>CAJGYO010000017.1:36724859-37237920 GCA_904845875.1 Miscanthus lutarioriparius
AATTCTTTTTCAATTGTTGCATAATTAAGTTGAGGTCGTGTCAAAGTTTTGTTAGCATAAGCAATTGCATGATGCTTTTTATCTTTAGTTTGTCCCAAAACTACCCCCACAGCATAATCACTAGCATCACACATAATTTCAAAAGGTAGCGACCAATCAGGGGGTTGAATGATTGGTGCAGAGATAAGTGCTTTCTTAAGAATATTAAAAGATTTTAAGCATGCATCATCAAATTCAAAGGGAACATCCTTAGCCAAAAGATTTGTTAGTGGTCTAGCAATATGTGAAAAATCTTTTATAAAGCAGCGGTAAAAACCAGCATTACCAAAAAAACTATGGATCCCTTTGATATTTACGGGAGGGGGTAACTGTTCAATTACTTCAATTTTAGCTCTGTCTACCTCAATCCCTCGTTCGGACACCAAGTGTTCAAGCACTATGCCTTCGCTAACCATGAAATGACATTTTTCCCAATTAAGACTAAGTGCTTTTCTTCACATCTTTGCAAAACCTTGTCTAAATTTTCAAGACAATCATCAAAAGTTTTTTCCATAAATAGAAAAGTCATCCATGAAAACTTCCATGATTTCTTCAATCATATCAGAAAATATAGACATCATGCATCTTTGGAAAGAAGCTGGAGCATTACATAATCCAAAAGACATTCTACGGTAAGCATAAGTTTCATATGGACATGTAAAAGTGGTTTTGCTTTGCTCATCTGGATGAATCGATATTTGGGGGTAACCTGAATACCCATCAAGGAAATAGAAAAAGAGTGGTTTGCCAGTCGCTCAAACATTTCATCAATGAAGGGCAACGGAAAGTGATCCTTCTTTATTGCCTTGTTAAGATTTTGGTAATCTATACACATCCACCATCTAGTGACGGTTCTTTGGGGGATTAATTCATTCTTTTTATTTTTAACTACAGTCAAGCCTCCCATTTTAGGCACAACTTGAATAGGGCTTACCCACTTACTATGTGGCACGGGATAGATGATCCCGGCATGTAGGACTTTGAAAACCTCTTTCTTAACAACCTCTCTCATCACATTATTAAGCCTACATTGGGGCTCCCTAGAAGGTATAGAGTTAGGATCTGTAGGGATGCGATGGGTGTAAAGAGCAGGGCTAATTCCCTTAAGGTCTTGGAGTGAGTAGCCAAAAGCAGAACGATGCTTTCCTAAGACAGTTAGCAAGCATAGGGATTCTTCCTAGGAGAGTTTATCACTTATGATCACAGGAGAATCCTAATCATTATTGAGAAAAGCATATCTAAGACCAGAAGGCAGGGGTTTAAGCTCAATGGTGGGCCTTGGTAGTTCTAGCAATTCATCTAGAGGTTCAGGGTTGTCGGTGCAAAAATGTGTCGATGCGCCTATCACACAGCAAACCAGAAGGATTAGCTTGATGGAGCAAGCCTAGAGATCTGCTTGGCTTCAATGCAGGACTAGCCAATCCTACGAATTCCCAAAGGCGTGCCGGTCAATTTGACCTTCAATTAACAAAGAGATAAAGTTTATCAGTAATTTAAGGTGGAACATGCTGGTCTTGTCCAGACAGTTCCAAGTGTGCCGCTTCGGGAGCAGCCAGATGGGAAAAATCGACGAAACAGCTGATACGCGAAGAAATCGGCTGTTGAGGACTGTAAAACTCGTGGGTTGCGATAGATTTTATGATAACAAGTACAATGCATGCAGATGTAAGTAAAAACATCAGCTATGTGGATATTGCTAGTGTAAAGCATTGAGCCGATGGATTTAACGAGAAATGATATAACATGCGAACAAATCGACTGTCTAGTATAAATGGATCTACAAATGCTCTGAATCTAATATGTTACTATCAACAGTGAGGTTCGACCAGATCGATGGCAGCTATGATGATAATAACAAACTAAAACTAAAGAATCCATTAAATCGTCTATACATTGACAGGTTTTCTAAAAGACATGCTATATGTGTGAAAGCACAAGCGAATCGGCTGAAATAGCCGATTCAGGTAGAAAAGGGACTATAGCATGTGAACAATCGACTATTTAACATGAACAGATCTATGAACTCATCAGACCTAATCTATTATCTTTAACAGTGGGGTTCGACCAGATCGATGGCAGCCATGATAAAGACAACAAATGAATCCTTTAAAGTAAACAGATCTATTCACATTTAATAGAATCATGAGACACACTGTAGGCGTTAAAAAGGATAGGCGGTCGGCTATTTAGCCGATGTGGGCATAGCAAACAGCCAGGGTCATGCCTGGTCGAAAGCAAATCTACCAGCTAGCATCCTCCGATCTAAAGTACTAACAGTGGGGGTCGACCGGATCGATACATCCATAATAGCGAGCTATGGACCAGATTCAACTAGCTAGTAAACCTTCTCAAGATTAGACATGCCTTGACCGTGTACTATGCACGACCAAGATCGAAGCAGAACGGCCGATGAAACATAATCCGTCATTTAAAGTAAGAACCGTCGCAATGTAACAAAATAAACGATGGATTAAAAGGATGTGAGGCCGATCTAGATCGATCTCAATCGGGCAGGTTGATATTGCTGAAAACTAATGACAATAAGAACATCAGCAAAATTAGTAACTTAATGAATCTAACAGAAGGATTCTACCCTTAGGTAGAGCCAATAACTTGACCTTAATCTAATTCAAGCAGTGGAGGTTGAACTTAACCGATGCAGCCGTACTTGAACTAGATAAGGATCGATAACTAGCTTATGTTAGAGCTCGCAGTGGAGGTCGAACTTAACCGATGCAGCCTTACGAATAGAAGTATAAGCTGTGATGATACTTACAGACAAGCTAGAGGTCAGTCGGACCAATGCAGCCTTGCTTGTTGAAGAACTCGCCAAGATCTACACTACTCCTACTCCTAAGGGTTGGCGTGAAGCCAAAAAAAGTAATTGATATTGATTGATTGGATGTCCTTTTACAATAGCCGGGGTCCAATATTTATACCCGGAACCTAAGTATGAATCCTACTCAAGTATGACTCATTACAACCTTTGGTATAAGAGAAAACATTCCTAACTTAATATAACTTAGACCCTAATCTTTCCCTTTTTGTAGAGTCTGACATGAATTTCCTGACGCCAACCGTAGCTCATTGACCTTATCTGTTGATGTCATCCGAAGAGAGCCGATCCTAGTGCTGCATCTGAATCAGCTAATATCGATCCTTATGCAATCGATTCCTTGATGACTTAATCTTGGAAGTTTCAAGTTTTCCCACGTTCTTCTTCCAAATTTTGGGGTAAACACATGCCCCCTAATTTTGGCATAAAAATAATTTTATTCCAAAATTACCACGTCTGTACCTCCAATGGGTCCGCAGTCATGGGTAGAGAATCTTGATCTGGGGCCTACTATCCTTCACCTCCACCAATGTCCTTGCCTGCCCATGAGCCCATACCTCAAAAGTTTTATGAGAGCATTATTGCTTCACGGGCGCTTGGATTCATTCTTCTAGATCGACTATAAATGTTTGTTCGACTCTGGCAAGAGCAACCCAACAACTCAGTTATGCTTCTCTTCTGCTTGCCTCCTCGAGTGCCCTTGGCTCTACCAGACCCTCCATGGTCTAATTTTTTGCTATGAGGGTCTTGAGTGGTTAGAAGAATTCTTGTGCATAGGGTGATTGTGTCGCTCATTTCAGCGCCTTGTTGAGCAAGAGAATCAACTACTGCAGTTAGAAGAATTCATGTGACATCACCTGAGTTTTCTCACCATGATCGTAGAGCTGTTCTAGTGTTTGCAAGGGTTAAAATGTGTGGACACCTTTCCCTTGTTTACTCCATCAAATGCTCATCAGGGAAACCATAGACTTCTTTCCCACGGCTTCCCAGCCACTGAGAAATTGGTTGGATATATGGGCATCTTCTTAGCAGGCGGCCTTTTCTCTCCCCTGATGCCACTTCTATTTGTGGGCCGATATGACTTGGTCCATGATGACCTTCGGCCTTGTGGGGATTCGGACTCCCTTTAATCCAAAACAGTCTTAGTGGGTTGATCGTCAGTTAATGTAAACCTTTTGTATCAATCCCACAATATCTTGTAATTATGGGAAGCAATAAGTCCGAATCCATTGTTTTTATGATCTGTTCCCTGAAGTTCTAGAGTGTTGATCCATTTCCATAACTGACTTTAATTCCATAACCCTGACGAAACTCATCTTCTCACCTCCTGGGCTATATATATGGGCCATGGTCATGGATAAAAAAAACCCTGCTTTGTCTCAAACCTTCTGTGTCTTTGGTGCAATTTGCTTTTCAATAGGCTCGAAGGCATGGAGAATGGGAAGAGGTCTGCTGAAGAGGCCTTTGATGAGTATGTGCCACCATGCCAGCGTCTTCGTCATTAGGAGGATGCAACTCATGATATTGGGCAGATGACCTTCATCTAAACACACTGCAGGACATTCACGCCATCTCAAAACATAGGGCCGACTCCACTCAAGTGAGGCTGGGCGAGGCCGAGGCCAGAATCATGGGTGAGATGTTCACCACAATTTTATGTTTTTCTTAGTTTCATCTTCAAGATCTTGATCATCTCTCCCTCGAATCTTTCTAGACCTATCGGCCCAGTTGGAAAGCCTCCAATCAGTTGTAGAGTATGTGGTAGGATTCATCAATGCTAGGGGTGTCATGCCGGTGGTTCACCTGTACGATGTCCCAAACCATGTCAGAGAGGTTGCCCTACATGGTGTTCGTCATTATGCTGCTGTGGCATTGGCTATTGTGCAAGCTCATTCTAGCCACGAGCTTCGACTTCTTCCCCATGGTTTCCCAGCCACCAAGCACCCTGAGGACCATGAGCGCTTGGTCAAGGACTTCTTCAACACCGCCAACTCCGTAGCCCTTGCTTCCTAGGCTGAAGACATAGTGAACAAAGTGTTCCTTGTCCTTTAGCTTGTAATAGGAGAAGCTAGCAAACAAACAATCTCTTCGTTCCAAGTGGCTTCTCTTTTGCCCTGTACTCATGTTCCATGTACCAATTTGTCTGCATTTGTTTTTGTTCTATAGGAGATACATATCGTATCAGCTTTTACCCCTTTGGGTCTATTTTTTGAACTAGTGGAGATACCCTTCTGGTATCAGCTATTAGAGCCGATGATTGAACAAATCTGCTATCAAGTATTAATCTAAGCGCTAGGATAATATTTCTTTAGGTATTTTCCATTGATTGCTCTATCAAACTCCTCTTCTCCTCCTAGTGTTTCCAAAATATAAGCATTGCCAGGTGCACAACATTTAATCCGATAAGGTCCTTCCCAATTAGGTGACCACTTGCCGAACTTGCTGTCTCTTGACCTGATTGGTAATTTTACCTTCTAGACCAAGTCCCTTTAGAAAATTGTTTGCTCTTGACCTTCTTATTGTAATACTTCACAATCCTCAGCTTATTGGCTTCTATATTCTCAAGAGCACGCATTTGATGGCAACTTAAGTCTTCTAGGTCATCCATCGTAAGATTCTTGTAAACTTCGACTAACAAATCATTTTGAAGCGTGACACACCTCGATCTAGTTGGAATCTCCTAGGGAAGGACTGCATTATGACCATACACAAGTTCATAAGGTGATGCTTTAATCGATCCATGATAGGCCATCCTATATTCCCATAATGCCTCATTAAGCATTGAATGCCACTTCCTTGGTTGCTCTCCAATCTTTTTCTTGATCAGCTTAATCATAATTTGATTGGACGCCTCTGCTTGGCTATTAGCCTGAGCATAGTAAAGAGAAGAATTTAATAACTTAATTCCCATACTGGTAGCAAAATCTCTAAATTCTTCTAATGTAAACATTGTCCCCTGATCAGTAGTGATAGTTTGAGGAATCCCAAAACGATACACAATATGCTCCTTGACAAAATCTACCATGCTCTTTGAGGTTACTGTCTTCAAAGGAATTGCCTCAACCCACTTAGTGAAATAATCTATTGCTACCAATATAAACTTATGTCCTTTACTTGAAGGCAGAAAAATTTGGCCAATTAGATCCATTCCCCAACCTCAAAACGACCATGGTTTGATTATTGGATTCATAGCCGATGCGGGCGATTTCTGAATATTACCAAAACGTTGACAATCCTAGCACCCCTTATAATATTCAAAACAATCTTCCAGTATTGTTGGCCAGAAATATCCAGTCCTACGAATAATCCATTTCATCTTATAAGACGATTGATGAGCTCCACATATCCCTTCATGTACTTCACCCATCAACACTTTAGCCTCTTCTTGATTTAAGCATTTAAGAAACACCCCATTGACTGTCTTGTAATATAGCTGATCATCTAGCAAAACATACTTAGTCAATTTATACCTTAGTTTCCTGGTAACCTTCTGTGATGGATTCTTAAGGTAATCGGCTATTTCAACTCTCCAATCATTATTCGAGGTCTCACTACTTAAGACCTCTTGAAACACTCGATAACCTGTAATATCGACATCGATAGCATGTGCTTGATCACATCTGCCTTGGAAACAACTGTACACTCAGCCGGTGGCAAGAAATGTCATAACTTAGTGCAAGACAAATATAAGCATAAGCATAACTTTTCAATAGGAGAATATCTTGTTTCTAGATCCAAAAGTCTTCTACTTAGATAGAAAACAACTCGTTCCTTTCCTTCAAACTCTTGCATTAAGGCCGATCTAATCGTTTGGTCATCGGCCGATATGTACAACTTAAAAGGCTTACCTTGCTGAAGAGGGACCAACATGGGTGGACATTTCATGTATTCTTTTATCTCCTCAAACGCCTTTTGTTGTACGTCACCCCACTTAAATTCTTGATCATTTTTCAACCTCAACAAGGGAGAAAACGATAGAACCTTTTCTGATAAATTTGAAATAAACCTCCTGAGAAAATTAATCTTACCAAGCAAAGATTGTAACTCTATTTTAGTAGTTGGGGGCACTGCTTCATCAATTGCTTTTATACTTTTTTGACCAATTTTGATTCCTCTCTCGCGGACCATAAAACCCAAAAATTATCCAGCTGATACTCCAAAGGCACACTTATTGGGATTCATCTTTAGACTATGTTTTCTTATGCACTCCAAAGTCTCCCGCAAATTAGCTAGATGTTCCTTGTACCCCTTAGATTTTACCATCATATCATCAATGTAGATTTCAACAATCCTGCCAATCAACTTATGAAAAATATAATTCATCGCCCTCTGATAAGTTGCACCGGCATTCTTCAAACCAAAGGTCATCACAACCCATTCAAATAAACCGATTACGCCATTGCATCTAAAAGCTATTTTTGCGACGTCGTGCTCAGCCATAAAAATTTGGTTATATCCTGCATTGCCATCCATGAAACTAATAACCTTGTGCCCAGTTGCTACATCTACCAACATATTGGCTATCAGCATCGGATAACCATCCATGGGTGTAGCCTTGTTTAGATCTCTGAAATCGATGCAAACTCTTAACTTCCTATTCTTCTTATACACAGGAACAACATTCGATATCCACTCTACATATCGGCATGGTTGGATAAATTTCGCTTCTAGTAATCTTTTAGTCTCCTTTTTGATATCATCAAGAACGTTTGGGTTGAATCTCCTTGGAGCTTGTTTAAATGGTCGATATCCAGGTTTGATTGGCAACCGATGTTCAACAATCGATCGGTCTAGACCAGGCATCTCATAGTATTCCCAAGCAAAATAATCTTTAAATTCCTTTAATAAATCCACCAACTCTTGCTTATACTCAGGATCCAACTTAGCACTTACATATGTCGCCCTAGGCCTATCTTCAGAACCAATATCTATCTCTTCTAATTCATCAGCCGACGTAAAGCCATGTCCTAGTTTACCATCTGTACCATCTATTGGATTATCCATTAAAACAAATTCTCAATGCCGATTGCTTGGATTGGCTGTTGGCATTCATCATTGATCTTAATGAAGCCTCCTTCCCATAGTTTGTCAAAAAAACACTCGAAGTATTCTAGTTCCCAATATACTGGATTGGTTGTTGCAATACTTACAGAATCATCAGCGTGAACCAGCTCAACATCATCTCCATGCCACTAAATCAAGCATTGATGCATAGTCGATGGTACACAACAATTTGCATGAATCCAATCATGACCAAGGAGTAAACTATTTGACCCTTTTTCATCAATTCGACGTTCATTGCCCCCCTGGTCTTAGATGCATTACCCCCAAAATCTTTAAGCATCATGTAGGTCTCAATTAAATCTCCTAGTCCCTTGCCAAGCTTGCGAAAAGTAGTATAAGGCATAAGATTAACAGAAGCACCTCCGTCTACCAACATCTTGCTCATCGGCTTCCCATCAACAAAACCTTTCACATATAAAGCCTTTAAGTGTCGATGCTTGACTAGCTTATCGAATATAGTCTATTGTATCACTGTCAACTTGGCAACTATCTCCTCATACTCCAATTCATCGAAATCTGAATAGACTTCTTGATTTGCTAGAGCCCTGAATTCTGATGGCAACAGATAATCCATTTGAATATTAGCCGATGGTTGACCCCTATCGGCTGTTTGTTTAGCACGCCACACTTGAGGTCTACAAGATGCCTGAGCCTATTCTAGCTCTCTTTTCCTTAGGTGTTGCGCCCTTCTTTTTTGGCTTCTTATCAAACCTCCTGGACACCATTGCCCTTCCTGCCAAACATATTCTTTTTCATTATCTTCTTCTTCATAATCAGCCTAGTTCTGATCAACAACTCGCTTCCCAAGCTGATCATGAACACTTCTTTTTTTTATGCGCCAATCCATATTATTATGAGGATACTCATCTCGAGCATAGATATACCGGTGGTTGGCTTGGGATTGCCTAAACTCCTAATATTACTCACTGCACTCTGGGCAATTATTTCTAGTAGGCAATTTCAAACCTTCATTCCAACAGTGTCTGAAGAAAGGACAATTCTAATGTAATTCAGCTTGTTTTCTTTTATACCTCTCTTTTTCCTATTGACGCTGGTATTCTTTCTCTTCTAGCTAGCGCTGATAATCCTTCTCCTTCTGCCGTTGCCATTTATTCAACAAAATTTGAGATGTGACATGTGGCCTTATTGCCCCATCCCTTGATGTGTCTCCCTACTCGTATCGGCTCTTCTGTTGGTCACGACCTCTTCTAATCTCTCTATATTCATTAGTCGATATTTGTATCTCAAGATCTACTGTTCTAGTTTCTCTTGCTCTGGTTGATGTTAGGACCCTAGTCTTTCCTTTGAGCAACTTAGCATCAACCATGTTCTGATATCTTGGGAAAGGATTATCATCAACTTTCATCTTTCGACATATATCAAATTTGAGCCTTCCTTACTGAATAGCCCTTTGTATATGTTGCCAATAAATTCTGCACTCATTAGTGGAATAAGAAGTAGCATTATGAAACTTGCAGAACTTCTTATTCTTCAACTGATCAGGAGGCAACATAACATGATTGGCAGGTAACTTGATCTGTCCCTTCTCAAGCAAGAAATCAAAGAGCTTGTCTAATTTTGTGACGTCGAAATCATAGCTTTCTTCAACTCCTTTTCCCTAAGGATTTGGCACCATTACTGTCTTCTTACCCCAATTCCATTTGGCCATGGCAATCTCTTCTTCATCATCCTCATCACCATTATTGACTGAACATGGGTTATAGGCTTCAGTAATCGTGGCGTTCTTCTGGAATTAGGTATCCCTGCGCATACTCTAGAATTGGCTATTGAGTGCTGTCACTCGTTGAGCCAACTGACCTAAATTGATAAACTCTTGTCCAAGCAGCTTCTCTCTCCACGTTGACAACATTCCTTGAACGGCCAAAGCAGCTAGCTGATCATCAACTTCTATCTCCAGAAACGAAGTCAATGAGCCTCCTCAATGGATACTGACTGTGTAAGATATCGACTGACATGTTCTATTGTGCTTATGCTATCTTGGCCAGTGAACTTAGCAAATTTTGGGAGCCTGTAATTTGTAGGAAGAGTGACCAAATCATACCACTCTGGATATGGACGTTTGTACGAAAAGGTCTGCCCTTTGGCTTCAAACCGAACTAATTCTTCATCATCTCGGTCACTCTGAGCAACAACTCATCGCGCTTGACTCTAGATTTCTCTACAATTGTTGACCCATCCGTGGATTAAAATTTTGGGTACGTTGATACCCCGGATTTGGAATCATATGAAGAGTATTATAATCCATGCCATAATGATATCCTTGTGGAATTTCTATCTATTGGGTCCTTTGCTGATTTGCTGCTTTGAGCCTCTAGTTATAAATGTTAGGATCTATATCTCTATGAATCCTTTGAACTGATGGCACTATTTTTTGAGCCGGCGACGATATCTGGCCTGCTGTGCCATAATTAACCATTTGATTCTGAACTTGCACCGTCGACTGTTGCACATGCTGTACTGATGATCCATGATTATACTGTATCTAATTAGTAGTAGCACCCTAAACTTGCTCAGATGAGCTCTGAACTACCTGGACATCATCATTACCAGCTGGTGCTGCTTCTTGATGGCTAGTGCTAGCTTGATTAGTCCCTTGAGTCGACGGATGTGGAATGTTATAATAAGCTAACCCAACCTGATCAATTGGAAATCCATAAAACACCTCTTTTATGGTATTGTGGAATGTGTTCAAGAAAGTTTTATTATGGTGCAACATGGCATCATGAACAGATTTGTTTATAGCATCTACGAAGAAACATCTGTCATCAGCTTCGTCTACATCTGACTGCCTATGCAACAAAACTCTTGGTAGTGGATATTTTTGAACAACTTTATTGTCACGTGTCTTGGTATAGGACAACAAACACTTGTTTTAAAATTCTTCTATGGCTTTACTAATGACATCTTTATCCTCATCAGGTATGTCTTCATAAGGCACCATAAGGATGTCACTGTTGTTGTGAGTTGCCATGAGGATTCTGGTGTCCCACCAGGCGTGCCAGAACGTGTGTCGACGCAAAAACATGTTGATGCACCTGGCACACAGCAAGCTGGAAGGATCAGCTTGATGGGGCAAGGCTAGAGATCCACTTGGCTTCAACGTAGGGCTAGACGATCCTACAAATTCCCGAAGGCGTGCTAGTCAATTTGACCTGCAATTGACAAGGAGAGAAAGTTTATCAGTAATTTAAGGTAGAACATGCCGGTCTTGCCCCTAGACAGTTCCAAGTGTGCCGCTTCAGGAGCAGTCAGACGGGAAAATCGACTAAACAGCTGATACATGAAGAAATCGGCTATTAAGGACTGTAAAGTTCATGGGTTGCGTTAGATTTTATGATGACAAGTACAATGCACGTAGATGTAAGTAAAATCATCAGCTAGGTGGATATTACCAGTGTAAAGCATTGAGCCGATGGATTTAATGAGAAAGGATATAACATGTGAACAAATCGACTGTCTAGTACAAATGGATCTACAAACACCCTGAATCTAATCTGTTACTATCAACAGTGAGGTTCGACCAGATCGATGGCAGCTATGATGATAATAACAAACTAAATCGAAGAATCCATAAAACCATCTATACATTGATAGATTTTCTAAAAGACATGCTATTTGTGTGAAAGCACAAGCGAATCGGCTAAAATAGCCGACTCAGGTAGAAAAGGGACTATAGCATGTGAATAATCGACTATTTAACATGGACAGATCTATGAACTCATCAGACCTAACTTGTTATCTTTAACAGTGGGGTTTGACTGGATCAATGGCAGCCATGATAAAGACAACAAATCAACCCTTTAAAGTAAATAGATCTATTCATATTTAACAGAATCATGAGACACACTATAGGCATTAAAGCACAAGCAATCGGCTATTTAGCCGATGCGGGCATAGAAAACAACCAGGGTCATGCCTGGTCGAAAGCAAATCTACCAGCTAGCATCCTTCGATCTAAAGTACTATGCACCAGATTCAACTAGCTAGTAAACCTTCTCAAGATCAGACATGCCTTGACCGCATACTATGCACGACCAAGATCAAAGCAAAATGGCCGATGAAACATAATCCGTCGATTTAAAGTAAGAACCATAGCAATGTAACAAAATAAACGATGGATCAAAATGATGTGAGGCTGATCTAGATCGATCTCGATCGGGCAGGTTGATATTGCTGAAAACTAATGACAATAAGAACATTAGCAAGATCGGTAACTTAATGAATCTACCAAAAGGATGCCACCCTTAGGTAGAGCCGATAACTTGACCTTAATCTAATTCAAGCAGTGGAGGTCGAACTTAACTGATGCAGCCGTACTTGAACTAGATAAGGATCGATAACTAGCTTATGCTAGAGCTTGCAGTGGAGGTCGAACTTAACCGATGCAGCCTTACGAACAGAACTATAAGCCATGACGGTACTTACAGACAAGCCGAAGATCGGTCGAACCGATGCAGCCCTGCTTGTTGAAGAACTCACCGAGATCTACACTACTCCTACTCCTAAGGGTTGGCGTGAAGCCAAAAAAAGACATTGGTATTGATTGATTGGTTGTCCTTTTACAATAGCCGGGGTCCAATATTTATACCCAGAACCTAAGCATGAATCCTACTCAAGTACGACTCATTACAATATTTGGTATAAGAGAAAACATTCCTAGCTTAAGATAACTTGGACCCTAATCTTTCCCTTTTTGTAGAGTTCGACATGTCTTTCCTAATGCCAACCGTAGCTCATTGACGTTATCTGCTGATGTCATCCGAAGAGAGCCGATCCTAGTGCCGCATCTGAATCAGCTGATATTGATCCTTATGCAGTCGATTCCTTGATGACTTAATCTTGGAAGTTTTGAGTTTTCCCACGTTCTTCTTCCAAATTTTGGTGTAAACAAGGGTCTATGGGATTTTCATCTTCCTCCTCGATGAAGAACTGGGCATCATCTTTAAGGTTGGGTTCGATCAAGTCATCAAGAGATGCAACCTTAACCTCTTCCATTTGGTCTTCCTCGGGAATTGGCTTAGTCTCATCATTTAGAGAATGAGTAATGGGTACAGAAAGCTTAAAGTTTTTCCCGAGTCTAATCTTCAACTTTCCCGTTTGTCCTTCTTGGATAAGTCTTTCAATTAGTTGTCCTATCAACAGGTCAAACTCCATAATATCAAAGATATAGAAGCTCAAGTGAACCTTCGTTTCTTTTACCTGGATAGGAAGGGCATAAAGTATTCCCAAACTTGGGAGAATGTGTCTTGAAAGACCTTTCAATAACTTTGTTGTTGGGGTTAATGGCATGTGTTTCAATAAATCATGAGCAAAAGATGCAGACATGATGTTAACACCCACAACTGGATTGCAAAGAGCATCGAAAGGTGCTTTATTAATTTGGCAATGAATGGATATAGAAGGTGAATCTAGGCAAATCACATCAGAGGAAAGCTCTGATTCTTCTAACCATTCATTGCTTATAATAGACACTAGCTCTTTCATAGTCTTTTTAAGGAAAGCTTGCTTAGAAGGGTCTAAAGATTCTTCATGAGATGATGATTTCCTAGACTTTTGGGGTCTCCTCATAGTCTGATAATTTGAGGTATTTCCATATTCATTAAAAAGTTCATCCTCGAATTCAAGCATAAAATCCAAAATTGGAGTTTCCTCCTTTTTCGGTGGTTTAGGATCTGGGATAGCTGAGGTTGGTGATGGGTTTCTATGGATTCAGATTCAGCTATCTGGGGTTCTTCCTCTAATGGCCTCTCTTCTACTTCTTTAGGGGCGTCCTCTAAGATTTTAGTAATAATGATTCTCCCCGTATTGGCAGAGACATGCAAGAACGAGCCTCCTAAGGCCGTATTACGACGTCTCGAGGTTTTCCTATTAAGACCCACATAAAAGTGTTGAAGAAGAATAGGGTCTTGAATGGCAAGGTTAGGGCCAGTTTTAATGAGAGTATTAAAATGTTCCCATCCCATGTCTAGAGATTCTTTTTTCTTTTGTCTAAAAGATAGAACCTCTAAATGAAGTCTGACTACCCTAGAGATGGGAAAGAATTGCAAGCAAAAGCTAGGGCACAGGGCTTCCCAATCTCCTTGTCTACTCTCAATGGTTAGGTTGTACCAATGTTTAGCTTTTCCCATCAAAGAGAAGGGAAAGAGCTTCCATTGTAAGGTTTCATCTGACATGCTCGCAATGTGTAGGCATGCACAGGTCTGCTCAAACTCATTTAAGTGAGAATAGGGGTTTTCATCATCTTCGCCTAAAAAAGGTTGATCCTGAACCATGTTGATTAACCGTGGGCACAGCTCATAGACAGGTGTTAGGATAGGCTTTGAAGATTCTTGTGGCTGTAGGCTTGTGCCTGTGGGTGCACCGTATTGGTAGATAGGGGTGGATTCTAGATCCATGGTAAAAAGGAAAGAAAAGATAAAAGGATAAAAGTATAATACAAGGTCAAGCTAGACTCGAAGTTAACTCAACAACCGTTCCCCGGCAACGGTGCCAGAAATACTTGTTGGTATAAATTAATTCACACAAAATAATCCGTAAGTGTACAGATATTATACCATTGTAGCACTTCACGGAGAGTAACCTAGTTTTATATCAAACCCAAAGGAACGGGGGTAAGGATAACCAATTCTAACTTAACCCAACTTCACAATTAAGGCTAGATAATAGGAGTGTAAATGAGACTGCTAAGGTCTTCTAGCTCTAACTTTGGTAAGTTTTGTCTTCAATTATTCAATTATAGGGATATTACTAGAGAAAACACAAGCAGAGTATATTTCCTATAGTAACATAGTCCTACTAGGCCTACTAATGGGAGGTGAACTACAGAGGATTCAACGAGGCTATAAGAGTCACCCTCACGAGCTACCACCGATCCAGAAAATAGGGTACATCCACGAGTAACCGAGTCTAAGAACCACGCTTACACTACAAATACTACTTTAACCCAGGAGATACAAGGATTAAAGTACTCAAAAGAGAGTCACAAACCTGAAGAATAATATGAACAAGATGCTTACTTGAATTAGAAGTCGATTACCAGAGAAATCTCAGAAGCAAGCTCAAGAAGAACTTGATTCCTCTAGGGTACAAGCCGTAGAGAGAGCACCGATAGGTCAGGACTCCTCCAAAACTCTTTTCTCTCACTCTATCTCTCTATGTCTAATACAAGACTAGATCCTATCGAGGACTAATCTTCTCTTGATTGCTAGCCTTGATCCTGGTCGATATATGAATTAGGGTTTCTATCTTCTTAGCTCTTAGGATCAAATGAGGCCTTTGCCCTAGGGGGGTACAGGTAGATATATATAGGCCGGAGCATCAATCATGAGCCTTTGAATCAAACCGAATTGAAATAACGGTTGAGATGCATCCTAGAAGGCGGTGGAGAACCAACATAGCAACAAGGATGACAGGTGGGGCCCATAGGGGCTGGGTGGCCTAGCAGTGGGGCTAGGTGGCCCCACTTGTTAGAGACATGTGGTCTCCCTTGGTGGAGAGCCTCCGGAGTCTTCTGGAACCTTCCCACGTTGGTTACGCGGCGGAATTACATGATTTCCTTTGACGAATAGGTCCTCCTTGATGATTTTTTGATTAAATCCTGTTGAAAACACATATTCACCAAAACTCATGGAATTTATTAGTTAAAACCCTAAGTCTATGTATGTGATCTATTTTAGTCATTTATACAAGGTATATTGATGGTTTGTGATGAATGTTAACTACCGTCAACACCGTCGGGTCCCATAGGTCGGATGCTGAAGGGTCCCATAGGTACTCATCGGATGGAGAAAGGACCGAGCAGAGACTTTTATGATGAATTGCAAGCATCATGGATGAGTAACTGTAGGTCCCATAGGTACACGTCGGATGGAGAAGGGTCCCATAGGTACACATCGCATGCAGAAAGGATCGAGCGGAGACTTTTATGATGAATTACAAGCATCATGAATGAGTAATTGAAGGTCCCACAGGTACAAGTCAGATGGAGAAATTATAGTGTGGAGATCTATGATGAAGCCATTCATTACAGATCAAATATTATCCATCATAGATGTGTAATTAGTTCAATGACGTAGCCCTGTTCATCATAGGTTTAAACGAGATCATCATAGATGAGTCACGCGAGTGATCTATGATGAAACCTTGCTCTCTTCTATGACATTTTTGTGACGATGACTGATTTCATCATAGAAAGGGAGAGTTGCAGGATCGTCACCACTGATCTATGATAAAACAGAAATATTCATCATAAAAACGATCTTCTATGATGATTTTGGATTCATCATTGGCATTTTCATCATAGAAGTGGATATTTCTAATAGTAAGCACCGCCAACACCATAGCCTTAGATTCTAGGGGTCAACACGGAAATCTCCAATCAAGTGGTAGTCGCGGACAAACCCGATGATGTTCCTCAACCCAAGGAAGTCACAACTGGGGACCAGACTAACAAACCCATCACTGTTGACAAAACAAACCCCAACAAGGTCACCCATATCGGGACCAACCCTCCTCCTCAATAGAAACTCGAGCTCATTGCTTTCCTCTGGGCAAATAAGGATGTGTTTGCTTGGGAACCATTAGATATGTCTGGGATCCCTAGGAAAGTAATCGAGCACAAATTGAGTCTACCAGCTAGCGCTCGACCAGTCAGACAAAAACAAAGATGCTATACAACCGAGAAGCGAGCCGCCATATGAGATGAAATCAACCGGCTACTGAAGGCTAGTTTTGTATGAGAGGTCCCCTTCTTAGAGTGGCTATCTAATCCCATCATGGTCAAGAAGCCTAATGGCACATGGCGGATGTGCGTGGACTACACCTAATCTGAATAAAAGCATGCCCTAAGGATGAATATCCTCTTCCAAGGATAGATCAAATTGTAGATTCAACCTCTAGATGCGAATTGCTATGTTTTCTAGATGCCTATTCAGGGTATCACCAAATTAGCATGTTCATAGATGATGAGGAAAAAACTGCATTTGTAACTCCTTTAGGTGTGTACTGTTATATTAAGATGCCTTTTGGCCTTAAGAATGTTGGTTCTATGTATCAAAAATGTGTTCACATTGTTCTTGATGGCTAGATCGGCCACAATGTGGAAGCATATATTGATGATATCATTATTAAAAGCAAGATCAAAGGCGATTTGATCGCAGATTTAGAAGAAACTTTTAATAACTTAGTAAGAACAAAATGATGCTAAACCCCGACAAATGTTCTTTGGTGTTTCATCGGGTAAGCTACTCGGGTACTTGGTGTCTCATCAAGGCATCGAAGCTAACCCAAAAAAGGTCAAGGCTATTGACGACATGCAGTCTCCACGCAATGAGAAAGAAGTCCAGAAGCTAGCTGGCATGATGGCAGCCCTAAGTCGATTCGTATCCAAGTCAAGCGAACAAGGTATGCCATTTTTTAAATTATTAAAGAATCATGATGGTTTTCTTTGGAGTGAGCAATACTTGAAACCATGCTCCTTTATGTAGCAGGAACCATGCATTTTAGGCATTCAAGCAATACATGAAACAATTACCTATACTTGTTCCTCCCAAAGATGGCGAAACCATGCTCCTTTATGTAGCAGGAACCCCAACAGTCGTCAGCGCGGTCCTGGTGGTCGAGCGTCAAACCAAGAAGTCAACAAAACAATACCCCATGTATTTCATGAGGGAAGTACTACATGATGCCCGATCTAGGTACCCAAACATCCAAAAATTACTCTATGCCATATTAATGTCTTCTCGTAAGCTTAAGCATTATTTCTTAAGTCACAAGATCAAAGTGGTTTCTTCATATCCACTCGGTACCATTATTCATAATCGGGATGTCGTTGGTAGAATCGCTCAATGGTCAGTCGAGCTAGGCCAATACAACATAGATTTTGTGTCTAGGACTATGATCAAATCGTAGGCTCTAGCAGATTTTTGTTGCAGAATGTACAAATCCTGAAGTTGAGGAGGCGGCCCAAAATCTCGAGCATTGGCTGAGGTTCTACGATGGAGCAAAATGCCAGAATGGTGCAAGGGCTGGAGTCATCCTAATATCTCTAGAAGGGTATGCCATGAGGTACGCAATTCAAATTGATTTCAATGATCCTACTCCGACTAACAAGATTGTCGAATATGAGGGCCTGTTAACTGGTTTACGAATTGCCATATTCTTGGGTGTTAAATGGCTACTTGTGAAAGGGGATTCAGAAGTAGTCACCAAATAGACCGGCAAGGACTATCGAGCAACAAACGAGAACATGGCTGCATATTTACAGGCATATAGACGATTGGAATCTAAATTTGATGGACTCGAGGTCCAATATATCCCGAGAAAACTAAACTCAAATGCTAACATGCTCGCTAGCCGGGCAGCTGAACGACAGCACCTACCGGGAGACATCCTGGTCGAAGTGCTAACAAAACCCTCTATCCTAATGTCAAAGTCAAGTCCAAACCCCATGCTTGATCCGTCAAGCGATGAGGCAATACTCGGCGAATTCCTTGGGAAGTCTATGCTGGGCGATACGGCTCGTACTGCCGCTCTAGTTGGAAACAGGGAGAACTAGATGGATCCAATCTAGGTGTACCTCACAAACCAGGCTCCTCTAGTTGATGATACGAATATAGAACAAACCAACCGTAAAACCATGAGCTATCAAATGGTAGACGGTACCCTCTTTCGGGAATGGTGAAATGGGGTTCTTCTCAAGTGTATCACCCAGGCCGAAGGCATTAGTTTGCTCCACGACATCCAAGGAGGAATCTATGGGTCCCATGCCTCCCACGGAATGCTGGTTGGGAAAGTCTTTCGACAAGGTTTCTACTGGCCTACAGCACTCGAAGACGCCATTGAGTTGGTTAGAACCTGTGAAGCTTGTCAGTTTTTCAAACGATAGATTCACCAGCCTGCTCAAGCATTAAATACAATTCCCTTGTATTGGTCATTTGCCACATGGGGTATTGACATCCTGGGTCCTTTTCCAAGAGCCCAGGGTGGTTATAGATTTTTTTATTATAGCGATCGATACTTTCACAAAGTGGGTCGAAGCCAAGCCAGTTGGCCGGATAACCAAATAAAATACAGTCAAATTTTTGCGAAGCATTTTACTGTGTTTTGGCGTACCGCACCAAATACTCATGGATAATGGTACATAATTTACCAGCAAAAAATTTGAGAATTTTTGTGAAAGACATGCCACTAAGCATTATCGGTCCTCAGTCTACCACCCGATGATGAATGGTCAAGTAGAGCGTGCTAACGGCATACCCGATGACAAATGGTCAAGTAGAGCGTGCTAATGGCATAATTATGCAAGGGATCAAGACCCATATTTTCGATAGGTTTAGTGCCTACGATAAAAAATGGGTTGAAGAACTCCCCACAGTTTTATGGGCAGTGCGTACCACAGCTAACTGGGCCACAGGTGAAACACCATTTTTCCTTTTGTATGGGGCTGAAGCTGTCCTTCCCCCCGAAGTCCGACTAAACTTGCCCCGAGTAGCGATGTTTTTCATAGAAGAGCAAGCTAACCATCATTATACCGACCTAGAACTCCTCGAAGAGAAGCGTCATATAGTAGCATTCCAAGTAGAGAAATATCAGCAAGCCCTTCAAAAATATCATAGCCAGTGTGTACATGGCTAGGCGCTTAGCATCGATGATCCGGTCCTCAAACGAGACTAACACACAAAGGATAAAACTAAGTTGACACCCCCTTGGCAGGGTCCATACATTATAGTTGATATAGCCTGACCAGGCGCATACCGACTAGAAGAGATAGATGGGGATATGCTCCCAAACACATGGAACATGGATCAGGTACAACGCTTTTATGCACAATAAAATGTGTTCCTAGTGTTTTGTTTCTTAGCATATTACCCAGATAAGTATATTATTTCTGATTTAATTCTATTTCTCTATAAGTAGTAATTTTCACCGAGCATACACACTTGAGGGCTGGGGCTGCTGCTGTTCAATTCCAATATTTTTTCTCGACTAGTCTTCTACTCTTTATTTGAATAAGTTACTCATATACAAATAAAGAGTAGGGGGCTATCATACTACTATTCACTAGTCTACAAAAATTCTCAATCATGCTAAGCCTAAATCATGCAAACGGCATCGACTTATAGTACACAAACCGCTAGAGTTTAGCTACTATAAGTTTAACTGTTCGCTTGATGATAGGTCAAAATAGCAAAAACGGGAAGAATTATGTAAGACTAATAAAGGTAGTGCGGTATATTACATCTCACAGTGTTGCAGGGACAGGTAAATGTTTCATTCCTTTTCTTCCTCATCACTAATCGATAGGTTTAGCTTCTCTACAAATGGCCCGAGTGCTGCCTGGTTTTCCTCAAAAAACTCTCTGGCCTTGTCTCCATCATAATTGTAGCCTTGGGAAATCAGGCCTACATCAAGACCAGGCAAGTAGCTCTTGATGATGCTGACAGCATGCCTAGCCAAAGTGAGAGCTCCTTCGACTAGCTTTGCTTCAACATCTATGTGACGCTGCTCAGAGACCTCAAGCTTGCACCGTAGCTCTTCGATCTCCTGCTCTAGTGTCGCCTTCTTGCCCTCTAGGCGCCTAGTGTAGGCAACATGATCTACAAGCACGGCAAGGCTTAAGACAAATTCCACAGCAAAGGTACAGATTTACATAAGCAAGTCATTTACATACCCTCATTTGCATCCTGAAGAGTTTTCACCTCCTCATCCAGCTAAGCCACCACTACCTTGTAATGCTTGGCCTTGTCACTAGCTCCTTTTCCACAAGCATTGATATGTCTTCATAGCCTCGATAAGTGGACTCATCTGGGAAGGGTCATCTTCGGGAGTCACCTCCTTGCTCCTTGGAACATTGACCTAAGTCAACAGCTCTAGGTTAGGACTATCCGGGGTCAAGGTTGCATTAGAATTGTCACCTCCGGCTAACACGCTCAGGGCTTCCTCTAATCTAGAATCATTATCAAAAGCACATACATCAAGAGGATACTTGGGATAAGCGCATAACCACACAATTCAGTTCACTCATGACTTAAAGGGTACGGAGCATTTAAGCTTTGGCACCCACCTAGTTGTCGGGTTGCTGGTTGTCGGGGTTGACACCTCTCCTAAAGACAAACCTCCCATGTACTTTTGATGTTATCCAAATAAGAGAATGTCTCGAATAGCCTACCAAAGACGATCATAGTGGATACTTGGTCATGTTCACGAGGCAGGTCTCAGATCAAGCGCTCTTCACTAGCGCCAGCTTGAGTCGCCATAGCCTTCGCACCCTTCCCAAATGGAGGGCTCTTGGATTTGCTCCTAGCCCTCATGCTCTCTAGAAAGGGACACATTGTTGGGCTCCCCTTGCGATCACAACTTCCTTTTCTCCCCTTGAGGGATTGATCGGGCGGCTGGTGTCTTCCTATGTTTTGATGGCCCCCGTGCCATATCCTCCTTGGCCTTCTTCCCTAGGTCGGCTTCGACCTGAGGGCGGAGGTCCTTGTGGGGGGGCTTGCTCCTGTGGCGGCCTCTCCCCGATCACTGCCCGCTCTTGGGTAGCCTTCTCTCTAACCTCTGCCTGTTCCTGGGCTAGTTCATCCATGGCCCCAATAGGCTCAGAGGCTAGGGCTTGGGGAGCACCCAAGGCATCCTCTTCATCATTGCTTAGCTCGACGCTTCCTAGCATAATCCCGATATCGGGGAGCGCCTGACAACACAAGAAGATGAGTGAATCTGATTGTTTGTAGAAGCAAGTCTAAAGAGACCAAAGCCATTCACCCTAGGTGGCGGGTTCTTAGCGTTGTATGGTTGTGAAACACTGTCCCAGTTGGCCCCATCCATGCCAAGGATATACTTCACCCAATGAGTGATCTCTTCTTCTGACACTTCTAGAAAAACAATTCATGGTTAAACCCAGACAATTGAAGGGGTAATATTTCTGAATAAGAACGAAGTCGGGATAGGATCTAACCTACTTTTGACTCTCTATTTGGATCTATGACCCCTGAATATGTGTAGGCTAGACTCCTACGCTTCAAGGGAATGATCCTCCATTTAGGAAAGGTCTTGACTATGTGTGCGGTAGTCAATCTGGCTTTTCGGAGTGCCCGAACACGCTCAATGTGACCTTGCATCTTCTTAGTCATGATGAGAGTTGAATAACAAGCTTCACTAGTCATAGGCATCCTAGAATTGGCCTTGATGACATTCTTCTCCCGAAGATCAATGTAAAACAATTTCTCTCTAATGCCCTTCTAGGAGGACTTAACCAAGAATACAATGTATTCTCCTTTCTTCCTAAGGGCGAAACCAAACGACCCGACGAACAGATTGGTGCCATGGTACATGCCTGAGTAAAAGTAGCGCCATAAGTCAAGATAGGGTTTGACCCCAAGCCATGCCTCACACAGAATGGTAAAAATCTAAGCATAGCGATGGCATTGGGTAGCATCTAAACCACCTCGATCTTATAATGCCTATGACTCGCTCTAGAAATTTGGACGGAGGCACTCCAAATCCACACTCGTAATGAGCAGTGAAAGTGGTGATTTGGAAGGTGTCTAAGGTCAGGTGGTTCTCACCTTGGGTTATAGTCCACACATAGCCTTCTAGAAGAAGACCACACACCCTCAGTGTCTCTAGATTCGCCTTTGATGCCATGGTGGTGGTCCCGTACTCGTTCAACTAGACGACCACCACCGGCACCACCGGCTCTGCTAGGTCCTCGTGTTCCTCCTTCGGTTGGGCCAGGGTGTAGGGCTCCGACGTGGTGGCCTCCTCACGGCAAGCGGTGGCATCGTGATTAGACCTTGAGGCCATGGCAGCAGCAATAGGGAGGAGTTGAGGGCAAGCGAAAAGGCAAAAGGGCAAAAGGTAGGGATTGGAAATGCTCAACGGGAGAATAGGCACAGTGGTTGCCACCGAAGCGAGGTGAGGGGTCAAATGGGCTGCCTGCCGTGCACAATCCCCCAAAAATTGCTCAGCAGCCATAATGTGCTCCTAGACTGCTGCGCCATCAGTTATTCATAAGGAAAACTATCACTTTTTTATTATTAGAATGAAATTGGGGATTCGGTGCCCTATGAATAATCTATGTTGAAGATATTTTGCGCCTAGGTTATGAGTAAAGCTCCAACCCAACTAAAGCAGCCTGATTGGTCTGTAACCCAGGGTTGTGAGTAAACTTTGTAACTAGAACAACATTACTAGAGTTATCCTGACTTTGGACTATGTCCACGTGTAAAGCGTGTCACAGCTCTGCTTGCGGCGACTCAAGCACGGAATAGTTTGGAAAATGCGGCTAAAAACAAAATAACAATCCATCTCGGGAACTAGTCATTTCATTAATATAACTCATTAACATGGGTTTACAAATGATTAAACTAGGACCCTAATCTAAGATAACTGGAGAAGGCACCACCTCCTATTGTCACCAAGCTCTTTAGGGAACTCGCTGATGAGATGGGAGCAACCAATCTCCTCGACGGTGACCCACTGCCCACGGGTTCGTCCTTCACCTCCTCCTCCTCGGTGTCCTCCTCCTCCTCGGTGACCACTTCCTCACTATCGCTACTGAGGATCACCAGGCCGTCATCTCCTGGGATGCAGATGGCCCCGTGATTCAGCTCGACCAACAGCCTCCTCGCAATCTCCTCATCATGGCTCATGTCCGGCAAGCTAGCGGCGTAGGGAGCGGAGGGGCCGGGGATTCGAGGCGGCGAGAGGCAATGGAGGTGGTGGGGGTGGTGGAGGTGACTAGGACAACAGAGGCGCCACCCACCGGCGACGTCGAGCCTTCTAGGTGATCCTCATCGAGAGCTCGATCACCACCTCCGGTGCTGATGGCACCAACTGAGTCGACAGCCTAGCCGGGGACACTGGTGGAGCACTCTCATCAACCCTAGCATCCCCTTACGGGATCACTAGGGCTAGGGGCATGGGAAGCATAGCCAATGGCGACATCATGGCCAGCGCTAGGGCTCCAAAGGATATTGGGGATGAAGACGCAGGAGCAGACGGTGGAGGCGATGACATACTGCTTGACGATGATGCCGTGGCCGATTGGCCGGGCGACTATGCGAGCAGCAGGCATGACACTTTGTGGGGACATTTGTGGCTAGCGGTTTTCTTCCTCATCTTTGCTATGAGATTTGGGAATCGAGGTTGCAAATTCATCACGAGCGTGCCTGATTAAATAGGACCAAGCCGTGTTCCTAGGAATCTCAACAGTCGTCGAATTAAAAAGGGATTAAATCTCCACCACGTGCACTCATGGGAAACAAAACCAACGTAGCGCTTCGACTGACAAACGACTACATGCCCCCTGGCTTGCATGTGAAACGGGATTGACAAGACAAGATGACCTAGGGATGGCATTGGATCAAGCTCATCTCCCAACAGTGCACCTTTATCAGCTTGCATGGGATCGGGATCAAAGTCGCCATTGGTAAAATGGGCTACCGCTTAGTACCTAAACAGCAAACCACCCGACTAGGCCAAACCCAACTACACGCAGACGATCAAGTTGTGTTTGACAGACAAGCTTGGGGGCTTATGTCAATGCCATACCCCCGGGTACCCCGACTTTCATATTGCTGACTACCAACTTCGGATCAGAGATGACCCGAGGGCCCACGACGACCCTATTCAAGGAAGGATATCTCTAGATTGCGCCAAGACTCTGACTAGGGCATAACTCCTTAGCTTGTAGGGCAAGTTGATCTCGGATATAAATAGCTAGCAATATCCCCCATTGTATCCATCGACTCTCTCATAGGCATAACTACATTGTAACAACAATCTCGCTGAATTCAAGCAATACAAGAGTAGCAACTAGACGTATGGCTTTTACTCGCTTCCTGGGGGCCTGAACCAGTATAAATCTCATCTCCATCTGTGATTGTTCTTCGTACCAAGCGGGGTTCCCCATGTACCAAATATCTACTGGTAAAAAACACCGACATTTGTGTATTCCCTTAGGTATGTGCCCACTAGCATTTTGCAGGAAAGAATGAATATAAGTTATGACTGTTCAAGGTTTGGTACAAACCTACAAACCCCAACCCAAACCACCACTACAGCTGTGGAAGTGGACGAACAAATCGATAGGCTATGAGCAACATCAAATACAACCTAGCATTGAGCCTTCCCAAGACTTAAGCTAAGGTGCTGATGAGAAATAGGAAGCAGCCCACCTCGTATTAGCCAGAATATGCCTGCTTTCATCACCTTAGAAAAGACCAGCTCGCACATCGACGACAAGGACTAGGATGACAAATGCCACTACATCATTGCATGCATCGTCGTATCAGCAAACATCAGTAATCAATGGAGGTCTATTGATGGTGTCTCATAAGGCCACGACCATGGTCGAAAGATAACATCCCTAAGTCATTGAGATGAAGCTTTCATGCAAGTACCAATGAGGTTCCTTCTTTGATCATAAAGGCTGCTGGCGAATCATGGAGAAACAAAGAAGAACTCTCCACCATGCCATTAGAGGACAAAGATAATCAAGGAGGAACTTGAGTTCGCATCCCCAAACAACACTAACCTATCAACCAAGAATCAAGAAAAATCAAGAAGGGTTGATGGGAGAAGAACATGCAACTGTCCGAATGGTACAAAGAAAAGCTTAATACAAGGAAAGGTCCTGCTCAACTGACCACGAGCTCTCGCTAATAGGTAAATCAAATAAGCCTCCTTTAGGTATGTTTGTCACTAATTATTTCAATAAAAAGAAGGAAAACATAAGGTATATCCAACCAAGCATTATGCAATATGGAATTACATTTGCAGGAGAATTCCATCATCCAAACTTGATTTTGCAAAATTCAAGTGTGGAGGATGGAGTTCTTTAAAAACATCTCATGCCATGTTGCTAATTTGTCCTGGTTATCTTTACCTTTATGAGGTGCTCGACTTGCTAAATCTCTAAGAAATAAAAATTTAAATGCTCCTTTGGTTCACCATACATATTCTTGTTTTTACTTGAATGAATCTCTTTAGTCTTTTAAGCTTCCTTGTTCTATTACAAGTATGCTTTGGAATATTATTCGAACATAATCATTGAATCAAAATATACTTGTATAGAATTTGGTTGTATATATCGACTAGCCCTTGTAGGAAAATATTCAAATTTTGTTGGGAATGTTTGGAGATCATTCGTAGAAACTAATCAAAGTCTGAGGTATTCTTCAAAACAATTTGACACATCTTTGCCTTAACCTTGTTGAAAATTTAGTGGTGAACAATAAGGACACATTATTTAAAACATGGGATAAGGATTCTATGCTAATCAAAATGTTAAGACCAACTCTGTTCTAGCATAAAGGATGACCTTTAGCTCTATGACAACACTATCCTTGCTTTGAATTATTTGTATATTCCTTTGGGTATGTGTTGTCTACTAGTCTTTTGCAGGAATGAAACAAGGAGTGGAGCAGAAGGTCCAAATAAAGTGCTAAGATCCACAAAAGAAAAGACAAAAGGATGGCATAACAAAAGAATGAGAATGATGGAGTGTGATGTAGGAGACAAGATGCTCATGAACAAGTTAGTCAAGCAAGGAAGGCTTCAAACAGAAGGAAAGGACCACCACAAGTCACCTACCCTTCATCACATGGTGCCATCATACTCCAATGATGAAGGTAACATCTTAAGGTAAGTGGTCATTATTTAAAAAGCTTCCCTTTGATCTTAGTATTCACATAAATAAAGAAACAAACATGTTTGAGTTACAACTTTGCTTGATTCAACCTAATTAACTCAACATGTCTTGTTCATTAATTTTGTGCATAACACCATTTTCTTGATCTCATAGTCTTAACCAAGCAAGCTAAAATGTTGCATATCTTAGCTTTGAAAGATGATAGTCATAATCGTGTAAAGTTTGATACATTATGTAAAGATGGACAATCCTTCCATAGGTTAAGCAACTCAATCATTTTTGTCAAATGTATTCAAATGCCACATTCATCCTCATCCTTCTAATCTTATCACCCATGTTATAAGAATGAGCAATGCACATAACATCAACCTTGTCATGATTCAATGTGCCTAAGGCTAGAGAAGAATAAATAAATTTTTGGTTCTGTTGGTGTTTTCCCACCAACAGAGCCCATACACTTTGATCTCTACCTTGTCTTTATGAGCATAACACACTTCGAGCAAAGTGTGGGGGAGTCAATCCCCCAATTTCTACAAGTGAAAGTTCTGAACCAGCAATAATGATGCACACAAGACATCACCAACTTCTACTACTATGCTCGATTTCGAAGCACTGAACAAAGAGGAAGAAGAAGTTAAGAAGGATGAACCTGTCAAACAAAAATCAAACTCAAAACCAATACAGGTTTGGCAGAAGAAGGTGGCACTACCATTGGAAGTGCCACTACTAGAGCAAACCAAGGTACTCGATCAATGAACTTCGCAAGGAGTATTGTTCAAAGGACTTAAAACACCGAACCCTCGCCGAAAGGTAATTCGGTAGTTATCCATGTTTATTTATTGCATTTAACATTTTTATTCATGTCTTGCATCTAAAATTGAAAATAATATTTGCATAATCATTAGATACATAACTTTTAAACTTTAGCATGTTTAATTCTGCATTTCATTTAGAAAATTTGTATGCATGGCATATATAAAAAGAAAATTAAAAGTTGTAACTCTGCATAATAAAATTTAACTCAGTCTCATTCTAAGTTTTGCATCAAGTGAATTGTTAAGCCTCATATGAGCAACCTTGTGGTGAGTAACAACCCATATGAATGTTCATTGTGGTGGCAATAAAAAAATCATAAATCTTATAAAACAAAATAAATTAAAAGCCAGCTTGGGGTCCAGATTTGATGTTGCCATGAATTCATGGGCCCATAGAACTCCTGGTGCCCCCTATAAAAGGACCCCCCCTACCTCCTCCAAAGGCCATCAAGCCATCCTCTTCCTTAGGATCAGATGTCAGCAATCAAGAGAAGGATAGTCCTCCATGTTAGGATCTAGCCTTTGTAAAATAAAAATAGTGAGATAAAGAGTGAGGGAAGAGTTTGGAGGAAGTGTTGGTCTGTCAGTGCTCTCTCTATGGCTTGAACCTTTGCGGAATCAAGTTCTAGTTGAGCTTGTTTTTGAGATATATCTGGTAATCAACTTCTGATTCAAGTAAATATTATGCTTATATTGTTCATCAGGTTTGCGACTCTTTTGAGTGCTTCAATCTATAGAAGCTCTAGGTTAAAGTAGTAATTGTTAAGTGTAAGCGTGGTGCTTAGACTTCGATTACTCGTGGATGCACCCTGCATTCTAAATCGGTGGTAGACCGTGATAGTGACACTTGTTGAGTCCTTTGTAGTCCACCTCTCGTCTGTAGGCCAAGTAGGACGTGGTTGCAACGGAAAGCATTCTTTATTGGTGTCTTTCCTTAGTAATGTCCCCAGTTGAATAGTAGAAGACATAGCTTACCCAGGTTAGAAGAACAAAGTCATTGTTGGTATTTATGAGTGCAAACTAAATTATAAGATTCCATATAGAACACCATTGTAGCATTTCACCAGGAGTATTCTAGGTATAGTTATTTATATTTTACCAAAGAAAAACAATGGAACAAAGATTATAATAACAAAGGAGTATTTACTAACATACCAGCATAACTAGAGCAGGGAGGTAATAATAGGAATTATGTAAAATGACACACAAGGGATAAATCTATAAGATAATGTAAACTAGTTAACTCAGTAGAATAATGGGTAAGGTAGATTCTTATGATATTCTTATTAGATGATCAAAGTAGATATCTAATTATAGCTAAGACTCATTCTACTCTTGTGCACTTCGGGACACCGCTAGACGGTAGAGCACCTAAAAGGTCCTAATGGCTAGAGGGGCACGAATAGCCCATAAAAATTCTACAACAACACTTAAAGCAAAGTGGTTAGACAAATATGAAGTGAAGGGAGTATTGCGCTAGCCTACTCAAAATGCAAGCCTCCTATCCACAGTTCTAGTCACTATGATCTCTAATCCACACAAGAGGCTAAGTCACTACCACTAAATTAGTGAGCTCTCAAAGACTAACTAAAGAGCCTCACTAACCACTAGATCTGACACAAGCTAACTCTCAAAACTAATTACACTAAAGATCTTAGCTTACACTAAGAAAGTAAATGCACCAGAGTCGTAGGAAGGTTATACCGCCGTGGCAAGCGAAGATCAATCAATCAATCACAAGATAACCAATGAAGTCCTCGGGACAAGGTGACACAAGATTTATCCCCAAGATTCACTTGCTTGCCGACAAGCTACATCCTCATTGTAGTGATTCACCCACTTGGAGGTTCACGCGCTAATAGGCATCACACGCCTAACCCGCAGTTAGGTGCCACACAACCAACACAAGATGGGGATCTACAAGCTACGAGCAATCCACTAGAGTACCTTTTGGCTCTCCACTGGGGAAAGGTCAAGAACCCCTCACAATCACCACGATCGGAGCGAGAGATAATCACCTTCCTCCACTCGATGATCCTCACTGCACCAAGCCATCTAGGTGGCGGCAACCACCAAGAGAAACAAGTGAAACCCATAGTGAAACACGAACACCAAGTGCCTCTAGATGCAATCACTCAAGCAATGCACTTGGATTCACTCCTAATCTCACAAAGATGATGAATCTATGATGGAGATGAGTGGGAGGGCTTAGGCTAAGCTCACAAGGTTGCTATGTCAATGCAAATGGCCAAGAAAGTGAGCTAGAGCTGGCCAAACACCTTATATGGGCGTCCCCTCAAAATAGAGCCATTGGGCTCAATAGGCAGCCCAACTCGTGCTGACTGGATGCGCAGATCCGATCGACCGGACACAGCCCAGCCATCGTCCGATCCTACAATGCCATCCATGTGTCCTCATGATTCAACCTCGGCCGCATGATCCCAATGGTCACCAGCCTTCCCCGCGTGGTTAAGTAACGACCGAACGCGCCAGTCGCAAGACCGGACATGCCGGTCAGTGTCAGATCCCACGCGCACGCGCCAAGGCCATGCCATGACCGAACGCGCTGCTCCCCACTGCTTCCCAGTGTCAGGTCACTTCCAGTAAGCATCCAAAGAGGAAATCTATGACCGGACCCGTCCGTTCATAGGCGATCGGACGCAGCCCCGAGTCTGGTCCTCTCTGGCTCACGAAGATGCCCACGTCAGCGTACGTATCCACATGACCGAACACAGGCCCTATGTGTCCGGTCACATTTACTGTGCGACATCCGGTTGTGAAGACCGATTCATGCACCTCTATGTCGCTGACCGAACGCATCACCATCAAGTCTGGTCACTTCGTGACCAGTGTCCGGTTAGTGCAAAACAGCACCAACTCTTCTCCAACTTTGCCACCCTTGATCAAATGTGCCAACCACCAAGTGTTTCACCTTGTATACATGTGTTAGCATATTTTCACAAACATTTTCAAGGGTGTTAGCTTTCACTAGATCTAAATGCATATGCAATGAGTTAGAACATCTAGTGGCACTTTAATAACCGTATTTCATGATGAGTTTCACCCCTCTTAATAGTATGGCTATCTATCCTAAATGTGATCACACCCACTCGGTGTCTTGATCACCAAAACAAAATGGCCCTATGGAATTCACCTTTGACTTGAGCCCATTTTGTTTTTCGCTTTCTTCTTTTCCAAACCGAGTACTTGATCACCATGGCATCTCCACCATCATCTTGATCATCACCCTTTGCTCCACACTTAGAATGTGCTTCCCTATTCTCATGATCACTAGAGCAAGTAGGTTAGCACATAGGGTTTCATCAATTCACCAAAACCAAACTAGAGCTTTCAATCTTCCCCTTTTTGGTAATTGATGACAACCCTTTCATAAAGATATGAATCAAAATTCAATTGAATCTATGTTGCTTGCACAAGCATATTTACCATGTGTAAAAGGATATGTACAAGTTTCATGAACCCCAATTGGTAGCATTAGCTCCCCCTATATATGTGCTAAGAGTTTTGATAGAAGCTTGCACATATGCATGGATTGGAAATGTGGGAGAGTCATGTCTACCAAATAATGCTAAGGTATAAGAGATGGACCTTTGAAGTGTGATACCAATCGGAGTGCACAAAATATATCATCCTTAGCACCATTGTTAGTTAGATACCACTTGCAAAGAGAAGAACTAGGTACCTCGTGAGATCAACATTATATGCAAGGTTCTAGTAGCACTTGTGAAAGCAAAGCAAGGCATATCTAACTATCACCTATGTATGCTAGTTTTTCATTTTATCAATCAAACATACAACTAGCATACACCACACAAGCATGGAATTTTAATTTAAAACTTATGCCATACAAGCAAACATTTAAAATGTACATACAAATACATCAATCAAGTTTATGACACTACAAGAAATGTGTGGCTTTTTGACATTCTATTACGTCATAATATATGGAATTTATGTCACAAATTAAATTTTTTGACATTCAGTTGACGAAAATATAAATGTCAAAAAGCCACCGTCACAAATTAATTATGTGACATTTCTATATTTAATGTCACAAGCTTATGACAATGGTTTATTGTCACAAGTCCATAGACCATGCCATATAGGTAGATGATGTGGCGCCGAGTTGGCAAGTCAATAAACGTCATAAAATTAAAATATGGCCTATTAAGGCCCATGTGGTTAGCAGACTTATGTCAGGCCCAAAATATTATTGGGCCTACTTTTTTTACACCGAGGCCCACTTGTTTTGTAATTTTACAGCCCATTTATCTTTCTCATATTTTATTTCCAACCCACCATTATCAACGATTTTTTTTGCAGCCCAATTTAACTGTCAGCCCAGCCCAGCAGCATAGCAGGGCACGCAACCTGATTATTTTAATTTGGTACATCCCATCAAAACAGCTCAAACATTAAAAACAGCCCACGTACCACGTACATGCAACAAAATATATTTAATCAACTATTCATCATACAGTATTATCCATATCCACTTAAATTTAACTAATGACCAAAATACACTATTTTACAAATAGTGACAGATCTACTTCCTATCACGATGCACATGCAGCGATCTTTCCTCTATTCTTGGTTCTTGTATTCTTTGGAGTAGATGGACCACGAACAGATTTCCCTAAAATTACACAAAAACATGTAAGTACACATTCACTCACGATGTTCCAAAAGAATGGTTAGGTAGTGTTTAAATTCAGGGAATAAAGTTTAGAGATGTCTCATCGGGTGTCATATGGGAGTGTTTAGATAGTAATAATAAAACAAATTACTAAAGTCATTGGTAATCCGAGAGACAAATTTATTCAGCCTAATTAATCCATCATTAGCACATGTTTGCTGCAACACTATATTATCAAATCATGGACTAATTAGGCTTAAAAAATTCGTCTCGTAAATTAGTCGCAATCTATACAATTAGTTATTTTTAGTCTATATTTAATATTCCATATATATGTCCAAACATCCGATGTGATAGGAAGTAAACTTTAGGGGATGAACTAAACCAGGACTAATAAAAAAGCTAACCAATGAAGCTAACCAATGAGCTAGTTGTAGTTCATGCAAACACATAACTGCATTTGAATCGAAATTAATGCAAGAGTTCTAGTGGAAGTAATTTGCAAGAGACAACAAGTTCTTTGGAATTATATGTAGTCCAGCAGCTAACATTTGCCATTAAAATCAATATGTATGAAGTTCAAACACACAAGATGTCTACTTGCTGTCAAATAGCCTATGAACACAAGATCATGATACCAAGCTTATAAAATTATTGTACAGATCTATAAGTCCAAAGTTCACTTGTTTCACTTGTACAGATCTACAAGTACAGTTCCGAGGAATCAACTTTATTTTCATTAATCACAACAAAAATGCATGTGTCCAAAAAAAGATTAATTGGAGAGCCTCAACCTGGGAGACTAGTGTCGGATCATGCACACCCACATATGCCGGTCTATCTCGACCGCATTCGTGCATTGGCGCATCCAAGCCGCCTACCTGCCAACATCAAAACAAATCGGATGACCATACGAACACAGAGCATATATAGAAGGAAAAGTTGATTGGGACAAAACAAATAGGAGGTCACGGAGCATACAGAGCAAGCGAACTTTGTTTTGATATTGGGCTGCCGCCATCTCCCTATGCCCCCTCCTCCTCTGGCTGCCCTACACCACACGCACAGAGCGCGTAGCGCCACACAGGTACCGAAATCAACAACAAAATCGAGTGATATCAAACCCGAAAGCTGCGAACGCAGGATGATCCAAGATGAGCGGGCGTCGGTCGCACCTGTGGAGATCGGAGGCGATGGGGCGGTGATGAGGCCGGCGAAGGCCGGCGTGGATCTCACCCTGGGCGTGGCGTTTCCACCGCGCGGCGAGTTAGCGAGCGAGAGGACGCCGGGAGGGCAGGGAGCTAGAGGAACCAAGTAACCACCCTGCTGCGCTCGAACGTCGAACCGTGTGCATGCATGGGCACGGTCGCAGAGCACCTCCGATGGGCTTCCTGCCGGACTGACCGAGGGGCGCAACATGCATCTCCTTGGCCCGCCGAGCGCACCTGCTATGTGCTGTTGCGCCGATTGAAAGGGCCAGCAAAGGAAGGCGGCGGATCTGGGAGGGGAGCGGTAGATGGAGCTGAGAGCTGCGGAGGTGGAAATGATTTGGCTAGGGTTTCTGCTGGAAGGAGCCTGTGGTGCTGGTTATATATAGGTGTGGAACCATTGCTAGACGTTCCTCTTGCAAATCAACGGCCAGAAAGATTGCGGGCCAAATAGGCTTTTGATATTGGGCTGCACACGGATGTTGTCCATCCCATTACTGTATATATTCTTTTCTTTCTAATGAAGTTTTATTTTCTTGTACATTCTACATGAACCTTATGCACCCTAATATAATTTTAATTTGAAGTAAAATGGAATCGGAATACATTGCCATACACCAAAAGTTGTAACTTTGGTTTCAGTTATTTTTCCGTACGAGTTCGTTTCAACAATTCAACATTTTGAATATCAAATTATAAGAAATTTAAATAAATTTTGGGATAGTTAATGATTTGAAATAGAAAAGTTGTCAACTATGAATTTTTAGAATTTATTGAGATCTACAACTTTTGTTTTGGTCGTTTGTTCATTCAAGTTTGTTTGACCAACTCTTCTGTAGTTGACTGACAGCGTTGACTTGGCCGTTGATTGAAACTTGGACCGCTATCCATTGATCCGAGGCACGACTGGAGTCCATCAATGCGGTTCTTGATTTTATAAAAGTGTACAAATATATGAATGATTAACTCATACAACTGGATGGATACCAAAGTATACAAATATAAATGAACAATGTTACTTAGTCCGGAAGTATACAAAAATAATATTGAACAATGCATGAGTGGCTACAAATGAATGGTGCTGTGCAGCCACCCCTTAATTAATGTCTATTTAGGTTTGCAAGGAAAATATTTATTTGTACCGCTTGTCATGTAATTCATGTAAGGATTGTTGTGCAACTGAACTCTACATTTCGGTGCCATATTGGTCTCAAACTTTTTCTTAGGCTTACACATGCCACGAGTGAAGGAAACACCAAGTTTGGATTTTTCAGAGATAGTTTGGTACTTTCTCCGGTTTAATTGAATTTTTGAACTGAGTCTATCCCGAAACGATCCAGAATAGTGCCAAACTTTTTCACAGTGTCTCATGTGGCATAGGGAACCAATTTTTATGGAGGTAGATGCAAAATCTAGTGTGTTGAAGGGGTGATTCAGCTTCCTTTGTCCCATTTATCACAAAAAATATAATAAAAACAAAAAAATGATCAAAAAACCCTAAGATATTGTGTGAGGCCATAATTTAGGTATACGTGCTTGCCAAAAAAATTTCAAGCCATTTGGACATAGGCGAAATATACATGCTGCACAAAACCACATAAGCCATCTCATGGAACTATGACTAAACACCAACGTTCTCAAGGTTTCTGTGGTTCCTATGCATTCCGATGTCGTATTGGTCTTAAACTTTTTTTTAAGCTTGCCAGTGCCATAGGTGAAGGAAACACCAAGTTTAGGATTTTTCGGAGATGGTTTGGTACTTTCTTTGGTTTAATTGAATTTCCGCGCGACGTCACAGAGTAATTCGAGGTTGAATTGATTCTACCCAAAACAATCCGGAATGGTGCTAAACTTTTTAACAGGTCTCATGTGGCCTAGGGAACCAATTTTTGTGGAGGTAGATGCAAAAATCTAGTCTGTTGAAGGAGTGATTCATCCTCCTTTGTTCCGATTAGCATAAAAAAATAATAAAAACAAAAATGATCAGAAAAACTTAAGATCTTATGTTGGGCCATAATTTAGGTGTACATGCTTGTAAAAAAAATTAAAGTCATTTGGACATAGACGAAATAGGAATGTACCGATGCTGATGTCAAAATCCAGAGGACCAATGTTTAATTGACCTGCTCCTTATTATAATATATATGTGTGATTGTCAAAAAAATTCAATTATATATGATTGACATATCGACAATCTCACCAATACTCCTGTTTCCTTATTATAATATATATGTGTGATTGTCAAAAAAAATCAATTATATATGATTGACATATCGACAATCTCACCAATACTCCTGTTGCATAATAACTAGATTTTATATACTCACATGTGCGACGCACGTGCTTTTCTACTAGCTAATGTACAAATTATTATTTTTTGGTAAAAAGTGTGAAAATACTAAAAAAAATGCTGCATATGGGGTCAAACCCATGAATCAATGTTTAATAGAAGTATTGTAAGTGTGCCATGGGGAAAGTATTCGAGAATGAGTGAACATATGTTAAAATTCAATATGCATAGTTCCTGGAGACGTCTCCTCCAAGAGCAAATAATCTGTAAAAATAGATAAAGATTAAATGACGTCAGCTAACACAAAACATATACGCAGTTCAGTGGTGCGCTTGCGTCTTCTTGTTCCAACGCTGCAGGTTCGAATCCCCGATGCACTATCTTTCAGCACTACAAGCCGATCCTTAAACCAGCACACTCCTCTCATCTGGCTGAAAATACTTGATTTCTTCCTCTTTCATCTTTCTTTTGATATAGAATATGCCCTCATCGGTCTTTTGGAGCTCAATGATTTTAGACTCAAGAGAGCAACTAATAGTGATATTGTGTAAGACTGCCAGATACAATAAGTTGAAACCATCTTCCAACAAGGGATTACACTGATACTTCCGGCTTAAGGCGTCTGTAACCACATTGGTTTTTCCCGGATGATAATGTACTTAGGTTGTAATCCTTGATCAATTCCGACCATCTTTTCTGCCTCATGTTCAATTCAGGTTGGGTGAAAATGTACTTGAGACTCTTGTGATCCGTGTAGATATGGCAAACATTACCAAGCAGGTAATGTCTCTAAATTTTAAGAGCATGGACAACTGCTGCTAATTCTAAATCATGGGTTGGATAATTGACTTCATGCTTTCTCAGTTGCCGTGAGGCATAAGCAATGACTCGGCCTTCCTGCATTAGAACACACCCCAAACCGGTACCCGATGCATCGCAAAACACATCAAAAGGTTTCTCAATGTCAGACTATGCTAAAACAGGAGCAGTAGTTAGCAATGTTCATAAAGTGTGAAAAGCTGCCTCACTGTAACACCTCTGGTGTTTGGACCTAGAACTAAAACTTGACATGTCATCTTATGCATTGCAAATCATTCATAAAGTAGAAAATTTTAAATGCATTTACTAATAAGCTTTATTTCATAATGTTGTTATTTCATGTGATGCGATTCAAAACCCTAACTAAAGATCATGACCACAAGGGTCAAAATTCATGTGATCATGTGAGGTCATGTGTCATTTGACTCAAATAACCCTAATGGGCCATGTTACTGGTCAAAAAAATCAAAATTTAAGTAAAAGGAAGACAAATCAAATTTGAATTCAAATTCAAATTATAAAAGTCCTTTTTGCCCCTTTTGACTAATTCAAAATCCATGTGGAATTTGGGGTTGAGGCAAAAAGCAAAGTTGGAGATTATTTTATAAGGATCAACTTTGGTATTCAAAGTTTTTAAAGTTTACATATAAAATTTGGAGTAATTTTGAAATGATTCAAATACTCAAATGCACCCCAAATTCAAATTTCAAAATGGAGGCAGAATTTAAAAATATTCCTTGAAGCAAAGTTGTAGAGTTTGAAAAATTGAACAACTTTCATTTTTGGAGATTTTCAACTTCTTTAGAAAATTTGAGAGTAATTTGAAAAATAGACTCAGTGGCAGTTCTGTAAATAACTCAAAAATCAAGATTGACATCGCCGCTTACCGCCGACGCCACGCAGCTGCCGCCGCCGAGCATTTTGCGCCGCTTTCTCGTGAGTTGACACGCAGCCAGTGCCGTGGCGGGCTCGAGCGTGCGCTGTCGACGCCGGGCAACCCCTTCCTGGCTATAAATAGCAACAGTCGCCGCCGTCATCCCCGTTTTTCCCTTCTGCTCTGCTCCGCCACCGCGTAGCTCCGCCGCTCGCCGTAGCCATCGTCGAGCCATGTCAGTCGTGCCCAGCTACGCCGACAGCTCCGCCTCGCCCTGCCGCTCATTCCCGACCTGCTCGTCTCGTTTCTAGCCGGTCAGCGACACCGTGTGACATCGTCTTCTTCGGAGCCGGCCGAGGCTCCGCCGCGACCCACCTCACCGTGGCCAGGGCGATTTAGTATGTTTCCGCCTGCACCAAGTACACCATCGTGATCACGGTGAGCTCCTGAGCGTGATGCTCGCTCTTCTTTTGACTCTACTGCACCGTAGCCATAGCTACGTCGACCGCCGTCGAGTCCGAGCCACCATGCCCGGCGCAGAGGTGTCTCTGGTGCACCTTATTCCTTTCTGATAGCTGAGATCGGTTCGAGGGAAAGAGTAGGTCATGAAGGTGCGGTCTGTTTCGCCAGAGCTTCACCGCCGGCGCGTTTTGCCGATCGGAGCAGACAGCGCCGCCGTGCGTCCTCTTTAGGTCACTGACAAGCGGGGCCTGGCTGTCAGTACGAGAGAGGAAGAAGAACAGTGCAATTTTGTAATTTCTGAAATTTTAAATAGTGCTGAATCTTTGGAAATTTGTAGGAAAATAATCATAGCTCCAAAAATTCTGAAATTTTGTGTGTAGCTTCTGTACATGCTCTAGTATGGTTTAAAAATTTGAAACTTGAAATTTGAATAAATTTTTAATGTTCAAAAATTCAGTCCATTAATTAATAAATGCAATTTCCATGATTTTTGTAGGTCACTGTATAGCTCCAAAAATTATGAAATTTATTTTGGTACACTAATTTGTTATGAAGAAGCTTACATAAAATTTTGAGGTCATTTGGAACAAGTTTATTTTTGGGCTTATTTCAAATTAATTAAAAATTTAATAAAAGCAACCCTAATTGTTAGGGTTAAGATTTAATTTTTGTTTGGGTCTGGTTGTGTGACCAGTAGGGTTTCAAGATCCATTTGGTCAAGTCCCATGTATGGTTCTTGATGGTAGGATTGCAAGTTGGTTTTGTTGGCTTGCAACTGTACTGTGAAATAAAATCATTTGCGGGGTGTTGTTACATTTCATGTACTGTGAAAGCATCATGTTTATATTATCATCATATTGAAGCATATGTTATTATTTCGTGTAGAACCCGAGAGTGAAATGATTCTAGTTGAGCAAGTTCTGGAAGGATCCTCGGTTGTCACGGGATTTGATAATTGTGGTACTGATCCGGAACCTGAGATCGTCAACGAAGGCAAGCCCCTGTTTTTGCATTAAACCATTCCCTTGTTTACTTTAAAAAGTCTATCACCTATGTTACCTATTGCATTAAGTTGATTTATTCAAATGTTACCTACTTGATGCATTGTCTACCTTGTTAATTGTTTACCATCCTTGAAGATGATTTCATTTATAAAGGCATAGAATGCTTAGTATGCTTTATGGTAGGCTTTCAAAGTAAAAGTTTCGATACAATCAAAGATGGCATACTGGCCAAAGAAAGAAAGAAGATAGAATGAACTAGAGACTAGTTGGGTGGCTTATCTTGAATGTTGGGTAATGTTGCCGACTATGTCGCTTAAAGGCCACTCATTGTGGATCTTCTGAACGAGACACTTTGTAGTACTAGTCACATACTCCGGTAAGCCTACTTCGGCTAATCCGATACTAAGACGAATGCCCACGCACTGGGAGTGGTGAGATGGCAGGAGTAGCGTGTACCCTCGTGGCTTGAATGTGGCCAGATTTGAGGTGTGCTGTGCTCTCGGGTGGCGTGGAGACGGCTTAGTATGGGAGGATCCGGTAGTGAGGTTGATATATGCAAGATTAAGTTCTACATATGTCGTGTGATAAGGAATCCCCAGCTGGGACTTGAATCAATTCGAATTGCTGGTGCTCCGCGGATATGGAGACTCGATTCATTACAGAAGCAATGTAGGACTGGTGAATTACTAAAACTTGAGAAAAAAAAGAATGGAATGAGAAGGATTGGAACATGGTATATGAACACTTAGTTTGAGATATTGAACTAAAGTACTTAGGGGTAAAACTTGAAACTAGGATCAAGAATAGTAAGCTTTTGGCAAAGAACTTTTGAATCTTTCTACATCCTTACCTTGACCTTTTGCATCCCTAAGACCTTCACCCTTTTCGTCAGGGTGGGTCTTGTTGAGTACTTTTTGTACTCGGGGTTTGTTAACCCTTGTTGCGGTGAGTCGCATGCGTGAGCTTGTTTTGGTCCCTGCTGCATGTCAGTGTATGAAGTCGATGACGATGATGAATGATGAATGGCCTTTGGACAAGGCACTAGTTTGTGTGAAATAAATAATGTTAATGTAATATTATCTCGCTACTATGGTTGTATGACACTTATGGTTATGTAAGTTTGAAACAACTGGTTTGTAATATTAAACTTAAGTCTTCCGCTTATTTACCTCTGGTATGTATATTGAAAAATGTTGTAATCTGCAATGACTGTGATTGGGATCCTGTTTGAAACGTGGATGATTCGGGTTTCCCGAGGACACCCGACAAACCTGTTAAGTTGTTGGGAACTTGTGTACGCTATCTGAGGTCTGTTGAGACATCGATAGGTGCACATGGGCCCGATTTCTTAGGAGGTTCTGCCACACTCACACTCCAGTGTCCATAGAAATTTCTCATCCTTTTGAAGCAACCTAGTCATAGACTTGGCAATTTTGGAGAAATCCGGAATAAACCGACGGTAATATCCTTCTAAGCCAAGAAAACTCCGAACCTCATGAACGGAGGTTGGGGCATTCCAATCAAGAACCTCCTGCACCTTGGATGGATCTACCAAGATTCCATCTTCAGATAAAACATGGCCTAGGAAAGGTACTTTCCTCAACTAGAATTCACATTTACTAAATTTAGCATATAACTTATGCTCTCTCAGCCTAGACAACACCACTCTTAAGTGCTCTGCGTGATCTTTAGCATTCTAGGAATAGATCAAGATATCATCGATAAATATGACCACAAACTTATCAAGCTCAGGCATGAATACCGAGTTCAATAAATACATGAAATAGGTAGGAGCATCGGTCAACCCAAAGGACATGGCTAAATACTCATAAAGTCCATACCTAGTGGAAAAAGCCATCTTAGGTATGTCCTCAGGCCTGATCTTAATTTGGTGATAACCTAACCTCAAATCAATCTTAGAGAACACTTTTACTTTTGCTAATTGATCAAATAAGATATCAATGCAAGGCAAAGAATATTTGTTCTTGATAGTAACAGCATTGAGGGGTCAATAGTCCACACACATCCACAAAGACTTGTCCTTCTTTTTCACAAATATGGCTGGACAACCCCATGGTGACGAACTAGGGCGAATGAGACCCTTTTTCTAAGAGCTCTTGTAATTGGATCTTCAATTCTGCTAACTCATTTGGCAACATTCTATAAGGTCTTCAGAAGATGGGCGCTGTACCTAGTATTAACTCAATCTTGAACTCTATATCCCTACCGGGTGGTAACCCAAGCAAATCATCTAGAAAGGCATCCAGAAATTCACATACTATAGGAATATCAGCAAGGGCCACAGGCTGGATAGCATTGGACATATTTTGGAGATCAAACTCCCTAGAAAGGGGTACTAGAAAAGCATCGTTATTCCTAGGGTCTCTCAACATAATGGTTCTAGTCGATGTATCGATAAGGATACCATGGTTCTTCATCCAATTCATACCCAAGATCACATCTATACCCAATCCCGATAATATCACTAAATTTGCAGTATACTCTCATTCACTTATTTGGATGAGTACATCTTTAACTATCTGATTGGTAGAAATGTTATTCCCAGCTGCACTTATACAATAACCACCTTTGTCTACTACAAATATTTTCTGATCATACTTGGATGCAAATGTTGGACTCATGAATGAATGTAAAGCCCCAGAATCAAACAGAACAACTACAGGGTAATGGTTCACAAGAAACACACCAGCTGTGACAACCTCGCCAGAGGGAATCTCTTCCATGGTGGTGTAATGCACATACCCCGGGCATGCATTTATAGCTGCTGGGTTCTGATTATTCTTCTTGGGGTAAGGGCACTCTCTTGCCCAAAGATCAGTCTTGTTGCAATTGAAACATGGTTGATTGTTAGGTGGTGCCTTTGAGTTACCTTGTCCTGCACCACCCTTAGGCGGTAGAGCAATAGAGTATGCCCGACAATACCCTTTATTTGCTTGGCTTGGCTGGGCCTTCTTCTGAGGTGGCCAGTATTTTGGAGTAGGTGGGTGGTATTGGGTTCTTGCCACCATTGGAGCTCTCTGCTGAGATGCACCGGCTTCAAAGGCCCTCTTGCGGCTCTTGGATGCAGCATAAATATTATTATGATTCTCTTGTGTGAGCGCATCACTCACAAATTCATTGTAGGTCTCACTCTTGTTATTTGCTAGAGTCTTCATCAACTTTGGACCTAGTCCTCTCTTAAAGCTTGCAATCTTCTTAGCATTGGTATTCACAAACTCAGGCGCATACCTAGAGAGGTTATTGAAGGCATGCAAGTACTCAGTGAGACTTTTGGTGCCCTGTGTAAGCCTCATAAACTCTGTATGTTTCATGCTCATAAGACCTGGGGGAATATGATGCCCCCTAAAAGCAGTCTTAAACTAATTCCATGTAACCTGAGCATTAGCAGGGAGGGTAGACAGGTAATGAGTCCACCAAATGCCAGCTAGACCAAGCAACTGATGTGAGGCATATTCAGCCTTCATATGCTCTGTAACTCTCAAGAGACGAAACTTCTGCTCAATGGTATTGAGCCATTCATCGGTTTGCAATGGCTCCTCTGCCTCCTTAAAGATAGGAGGTTTAGTGTCCAAAAAGTCCTTGAATTCATTATACTAATTTGGTTTGGGTCCCTGGTGTTGGTCCCGTCCCCGTCCACGATCGGTGTTCTGCACAAGCCCACGCAGTACTTCCCCCATAGACCATTGGGTCTCTAGGAGCTGGGCCATCATTTCTACAGGTGTGGGGTATGGTGGTGGGAGATCATCATCACCCTCATGACTGGTACTGGCCCCTCCACGAGTGCGAGTCATCTGCAAAATTGCAACAAGTGATTATTGGATGATGTCAAGAGATTGCAGAAGAATTGTATAATCATGTCATACTATAATTACTAGAGAAAATCTCAAATTCATACAATAACACAGAGGCATAATAATCCATTTCCACAACATAACATCACCAATAGGACCACTTATCGTACTTGCAACGTGTTCCGTGCATGCCAAATTTTTCTTGCCAAAAACAACTGGGAATTCAGTAAAAAGTGCAAGCACCACACGTATTACATGCATGGTTCCAATAACATCAAAGGGGTACATCATGAAATCGAAACCTACATTACGAGTTCATTACATAAGGATCGAAGATAGAGAGCTATCGCATCTAGCTAGATATTATAGCTAAGCTACTCCTCGGGGTGGTTGCTGTCGATGTCGGACACACCATCCCCATGGTCGTCCTCAAAAGGCTCAATCTCCTCCTCTTCAGGCTCATCCTTGGCATCCACCTCCATACCATCGTCCTCAGCAATCAACACATTGGGATCTTCTTCCACCGCTAGAGTTGGAGGAAGAATTGGGTTCACCATGTTATTGAGACGATGAACATCTAGCTGAAGCTCCTCAATCTGGCGTATGAGTTCCTGCTCTCTATGATCACACTCCGTTGCCTGCCTAGTAGCCTGGAACACAGTCCTAGTCCTAGCTGCCTCCCTAGTCTCAACAAGGCGAATGACCTCGTCCCTCTCAGCACGGACGTCTTGTAACTCAGCCCTAGCTGCATCTCTTTCAGCAACAGCATGGACAAACTGCCCCCGACAAGCTTCCAAGGCTGTCATATAATTACCTATCTCATTATGAGCTGCTCTAACTGCCCTTCATTTCCTGCACACACATCCTCGCATCCTACGCTGTGCAGCCTGTGCTCTATGGAGCTATTGCATACAACTAATGTAACTCTCCTGGCGAGAGTAAAACATCCTCATAACTACATACATCGCACTCATGGCAGCATTACTACTTCCTACTCTTTCATCCCAGTCTCTTACTCGAGGGAAAGATCCAATGGGCCCATTGACAAGCTCATCACCGAATTCCTGACAGATTTCGCTAAGAACTTTAAAAGCGGCCACTTGGGCACCCTCCCAAGGGGTCTGTCCATCTAACTTGATACTCCATCCTTGCCATTGAGGGTTGTCCACACGGGCGGCGATAGTGACCCGCACATCATACCACCGTTGTCCCTCAGTTATCACTTCGCTCTAAAAATAGCGAGGTGGTTCAGCATACCCGACAGAGTGCAATACCCTCCATAGTAAAGTGGGAGTTCCAAATAGTGCCAAAAAGGTGTCGCTTGCAATAGGGGCTCCTAGGGCTGCCATCTGTATCAAATGTTACAATTTAGTGAGACACACGATTATAGAAAAGAGTTACTTAACAATAAGATCTTGCAAGGGGGAGGAACAATGCAATGACATGAATGAATGATGTATCATGATGTATGCTCATTCCGTAAGTCCTCACAAACTTAGAGAAATAAATCCTAATGACATACGCTGTGGCATACATACGTTCTCTCAATATAATCGTAACTAAACGAGCTACACGTTTTGTTGTTAGTGTACCTGTAGAAGATTCATTTCAGCCCAACCCAACAGTTATATGTACAAAAAAGTAAATCTAGGCTCTAAGTTGAATATCAAGGATAGCAAGGTATATAAGAAAGCAGTAAACTAAATACTTCCATATATATATCCCATATATATACTTCTGTATCAAAGCTACCCGATGATCAATATACTACCCACAATTAAATACGCACCATACACACATGCAAGCATGCATATACAACCGTATCACAGCTAGCTCTCCTAGACTGCACGCTCACTTCTTGTGGTCATGCCACTCATCAACTTACCTTCTTACCTGGCGTAGAGGCATTTGATCCATACATTACCACTCAAGTGAGTGGCACTCATACAATAGCACGCCATATGGACGACGAAAGTAAAACCCCCCATGTTAGTACTTAAATAGCCACCTAATAGTCCTTAACTGGGCATAAAGGAGATGACCACTGGCACACTATAGTTTTAAGTTCAATCTTCAACACTCTAAACTTATTACTATAGTTGTAGAAATTAAGTTTATAAAACAAAAACCTTTGTTTTAAATAAACATGTGACAAGTTTAGTGTTGAATCCTGCTCCGATGCAAGCTATAACAGAACCGTCCAATTTATAAGAGTACAAGTACAATAGCAACCACTGAGGCAGTCAAACCATAACACTTGAGCCCATATAAATCTGGTAGTTCGTCGAGTATCATGAAGGATCTTGAATCAACCAACATACAAGCCAAGATCGTACATGATTCAACATACATGCCACATGTTACAACAAGTTCACAAATAGTTGGTCATACATCAGAGTTCCAACATAGTTATTACAACATCAGTTTAACAGTAGCGGAAGCAACATAGTTCTGAACGACATCAACAGTAGTTTAGATACATAGCCAATTTTCATAGTCATATCCAACAAAAGCACAAGGGTGAGATGATATATAGAATGACCATGCCCATGGTCCTATTCCACATCCACTGTAGGAGCAAAGCAGTGCTTACAATAGCCGTGGTACATCACGTTATCTGCAACAATAGGGAAATAAACCCTAAGTACGAGAAGGTACTCAGCTAGACCTACTCGTCATAAACCAAAAATAACAGACACCAAGGATCATGCAAGGCTTATAAGTGGAGCTGGTTGACATCCTTTGCCTACAAACCAATATTTATCTAGTATCTTTTAACATTAAAATAACAAGTTTATTATTCCTATCCAATTCTAGATTAGCATCTATCCTATGCCAAACATGTTGTGTACCATAAAATCATCACAATAGTAACCATATCAAGTTGAGCATTTTCATAACCCACATAACCAACACTTTCATCAATTACTATGATGAAGGGGGCTCATGTCAAGTTCTCACTATCCAGGAGAGACGCCGATTCGAATTGATTCCTACCCAGTTGGGGAATTATTCCAAACACACACCCATACTTCCCCATTAGGGTCGCATCAGGTCACCTTTGGTACAACTCAGGTCCAAATCACGGGTAAGACCAGCGCCGTACCCTCAAAGATTCTACCAATCTGCCAGGAAGCTCGGGACTCGAACCCACCCTTGGACTCACACCATTGGCTCTCCACACATCCTTACTGCCTCCAAGGTGCGCACTTTAACTGCTTGTGTTCCCACCTGAGTTGAGCTACTCGGCTTCACGGTCGGAATGACTTATCCGGCCAACTATGTGAGAGGCATGCGTTCAACATGACAAGAGGGCCTCTAACGGCCGGTCCTTAAATGACATAGATGGAATCACTATAAGTCATCACACCTAACCTATAAAATTCCATCTGGTCTCCACTTGTTCAACATCACCAGGTTATGTTCCCCGATAGCACAATATAGCCAACCATGATCAAGTCACCACCTATAGCTCGCAGGTGACAGGAAATCACCCATCTTCTACCGGTCTAAGCATGGCTAAGCATAAAGGTTGATCCTAGACCTACATAGGATTCAAGATAAATATTTCTAGACAAGGAAAGTATATGCAACAAGTGGTTCCAATCAACTCTTATAACCTAATGCATCAAACATAAAAGACTCAAGTAATATTTTGTAAAACAGGGGAGACTTAGAATGCTCGGGGGCTTGCCTTTCACAAACATGGCCGGCTGGTGGTCAGGGCACTCTAGGATATGATCAACTTTAGGCTCGCCTTCGCCTGGAGCTTCTTGGTGCTGAGCTTCCTGGTTCTCCTCTTGTGTATTGGCTTTGAGTTCCACCAACGTGATTTCTTCCGCTTCACCTATTGCATGCATATGCATAAAGTAAGTATCATGGATGCATAAGAAGGATTGTGAATGATATGATATGAGAACGTGAATGATTCTATGCTAATGATTATATCAAGTTACTTATATGATAACCAAGTTGAATTCTTATTTACTGAGTGATGTAGACAAGGCCCGATCTTTCGATAGGTACGACAACATTGATTGATGAAGACTCGACGTTCACAATCTAGGCTTCGAACCAAGACTGATTCGGACCCCCGCAACCATTACACCACTGCTCCGTTGGTTATCAACCACGCGAACATGATTGACCTCGCCGAGAAGCCTTTCCTGCAAGTGAATCGAGAACACAAGCAAGAAAGGGATGAATGCAATCTAAAATTGCAAATAAATATGAGGCTTGTGATAATGAGAAGGAGTTCAAGCTTTATTCGAAAGGACTAATTGCCATAGGTGAACAAAATCAAGAACTGGGGTCCTGGTTCACAGCAAGCGGCCTTGGCGGCATAGTTACAGCAAAACGATGTCTATTTCACGAGGAAATCAAGAACTAAATAAAACCCAAACCCTAAGGAGAGCGATGGCTGCTAATTATAGAGTCTTGGGCGTCCCCCCTGGACGCGCCCCCTAATAGGCCCAAACACGATACACGGTCCAATGGACCAAAAGACGGTGTCGCAGCACCCTGGTAGATTCTGGACGCTGACTTGTTTCAACGATTCCCATTGATTTCGAAGGGCTTTTGATGTGAGACCACTTGCATTGGCTTCCTTATCTAATTACCTTTCCATCCATATATGGATCATCGAAAATGGAGCCCATATGCTCCCTTGTGACCAGTTTTATGATTGACTAGTCCTGGAACCCAAGATGGGCTCGAACTTGATTTGGCCTCCACCTTGGTGACTCGAACAGGTTGAGCTTCAGGCCTCCTTCTCGGTTAGGACAACCTTGCTGATCTCCTCGTCCTCTATCTCCAAGCATGGTCATATGCATGGAGCTCATGTCCTTATCATCCTCCCTTTCTTGATGAAAAGCCGTCCTCGGCGTCGATTGTGCTTGAAACTGATCGTACACAACACAAAGGAGAACGGGGTTGCAAAGACAAAGGGAACTGAAATAATTGTGAGAAGGAACATGACCATGTTTCCAAGTTTCTAGCATGTCATCTTGCATAAAAATTTCAGCAAGCATGTAGACTCCATGATCCGAATGCACACGATGTATCTCAACACTATCCTGCAAAAGATTAGAACTAACCAAAGACAATACAGGAATAGATGGTCTAGCAGACATTGGTAGCAACCAACAATGGTCCCTTTCTTGGAAGTGAACTTGTTTCTTTGAGAAACATGAGAAAATGTTTGTAATATTATGGTTGCCCTCTAAACGATCATAATCTTGTACAACAAAAGGAGAATTCATATTACTACGAACGTATACTCGATGTATCATATATTGTCCTTTGTTGTTATATTTGCCAATAACATGATATGTGTGTTTAGAAAACCAAGGCAAATCAACATATTTAAAAAGGTTCTCCTCCAAACAATCTTGGTTACACAAAACATCAAATTCAATGTAACCCAAAGTATGTAAAGAAGACAACAGTTTGAGCTCATCAGTTTTAGTAGCAATATGAATAACATGTTTATTTTTAGCACAAGTGGTTGGTTCCAAAACATATAAAACTAAAGCATCATCAACCAATTCATCTTTATTACAAGGAACATCAAGCAAATTATCACGGGACAAAGATAAATCAAGAGAGGGTTCCACTAACAATTGCTCTATGATAGCATGGTTTGTGAAAAAATTTAGTACATTAAAACAACTCTCACCTTTCATGAGTGTAGCACCATGGGCATTACCTGTGTTATCAGCAAGAGTAATAGGTGCATTGTGAAGTGATGGTTCTGAATTTGCATATGAGGTTGTGAGCTCCTCATTTTCTTCCATGTCATCCTCTCGCTTATGTGCATTATCCTGCAGAAGGTTAGTCATAGCAAGAGGAATAACAATAGACTCTTCCTCTAAATAGTGCACCTCAGCATATGAAGTCAAAATAGGAGGTGGATTAACAAAGGTTTCTCGCATAAGGTGTTTCATATCATTCCAAGTTTGAGGTTTATCAGAAGGATCTAAAGACTCCCACCAAGATAAAGCAGAATGTCACAAAACACTAGCTGCATTTTTTACGTTCCTCCTTAGACACATAAAGCTAGTAGCAAATATGTTATCTATGGCAATTTCCCACTTCATGTACTCATCAACACCTATACCATCATAAGTCGGTGGATACGAACAACCTGTCATTGTTAGAATCAAACAAGAAAACACACAAGTATGTATTTTCCTATCAGCTACTATAGGATGTGGTCAAGGAGTAAAGTCACACAATCTCAAGCATCTTACCATGGTCTTACAAGTGTTCTTACCAAAGCAATAGGCGGTGCAATCGGTCGGTGACTATGAAAGGTCCTTGTTGGTTTTGGTAATTGAGTGACAACCTAGGTGGACTAATTGTGTTTATGTGAGATACACAGGTGATTAGTCCACAGGTACATGTGTATGAGCAACATATGCCATGGAGGTGAAAATGGCTTGGAGATGTTGCAAAGCTCACACATGTGATGATGAAGGAGCTTATTGCACATGAGACATGACATTGAGTCATGTGATCAAGGTGGAGAAGATCAAGACAAGACTTGGCTTGATGGACCGGTTGCTAGCGTGAAGGGCAAGTCAAAGGCTTTGGAGTGATGGACCTCGTGGCGGTGAAGCTTGAGCAAGACTTGGCGCCGATGGACGATAGCAACGGTGAAGAGCAAGTAGAGTCAAGATCGATGAACCAATATGATCATGTGATGATATGAAGTGGATCATATCATTGTTGATCGTGTTGGTGCATGTGTTGCATCGACATTGAAGGAGATGGAATGGAATGCGCAAGGCAAAGGTATAACCAAGGGCATTTCATTTCACCGGTCATAGGTGTGTAGAGAAGTTTATGACCGGGTTTAGGATAGATGGCCGTACTATCAAGAGGGGCAAACTTGTTTGCATATCGGTCATCTAGTGCCACTCGAGTGATCTAACTTTGCATTGTCGCTAGGATCGAGTGGCTTGGCAAGTTGAGTGGCTAACATCCTTTGGGAAATGATTGTGAAAATGCTAACACACATACACATGGTGGTGTACACTCGGCGGGATTCGGCGCTTTCGGGAAAATAGAATGCCTATTTTCTATTGCGCCGGATGCAAGTTCTTGTGGTTAGCACATTGGAGCAAGGGTGATGAAGTTAGAAGTGAAAATGAGTTAGTCGCGAAGATGCTGGCGTCGGTCAACTGACCGGACGCTAGATCTGAATGCACCGGACGCTGGCAGGCTGCGTCCGGTCAGGCTGACATATGATGACGCAGAAGCTGGAGTGTGACCGGACGCTGGCTGCATCCGATCAAGTGTGACCAGACGCGTCTGGTCGAGGTCGGTACCTTACTGGAAACGACCGGACGCTAGGGGTTCAGCGTCCTGTCAGTTGAAAGCTGCTGCGTCCGGTCAAGTCAAGTGACCGTTCGAACCGGGACACGTGGCCATCTGCGGGCGACCGGACGTTGAGGTCCAGCGTCCGGTCAACACGACCGGAGCATCCGGTTGGCCCAACCGTTGCCCAGTGAAGGGGTAACGGCTAGTTTAGCCCTTGGGGCTATAAATAGAAGTGGCCCTCGGCCGTGGCTGGTGCTGAGCACCTCAAGGGACTTAGTGTCCATGCTTGTGAGTGCTTGGGAGCCCTCCATCACACATATACTTGATAGTGATCATTCGATTGTGTGAGTGAGCGATTCTAGTGCGATTGCATCGTGAGGTTGCATCAAGTGGCACTAGGTGGTCGTGTTGCAAGCCGGTGGTGCTTGTTACTCTTGGAGGTTGCCACCTCCTAGACGGCTTGGTGGTGGTCTCCGTCGAAGCCCGCAAGAAGCTTGTGCGGTGCTCCGGAGAAGTGCTTGTGAGGGGTACTTGTGCTCGCCCCGCGGGAGTCACGAAGAGCAACTTTAGTAAAGTGTGTCATTGAGCCACCCTCACTCAAGGGGTAGGTTCTTGCGGTGCCCGACGTGCGGGCTTAGCGAGTGATGCTAATTAGCCGCCGAACCACCAAGTGAGCGGTCGACACAACAGGGACTAGCGTGTTGGCAAACACGTGAACCTCGGGAGAAAAATCATCGTGTCAACCTTGTTCTTCCTGTTGGTTTGCATCCCCATTACACAAGCTTGCAATTACTTTTATATATCTTAAGCTTGTGTAGTTGCTCTTGTAATTAGTTAGCTTGTATAGCTTACTAGTTACCTTCTTGCTTGTGTAGCATAGAAGTAGCTCCCTTGTGTGGCTAATTTGGTTTTAGTAACCTTGTTAGTCACATTGCTTAGTTTGTGTAGCTAAGTATTTGTGCTCTCTAATTAGGCATTGGTTGCCTTGTTATTGAGCTTTGCTAGTGAGCTTAGTTGGCTTTGTGCTTTTGCTTACTAGCATGTGTAGGAGCTCCCTTGTTGCTTAAAGTACTAGTGGCATAGGTTTGTATGACATTGCTCCTAGAATTGTTTAGGAGAGCTCTAGCTAGCCCAGCACCTTAGTTGCATAATTAGTATCTTTGCAAGGTGCTAGTGAGCATATATAGAGGGGTGTAGTCTTGGCTAGACCGATTGTTTTAATTCCGCATTTATATCGGTTAGCCGACGCGATTAATTTTAGAAAAGACTATTCACCCCCCCTCTAGTCCGCCATCTTGACCCTTTCAGACTGTGATACCATTGTAGCTTGAGTGTAACAGTTGCAAGGCGAACCTGTACTTGGTTAGAAGAAAGTAGAGGTTGGACAGGCACAATATAGTAGCAAGGAATAGCAATATTCACAACTGAATAGCAAAGCTGAAAAAGTACCCGAGTACTTGTCTTAGTTGCTGGCCTATTCACGTTCCAAGTACCAGATGTATGAAGTGATGTGAATAGCAGCAATATGATTAGGAACAAGGCGGAAATCAGCACATGCAAACACATCTCAAATGGTGCTCTCTATGTGTTCCTCTATATATTGTTCCACTTTTGCCCTCTCTTTTTTCTCTATTTTTGGGCTGTCGTTGGTTTTTTTGGGATTCTTTAACTTTTTGTTTTTATTTTTTTGATATTTTTCTTCACTTGGGAGCACAAAATAAGTAACCACAGAAAATATGAGCTTAACCAAGTGAAAGGCGTGGCCTGTGGAAAATTCAGAAGACGTGCTCAAAATTGACAAAAAGCTTGTGACCACGAAAAGAGGATCTTGTGACCAGTTTTTGGCCAAAATAAAATTTTCTAAACCCAATGAAGTAGGGGACGAGCGGATCTGAAATTTTTTTTGATCGATTTTGATATATGGAACGTCGAAATCCGAGTTCGTATGCGAAAACTAGACTAGTTTTGAGAACTGAGTCCAAATTAGAGGATAAAATGGGAATAATGCGCGTAAAAGTTGTTGCGGTGGCTATGGATAGATGCAAATAGTAAAGATAAGTGTAACAAATTAGATGGCATGGACTAGGGTTTCATAGATACAAAGAAAACACAGCAAGACGTGTAGGTGTTCACGGATTATGATGAACAACAAAGGAAAAGACTCAAACTGGACTAAAAACGATCTATAACCAGGAACCAGAACTTGCCCTAGGACACAAACTCAACAACGTGAAATAGAGATGAAATTGCATGGCACAACAAGGCTATAGGACAGGGAATATGAGGCGGTGTATTTTTTTGGCTTTTTGTGGACTATAGGTAAAACAAAAATAGTAACAATCTAAAAGGGAAAATAAAAGTATACCTAACGGGCTACAAGGTCTCTAATACCACTTGATGTAGATAAGACCTGATCTTATGATAGGTACGATAGCGTCAATTGATGGAGACTCAACGTTCATGATCTAGGCTTTGAACCAAGACTGATTCGGACCCCGCAACCGTTACACCACTACTCCGTTGGTTATCAACCACGCGAACGTGATTGACCTCGCCGAGAAGGCTTTCCTACAAGCGAATCGAGAACACAAGCAAGAATGGGATAAACATAATATGAAATTGCAAATAAATATGAGGCTTATGATAATGAGAAGGAGTTTAAGTCTTTATTTGAAAGGATTAATCGCCATAGGCGAACAAGATCAAGAACTGGGGCCCTGGTTCGCAGCAAGCAACCTTGGCGGCACAGTTGCAGCAAAACGACGTCTGTTTCATGAGGAAATCAAGAACTAAACAAAACCCAAACCCTAAGGAGAGCAATAGCTGCTAATTATAGAGTCTTGGGCATCACCCCCCCTGGACGTGCCCCCTAATGGGCCCAAACATGATACACGGTCCAACGGACCAAAAGAAGGTGTCACAGCACCCTGGCAGATTCTGGATGCTGACTTGTTTCAACGATTCCTGTTGATTCTAAAGGGCTTTTGATGTGAGACCACTTACATTGGCTTCTTGATCTAATTAGCTTTCCATCTATATGTGGATCATCGAAAACGGAGCCCATAGGCGCCCGTGTGACCAGTTTTATGATAGATTGGTCCTAGAACCCGAGATGGGCTCGAACTTGATTTGGGCCTCCACCTTGGTGACTTGAACAGGATGAGCTTTGGGCCTCCTTCTCGGTTAGGACAACCTCGCTGATCTCCTCGGCCTCTATCTCCAAGCATGGTCGTATGCATGGAGCTCATGTCCTTATCACTGAGTAGGTGCATATCTCTTCTATAGAATTTTCAAGAATCCACACTAAGTCCATTTCTAGACCACAACATAGCAGCTACAAGTTTAAATCATAACGAAAGTTTTACTCAACCAATTGCTATGATCTAGGACTTTATGGAAATCACAACATGATTTAATAGCTATCTAGTTAAACAATTCAATCATCCAGATCTATCCAGAAGATAAGCCAATCTGACAATAGATTTCTAACAGCTATAACTCCCAAACCATTTAGTCTATTACCATGAAAATTTGACACAAGTAATATAAGTAAATTATCTACAACTTTGAAGTGCTTGGCAAAGGGGTGGAGGTTGAAGCATGGAACAAGTTAGGGCTATTGGCACGATTGATTGGCAAATGGTGCGGCGATGATAGTGAGCGAGCATGGCAAAACTCACGGCGACGATGGCGACGGTGGCGCTGCTACTTGGCGGGCAAGAGGGAACGCGAGCGAGAGCGAGAGAGCGAGGTATGGATTGAGCACGGTGTCGCCTCACCCTTCACCACACTGTGGCCCGACCAACTGGGCCAATGTCAACGTATGACTGCCATGCGGCGTGCACGGCCTGTGACCGGTCGGCCACCGATGCGTGCGTGGACGAGGCCGTCAGAGCTGATGACAGCGTCTGACGAAGCAACTTAGCGATCATCTAACTCCAAATCCGTTCGTTCTTAGAAAAAGCTCTATTAACAAAAGTTGTAGAGCTACATATGATCTACAATATTGCTAAATGGAATTTGGCCTAAATTCTAATGGTTCACGAGTTATATCATCCCATAGTGTAGCACTTGAAACTGTAATGTGATCCCAGACTTAGATAATTTTTAGTCAAAAATAGTAATTCTATTGCTACTTGTGGACTATTTTTTAGCATGCTATGCACCAAATTAGGTCTTGACCCAAAAATAAAAGTTGTTACTCAAGTCAAGTACTACAACTTTGCTTAAGGGTGCATTGCCATGCAAACAATCTATGATATAGTTCAACTTAGGTTAATCATACAACTTGAAAATGAAAGCCTACACTATAACCATGACTTAGAGGCCAAATGGGTCCAAGTCATGAATACCAAAGTTGTTCCATGTGACATTCTAAACATGTTTAAGGTACTCCTATGGTCCCACAAACATTTTATACATTGGTCACATGCAAATCCTAGCATAAGTAAAGCATTTAGTAACAAACACGTGATATAAGCAATCATAGAGAAAATTTGAGATGCTCATGCTCATGAATGATCAATGATGCTTGTGCTCAAGCAATGCCAATTCCAAATGCATGCTTAACATCTTGGGTGTTACATGTTCGCCATCTGCAATTGCATATATGTAGGGAACAAAGGTTCATCACTGAATAAGTATTCATACGTTACCTTGGACATTATATTGACACCCGATCCAGTGTCATAGAAGGTCTTGTGGAAGATTCTTTGTCCAATGGTACACTCGATCATGGGTACACCTGGATCATCCTTCTTGGTAAGATATGGTGAAGCGAGGAGGTGGTCGTACTCCGATCGGAGTGTGTTGATCATGTTGACTGACTCTTCTGGTGACTGCCTGGCTTTGTTCTTCCTTCTTCTCCTGTTCTTCTTCTTCTTGCTCACTGTTGTCTCTTTAGGTAGGTATGACATTTGTGGATGTCCAGGAGATTGCAAGATATGATTCCTAAAAGAAAACTTCTCTTTTTTATCCTTGATTGTAAAGTAGATCTTGGCACTGTCCGTGTAGATGATGGCTTTTGCGGTGCTTAGGAAAGGTCGGCCCAAGATAATGGGTGCCCTTTCATCACCACCTGTTTCCAAAACCACAAAGTCTATGGGAACATATGATTGTCCCACTCGAACAATGGCATCTTCAAGAACTCCCTTGGGGTAGCAAAGTGACTGATCTGCAAGCTGCAAACGCATATTTGTTCACAACAAAGTATCTCCATTAATTTTATCATAGATTACCTTAGGCATGATATTGACACTTGCTCCAAAGTCACAGACAGCTTCTTGGAATAAGTGAGGTCCAATGGCGATGGGAATGATAGGTCTTCCTGAGTCGCCCTTCTTTTCAGGCAAGGAATAATCTATCCACCTTCCCATCGATGGTTGTATGCAATAATATGCTGCATTGTGAATATCGACAAGATTTGCAGTTTCTAGATCTTCCAGTTGCCCCAGAATCTTACCTTTGTCGGTTGGAGGAACAACAACCACCATTTGAGCTATTTGTGATTCTATCATTTTATTAAAGCTATACTGGTTTTTAATAGTAGAGGAGAAGCTATCCATTCTATTATTTATGTTTTTAAGATTCTATCATTGGAAGCTAACTTCCTAGATAAGCCCTCCATTATTTTATCTTGGACATAAATCAATTCTCTCAAGGGTGGTTGATTACTGAAATTATTATAATTATTACCTTGATAGTTACCTTGGTAGTTTGGCCTTTGTTGCTAATTCCATCCTTGATTCTATTGAGGACGGGAGTAGTTATTGTTGATGAAGTTCACGTCCTCATGCATTTTAGGGCAATTGTTCCCTGAATGCCAATGTTTCCACACTCTTCACATGTCATGCGGGAATCATGAATGTGCATGACTTCTTACTTCTCTTTAGCTCAATCTTCGAGCTTCTTCATGAGTAGGTCCATCTTGGTAGACAGCATGTCTACCTCCTTGAGTTGATGCATACCTTCGCCTCTCTTATGGGTCTGAAGACATTCTTCATTCCAACCTTGGTTGGAGGCCATCTTCTCTAGAGAGCTGTTGCACCTAGGACTGTGAGTGATAGGAAAGCACCTCCAGCAGCAGTATCCATGTTCTCACAGGTACTGTTTGTCAACCCATGGTAGAAAGTCTGCATGAGTAGCCAATTCTCCATCCCATGATGAGGACATTCTGATATATAATCTTGAAAACGTTCCTATGCCTCAGGGATAGATTCATCATGTTGCTACTGAAATTCTCCCACACAGAACATTGGTCTTGCCTGTAGGGAAGAACTTCACTAGGAAGGCAGTGGAGCAGTTATCCCATGTAGTGTTTCTTTGTTAGCATAGAACCATTGCTTCGCCTTCCCCAAGAGTGAGAATGGGAAGAGGCAAAGTAGTATGGCATCTCTGGTCACTCCTTTGATGATAAAAGTGTTGCAGATCTCCAGGAAGTGTTGGAGTTGCGCACTCGCATCTTCATGTGCCTTTCCACAAAACTGGTTGGCTTGCACCATGTTGATGAGAGCTAGGTTGAGCTCAAATCTATTGTCTCCCACATTGATTGTTGGTCCAGTACGGATCTTGGCCATAGTTAGAGCAGAGAACTCACAGAGAGTCTTGTTAGCCATGGCTTCAAAAACTGGTGTTAAGCTCTGCCTGGTGAAAGCTCTAGTTTGGTTTTGGTGAATTGATGAAACCCTAAGTGCTAACCTAGTTTATCAAAGTGGTTATGAGATAGGTAGCACTACTCCAAGTGATGAAGCAATGGTGAAGATCATGATGGCATGGTGATGATCAAATGCTTGGACTTGGAAAAGAAGAAAGAGAAAAACAAAAAGCTCAAGGCAAAGGTGAAACTTGGTAGGAGCTTTTTGTTTTGGTGATCGAGACACTTAGTGAGTGTGATCACATTTAGGATCGATAGCCGTACTATTAAGAGGGGTGAAACTTGTATCAAAATGCGGTTATCAAAGTGTCACTAGATGCTCTAACTCATTTCATATGCATTTAGGATCTAGTGGAGTGATAACACCCTTGAAAACATTTGTGAAAATATGCTAACGCATGTGCACAAGGTGATACACTTGGTGGTTGGCACATTTGAGTAAGGGTTAGAAACTTCACTGGTGGAGTGTTTGCCCGTAGAGTGCGGATAGTCCGATGGTGCCACCGACGCCCTATATAGAAAAGACAGGGTCTCACAGAGTGGACCGGACGCTGGCCTCAACTGGACCAGGGCATCCGGTCAGTGGAAGCAGTGAAGACGCTGGCGTCGGTCTTTGACCGGATGTTGGGTCACTTTGTGACCGGATGCTGGCGGGGTGCGTCCGGTCCTACTGATGTGGCAGCGCACAGAGGAGACAGTGAGTGACCGGACACTGGGTGAGTTCGGTCGAGCATGACCGGACGCATCCGGTCACGAGTGGAACCTTACTAGAAACGACCTGACGCTGGGGTCCTACGTTCGGTCACTTTGAGAAGCACGTCCAGTCACTACTTAAATGTACTGATGACCGTTGAGATTGGGCAATCAGCATTTGAAGCTGATGACATGTGGCAAGCATCGAGTGACTGGACGCTGGCGTCCTGCGTCCGGTTGAGATGACCGGAGCGTCCGGTCACCCCGAGCAGTGCCTAGTAAAGGGGTACAACGGCTCTATTTCATGGGGGCTTCTATTTAAGCCCCATGGCTGGCTCAAGCTCACTCTCTTGGCCATTTGCATTGACATAGCAACCTTGTGAGCTTAGCCAAAGCCCTCCCACTCATCTCCATCATAGATTCAACATCTTTGTGAGATTGGGAGTGAATCCAAGTGCATTGCATGAGTGTTTGCATCTAGAGGCACTTGGTGTTCGTGTTTCGCTGTGGGATTTGCTTGTTACTCTTGGTGGTTGGTGCCACCTAGATGGCTTGGAGCAGCAAGGATCATCAAGCGGAGGTTGTTGATTGTCTCCGGCTCTGATCGTGGTGATTGTGAGGGGTTCTTGACCTTTCTCCGGTGGAGAGCCAAAAGGTACTCTAGTGAATTGCTCATGGCTTGTGTGATCCTCATCTTGTGTTGGTTGTGCGGCACCCTATTGAGGGTTTGGCATGTGATGCCAATTAGCGCATGAATTTCCAAGTGAGTGAATCACCACAATGAGGACTAGCTTGCCTGCAAGCAAGTGACCCTCGGTAAAAAATCATTATGTCAACATTGATTCCGAGGTGATTGGTCTTCATTGGTATTCATTCTTGTGATTGATTGGTTCATTCCTCGACACGGTGGTATAACCATATTGCTCTCTCTCTTTACATTATCGCAAACTAGTTGTCAAGTTCTTTAGTGTAGCTAGTTGTGAGAGCTTGTTAGTTTGGTTAGTGTGGCTCTTTAGTTAGCCTTTGAGAGCACACTAACTTAGTGTAGTGACATAGCCATTGTGTGGATAGAGACTATAGAAATTAGAATTGTGGTAGGTGGCTTGCAATTTTAGTAGGCTAGCGCAACACTTGCTTCGCCTCATAATTGTCTAACCGGTTTGCTAAGTGTTGTTGTAGAAATTTTAATAGGCTATTCACCGCCCCTCTAGCCATTAGTACCTTTCAAGTGGTATTGGAGCCGAGGTCACCGTGATTTGAGGCTTAACAACCTTCGGTGTAAAAATGGCTCAAATCAACAACACCAAGAAGCCACCCCAATTTAATGGCTCAAACTATCCCTATTGGAAGGCTAAGATGACAACTTATATCAAGTCAATCAATAGGAAGGTTTGGAAGGTGGTGGAGACCAAGATTGAGATTGATGATGAAGAGTCTCCCACCGCCGCTGAAGAAATGCTTCTCCAAAATAATGACATTGCTCTTAGTGCCATCCATGATGCTTTGGATGAGAGAACATTTGAGCAAATCAAGAACATTGAGAGAGCAAATCAAGAACATTGAGAAATTAGAGGAATCATTTGAGGGCACTCAAGCCATGAAGGGTGCAAAGGCATACATTCTCAAAGAGAAGTTTGCAAGCTTCAAGATGAAGGAGGATGAGAGTGTGCCGAAGATGTTTCATAGGCTTCAAGTGCTTGTCAATGATCTCAAAGCACTTGGAGAAGAGGTGAAGGACAAGGACTTCTCCCACAAGTTCTTAAGATGCTTGCCTTTAAGATTTGGCACATTGGTCACTATTCTAGTGAGGAGTGGTTTGGACACCATGACACCAAACCAAGTGTTGGGAGATAAAATGACCGATGATACATATAGAGATGATGATGAGAAGGAAGAAAAGAAGAAGAAAGATGAGAAGAAGGATGAGAAGAAGAAGAGCATGGCATTCATGGCCACATCATCCAAGGGCAAGGCAAAGCAAGATACATCAAGTGAAGATGATGGCTCATGGGATGATGATGATGATGAGAAGATGCCTCTCTTTGTCAAGAGATTTGGCAAGTTCATAATGAAGAAAGACTACCATGCTAGAAGGAAGAAATCTTCATCCAAGAACAAGGAAGAGTCAAGAAGGTGCTTCAATTGTGGAAGCAAAGATCATCTAGTTGCTCAATGTCCATACAATAGTGACAAAGATGATGACAAGAAGAACAAGAAGAAGGACAAGAAGAAAAACAAAGAGAAGAAGGATAAGATGACCTTCAAGAAGAATAAGGGTGGTTCATATGTGGTCACTTGGGATAGTGATGCTTTTTCAAGTGATGATGATGATAATGATAATGACAAAACCACCAACAAGAAGGCACTTGCAAACATTGCAATCAATGAGAAGCCTTCTCTCTTTGACACTCCATCATGCTTCATGGCTAAGGCCACTAAGGTACAAATTTGTGATGATGGAAGTGAGGATGAACATGATAATGAAAATGATAGTGATAGTGATGATGATGAACCCACTAAAGATGAATTATTTGACATGCTAGAAGATGCTAAAGAACACTTTGACATTAAGAGAAGGGAATGCAAGAGCTTGAACAAGGAAGTAAAAGCCCTTAAGCAAGCCCTTGATGAGCTCAAAGCAACTCATGAGAGGCTAGAGGAAGCCCATGAGAAGCTTGGCAAGGCTCACAAGAAGCTTGAAAAAACTCATTCTTCTTTGCTTAATGAACAAAATAAGAAGAAGCATGTTGAAACTTGTAATGTAGACTTAACTTGTGATATAATTGATGAATCATCATATAAGCCTATAATTGTTGCTCCTGCTAACCCTTCTTGTAGCACTTCTACTTCCACCTCATCTAGTAGTGATGGTTTCACTTGTGATGCCTCACTAATGGTTGAGAATGAGACTCTCAAGAAGGAGGTTAACAAGCTCACTCACACCTTGGCTAAGGCCTATGGTGGTGAGGACCGCTTGCTTATGTGCTTGGGTAGCCAAAGAGCTTCTCTCTACAAAGAGGGATTGGGCTATATCCCCAAGAAAGGCAAGGCAGCCTTTGCTCCTCACAAGACTAGTTTTGTGAAGAACAATGGTCGGTTTTACACTAGTTGCAAGCAAGTTAGTCATAAAGAGCATGAGTGCAAGAACAAGAGCAAAAATGCTAATGTATCCTCCATTAAGCTTGATTCTTTCTATATGCTTACCAAGGGTGCAAATGGTGTAAAGGCTAAGTTCATTGGTAAACCATGGATAGGCTTAAAGAAGAAAGCCATTTGGGTGCCAAAGAGCTTGGTCACTAACCTTCAAGGACCCAAGCAAGTTTGTGTACCTAAAAAGAATTGATCTTCTTTTGTAGGTTAATTATAAAGCTGGAGGAAGGCATTGGGTTCTTGATAGTGGATGCACTCAACACATGACCTATGATGCAAGAATGTTCAACTCAATCAACACCAATGGCAATGATGGTTATGATAGTATCACATTTGGTGACAATGGCAAAGGCAATGTCAAAGGGCTTGGTAAGATTGCAATATCCAATGACATAAGCATATCCAATGTGTTGCTAGTAGAGAGCTTGAACTTCAATTTGCTATTCGTGGCTCAATTGTGTGATCTTAGATTCAAATGCATATTTGGGTAGATGATATAGAGATCATAAGTGTAGATGGCTCTAACTTCATCTTCAAAGGCTTTAGATATGAGAATCTATACTTCATTGATTTCAATGCTAGTGAAGCTCAACTATCTACATGTTTATTCACTAAGTCTAGCATGGGTTGGTTATGGCATAGAAGGCTTGGTCATGTTGGAATAAAACAATTGAATAGATTGGTTAAGCATGACTTGGTTAGAGGCTTGAAAGATGTGTTTGAGAAGGATAAGCTTTGTAGCTCTTGTCAAGCCAGCAAACAAGTTGGAAACACCCATCCTAAGAAAAGCATGATGAGCACTAGTAAAGCATTTGAGTTGTTGCACATGGATTTGTTTGGGCCAACACAATACACTAGCATTGGTGGTAACAAATATGGCTTTGTGATAGTGGATGATTACACTAGATACACATGGGTATTTTTTCTAGTGGATAAAAGTGATGTGTTTGCAACATTCAAATCATTTGTCAAGGGCATTTACAATGAGTTTGAAACAACCATCAAGAGAGTTAGAAGTGACAATGGTAGTGAGTTCAAGAACACTAGAATTGATGAGTTGTGTGATGAATTTGGAATTAGGCATCAATTCTTGTCCAAGTACACTCCACAATCAAATGGCCTTGTTGAGAGGAAAAATAGAACACTCATTGATATGGCAAGGTCTATGCTTAGTGAGTACAATGTGAGTCAATCTTTTTGGGCCAAAGCTATCAACACGGCTTGCTATTGTATTAACCGCCTCTATTGTCACCCATTGAAAGAGAAGACACCATATGAGCTCTTAAATGGTAGAAAGCCTAACATTGCATATTTTTGGGTCTTTGGTTGCAAATGTTATATCTTGAAGAAAGGCACTAGATTGGGCAAGTTTGACAAGAAATGTGATGAAGGATTCCTACTTGGATACTCAACCACTAGCAAAGCATATAGAGTTTGGAATTTGGATAGTGGTACTCTTGAGGAAGTTCATGATGTTGAATTTGATGAAACAAGGGTTCACAAGAAGAGAATGAGAACTTGGAAGATGTTAGAGGCATTCAACTTTCAAATGCCATGAAGAACATGGATGTTGGTGAATTGAGGCCTAGGCAAGTGAATGATGATGAAGATGATCAAGTGCAAGTGCTCTCTAACTCTAATGTGCAAAATGATACAAATCAAGCTAGTACAAGTAGCTCTCATGATAATAAACAAGATCAAATGGCTAGTACATCATCTCAACCCGATGATCAAGCAAATGCAACAAATGAAGTTACAATCCTCCAACCAACAAATATTGCAAGAGATCATTCATTGGACACTATTATTGGTGATATTTCAAGAGGTGTGCAAATAAGATCAAGATTGGCTTTATTTTGTGAGCATTTTTCATTTGTGTCATCCATTGAACCAAAGAAGATAGATGAAGCATTGAAGGATGTTGATTGGGTGAATGCTATGCATGAAGAATTGAATAACTTCACAAGAAATCAAGTATGGGAATTAGTATAGAGACCAAAGGGACACAATGTGATTGGAACCAAATGGGTCTTTAGAAACAAGCAAGATCAAGATGGGATAATAGTAAGGAACAAAGCAAGATTGGTAGCACAAGGCTATACACAAGTTGAAGGTCTTAACTTTGGAGAAACATATGCCTCGGTTGCTAGATTGGAAGCAATTAGAATCTTGCTAGCCTATGCTTGTGCCCGCAACATCAAACTCTATCAAATGGATGTTAAGAGTGCATTTCTCAATGGTTACATCAATAAAGAAGTATATGTTGAGCAACCTCCCGGTTTTGAAGATGACAAGAAGCCCGACCATGTATACAAGTTGAAGAAGGCATTTTATGGCTTAAAGCAAGCACCTAGAGAATGGTATGAGAGATTGAGGGACTTCCTACTCTCTAAAGGGTTCATGGTGGGCAAGGTTGACACCACTCTTTTCATCAAGAAGATTGGAAAAGATTTATTTGTGTTGCAAATCTATGTTGATGACATCATATTTGGATCAACCAATCAAGATTTTTGTGAAGAATTTGGAAAGATGATGGCTAATGAGTTTGAGATGTTCATGATTGGAGAGTTAAGTTACTTCCTTGGTCATCAAATCAAGCAATTGAAGAATGGTACATTTATGAGTCAAGGCAAGTATATCAAAGACATGATCAAGAAGTTTGGTATGAGTGATAGCAAAGCCATTAGTACACCAATAGGAACAAATGGCAACTTGGATAGTGATGCAAGTGGCAATTTGGTGGATCAAAAATTGTATCGGTCTATGATTGGAAGCCTACTCTATGTGACCGCATCAAGGCCGGATGTCATGTTTAGTGTATGCATGTGTGCAAGATTTCAAGCCTCACCAAGAGAAAGTCATTTGAAGGCTACAAAGAGAATATTGAGGTACTTGAAGCATACACAAAATATTGGTTTGTGGTATCCCAAAGGAGCAAAGTTTGAGCTAGTTGATTACTCTAACTCGGATTATGTGGGATGAAAGGTTGAAAGGAAGAGCACCTCGGGCACATGTCAATTGTTGGGAAGATCACTTGTTTCATGGTCATCAAAGAAGCAAAATAGTGTTGCATTATCAACCGCTGAAGCCGAATACATATCCACCGGTAGTTATTGTGCACAAATATTTTGGATGAAGGCCACTTTGAGTGACTTTGGAATCAAGTTCAAGAAAGTGCCATTGCTATGTGACAATGAGAGTGCAATCAAGTTAACCAACAATCCGGTTCAACATGCAAGAACAAAGCACATTGATGTCCGCCACCATTTTATAAGAGATCACCAACATAAAGGGGACATTTGCATTGATAGTGTAGGCACCAAAGATCATCTTGCCGATATATTCACCAAGCCATTGGATGAGAAAAGGTTTTGTAAGCTAAGGAATGAATTGAATATATTGGATTTCTCAAATATGTGTTGATGCACCCCCCCCACTCATGTGACATGCCTCTCCTTCGAGCAATTCAAGGTAAAAGTTGATTGACATGGCATACATCCTTTCTAAGGACATGTTTAGTGCATCTAGTCATCTCTCACATTTAATAGGCTCATTCATGAAAATCGAATGAATTTGATGATTGTATGGTACCACTATTGCTTCTATGCTTGGCTTGATCTAGTGGTAGCATATGACATGTTTGTGGGCTTGTAAACCTAGTGTTTAATCTAGAGAATGAACTCTAAGTGTTTAACTCAACATGGTACAAGATAACCCTTATTTGGAGGTGTGAAGAAGCTTGTCCTTGGATCAAACCGAGTTAAATGTCTTTGGCAAGTACTCTAGATTGGACCAAATTTGGGATAATGATCCTCACCCCATTGATTGACATTGATAATCTCAACCTATCTACATTTTGAACCTTTGTGGTCATTGATGACAAAGGGGGAGAAAAACAAAGATATTAGTGCTATGGGGAGAAATAGAAATAGTGTAGTGTACTAAGAAAATGAAAAGACAACAATGGGGGAAAGAAATAAAGATATAAGTGATAGGGGGAGAATTTGACATAGGGGGAGAGATATGACAAAGGAAGGGGATCAATTAAAAATTTGAGCACACAAGTAGGGGGAGCAAGCTCATGAACTTGTATGGTTCATTTGAATGTGCATTTCATATGTTTGCTTGCATGGCACAAGTTTTTAAATTTTAAAATCCATGCTTGTGTGGTGTATGCTAGTTGTAGGTTTAAATGATGAAATAAAAAAAAACTAGCATGCATAGGTTATCTAGTGATTTTATTTCCAAGTGGTATCGAGCTAACCATGGTGCCAAGGATGGTATATTGGTGCACTCCGATTGGTATCATGCTTCAAAGGTCCATCTTTTATACCTTAGCATCATTTGGTAGACATTGTCTTTTATATTTCCTATTTAAGCATATGTGCAAGCTACAATCCAAATTCTTAGCACACATGTAGGGGGAGCAATTGCTACCATTTGGGGTTCATGAAACTTGTCCATATCCTTTTACACATGGTAAATATGCTTGGGCAAGCAACATGGATTCAATTGAATTTCATTTCATATCTTTGTGAAAGGGTTGTCATCAATTACCAAAAAGGGGGAGATTGAAATCTCTAGTTTGGTTTTGGTGAATTGATGAAACCCTAAGTTCTAACCTAGTTTATCAAAGTGATTATGAGATAGGTAGCACTACTCTAAGTGATGAAGCAATGGTGAAGATCATGATGGCATGGCGTTGATCAAATGCTTGGACCTAGAAAAGAAGAAAGAGAAAAACAAAAAGCTCAAGGCAAAGGTGAAACTTGATTATGATCAAATGCTTGGACTTGGAAAACGAGCTTTTTGTTTTGGTGATCGAGACACTTAGTGAGTGTAATCACATTTAGGATCAATAGTCATACTATTAAGAGGGATGAAACTCATATCGAAATGCGGTTATCATAGTGCCACTAGATGCTCTAACTCATTGCATATGCATTTACGATCTAGTGGAGTGCTAACACCCTTGAAAACATTTGTGAAAATATGCTAACACATGTGCACAAGGTGATACACTTGGTGGTTGGCACATTTGAGTAAGGGTTAGAAACTTCACCGGCGAAGTGTCCGCCCATAGAGTGCGGATAGTCCGATGGTGCCACCGGCACCCTGTACAGAAAAGATAGGGTCTCACAGAGTGGACCGGACGCTGGCCTCCACTAGACCGGGGCGTCCGATCAGTGGAAGCAGTGAAGACATTGGCGTCGGTCTTCGACTAGATGCTGGGTCACTTCATGACCGGACGCTGGCGGGGTGCATCCGGTCCTGCTGATGTGGCAGCACACAGAGGAGACAGTGATTGACCGGACACTGGGTGAGTCCGGTAGAGCATGACCGGACACGTCCGGTCACGAGTGGAAACCTTACTAGAAACGACCAGACGCTGGGGTCCTACGTCCGGTCACTTTGAGCAGCACGTTCGGTCACTACTTAAATGTACTGATGACCGTTGAGATCGGGCGATTAGCATTTGAAGCCGATGATACATGGCAAGCATTGAGAGATCGGACGCTGGGGTCCTGCGTCCAGTCGATATGACCGAGCATCCGGTCACCCCGAGCAGTGCCCAGTGAAGGGGTATAACGACTCTATTTCATGGGGGCTTCTATTTAAGCCCCATGGCCGGCTCAAGCTCACCCTCTTGGCCATTTGCATTGACATAACAACCTTGTGAGCTTAGCCAAAGCCCTCCCACTCATCTCCATCATAGATTCAACATCTTTGTGAGATTGGGAGTGACTCCAAGCGCATTGCATGAGTGTTTGCATCTAGAGGCACTTGGTGTTCGTGTTTCACTATGGGATTTGCTTGTTACTCTTGGTGGTTGCCGCCACCTAGATGTCTTAGAGTAGTGAGGATCATCGAGCGAAGGTTGGTGATTATCTCCGGCTCCAATCGTGGTGATTGTGAGGGGTTCTTGACCTTTCCCTGGTGGAGAGCCAAAAGGTACTCTAGTGAATTGCTCATGGCTTGTGTGATCCTCATCTTGTGTTGGTTGTGCGGCACCCTATTGAGGGTTTGGCGTGTGATGCCAATTAGCGCGTGAACCTCTAAGTGAGTGAATCGCCACAACGAGGACTAGCTTGTTGGCAAGCAAGAGAACCTCGATAAAAAATCATTGTGTCAACATTGATTTTGAGGTGATTGGTCTTCATTGGTATTCATTCTTGTGATTGATTGGTTCATTCCATGACATGGAGGTATAACCATATTGCTCTCTCTCTCTCTTTACATTATCACAAACTAGTTGTCAAGCTCTTTTGTGTAGCTAGTTGTGAGAGCTTGTTAGTTTGGTTAGTGTGGCTCTTTAGTTAGCCTTTGAGAGCACACTAACTTAGTGTAGTGACATAGCCATTGTGTGGATAGAGACTATAGAAATTAAAATTGTGGTAGGTGGCTTGCAATTTTAGTAGGCTAGCGCAATACTTGCTTTGCCTCATAATTGTCTAACCGGTTTGCTAAGTGTTGTTGTAGAAATTTTAATAGGCTATTCACCCCCCCTCTAGCCATTAGGACCTTTCACCTGGTCTGGCTGTCTTCCGATTCTAAAGCTAAGACTTTCTTGAGTTTAGCTCTTGTTCTCTTGATTAATGTTTCTGGATCGTCAACGTAGTTTGTCGAAAGGTCAAAACCGGTCACACATTACCCTGCATACGATACAAAAGTAGACAAAACAAGGGTAAGCCTATTTGAGAAGAAGTCAATGGTTCTCTCGATCACATCAATACATATAAGTTTATCAATATTTCCTTCTTGCCTAGCTACCTTCCTCGGCAACAGCGCTAGAAATGTTTGTTGGTAATTATTAACTTGTCATTTGTTTAAGTAGCCACCTAATGTAGTTGACATTTCTTAGCATCACTTTTACTAAGTTGTCATCCCTAGCGATGGTGCCAGAAATGCTTGTTGGTACTACCTAGTGCCACTTCTAGAATGACACTAAGAAGTACTTTTAGTATTTCATATGACTAGATAGAATATGTATAATAAGATGAAAGGGATCTGCAAGCGCACAGATAATATACCATTGTAGCACTTTACCTGGGAGTATTCCAGGTATCGTTATTTATATTTTTACCACAAGAAAGGATGGGCGGTGGAAATATATTGATAACTTATACTCATGACGGAGAAATAAACCATAACCAAACTTGTACTCACAATAGGGGTAAGTCAAGAGATAAATGTATATGAATGGTAGGTAATAACTAATCATTGATCACTCAGAGTACTCCTTTTTATGGCATTAGCATGGCTAAGTAGAATATTAGAGGAATAATTCCTAAGTCATTCTTAATTACAAGTCAAAGCATACGTTGATTAGTGCAATTACACTTAGTAATCATGGTTAAGATCAACTTCATATCTACACATAAGGGATATTACTAAGGAAGATTAAGAACAGAGCTTGTCTTCCTTCGTAACTAGATCCTACTTGTCCTATATTCGGGGAGTGGACTACAAAGGACTCAACGGAAGTGTCACATCCACGATCTACAACATGGCCCGGATATAGGGTGCATCCGTCAGGTAAACAACGTATAAGCACCACACTTACACAATGTCGACCACTCACCCCTAGATCCAAAGAGCTAGTGCTATATGAACTTATGCATGAACATGATGATAATCTAACTATACTAAGCATATAATCAAAGTAGACGATGAACATTATAACTAGGAATATGAATGATATGAAGAATAATGTCATAACAATTGTAGCAAACATAGAAAAGTAATGAGAGATACAAAGGATAGGGGGTGCAAAGGCTATACCATGCCACGCTCTTAACATGATCAGAAATCCAAGCAAAGCTTGCTCCCTCTAGACCTAGCCTAGCTAGTTATGCCCTAGAATATGGTGGAGCTCTGAGGATGATTAGGGTTTTTATCTTCTCAAATGACTTGATCAGGGTTTTGATTCTTGATGATATGGGGGGTGGCAGGGGCTGATATATATAGGCCAGAGTGTCAATTCTGAGCCCTCGGATTAAACCGACTTGAATAAATGGTGTAGATGCGATCTAGGAGGCGGAGGAGACCTAACATAATGAGACAGAGGCTGATAGGTGGGGCCCCATACCATCCGGCCTATAGGTGGGACTGGTCGATCCCTCCTAGCGGCCCCTCGCCCTCGCTTCGATGTGGTGTCTTCTGGAACCTTCTAGAGCTATTTATGCGATGATTAAGCACGATTAATTCTGACATCTAGGTCCACCTTACTGGTTTTCTAGATAAGCCCTACATAAAATATAGATTCACCAAAACTTATGGAATTTGTTAGTTTAAACCCCTAAACCTATGTTGGTGATTGTATTCATGCTCTTATACATGTTATATTGATGGTTTATAATGTCTGTTATGTACCATCAACAAAATGACTTTCTCTTAGTGAGGCTTGGAATCTTGCACACATGCACACACTAAACATGACATCCGGCCTCGATGCGGTCATATGGAGTAGGCTTCTAATCATAGATCGATACTACTTTTGATCCACTATGTTGCCACTTGCATCACTATCTAAATTGTCATTTGTTCCCATTGGTGTACTAATAGCCTTTGCTTCATTCATACCAAACTTCTTGAGCATGTCTTTGATGTACTTGCCTTGACTCATGAATGTACCATGCTTCAATTGCTTGATTTGAAGATCAAGTAACTCAACTCTCCAATCATGGACATCTCAAACTCATTAGCCATCATCTTCCCAAACTCTTCACAAAAGTATTGATTGGTTGATCCAAAGATAATGTCATCAACATAGATTTGTAACACAAACAAGTCCTTTCCAATCTTCTTGGTGAAAAGAGTGGTGTCAACCTGCCCATTATGAACCCTTTTGAGAGTAGGAAGTCCCTCCATCTCTCATACCATGCTCTAAGTGTTTGTTTCAAGCCATACAATGCATTCTTCAACTTGTACACATGGTTGGGCTTCTTGTCATCTTCAAAACTGGGGGGTTGCTCAACATATACTTCTTCATTGATGTAGCCATTGAGAAATGCACTCTTGACATCCATTTGATAGAGCTTGATGTTGTGGGCACAAGCATAGGCTAGCAAGATTCTAATTGCTTCCAATCTAGCAACCGGGGTATATGTTTCTCCAAAGTCAAGACCTTCCACTTGAGTGTAACCTTGTGCTACCAATCTTGCTTTGTTCCTTACAACTATCCCATCTTGATCTTGCTTGTTTCTATAGACCCATTTGGTTCCAATCATATTGTGTCCCTTTTGCCTCTCAACTAGTTCCCATACTTGATTTCTAGTGAAGTTGTTCAATTCTTCATGCATATCATTCACCCAATCAACATCCATCAAAGCTTCTTCTATATTCTTTGGTTCAATGGATGACACAAATGAGAAGTGTTGACAAAATGATACTAATCTTGATCTTGTTTGTACACCTCTAGAAATATCTCCAATGATTGTGTCCAATGGATGATCTCTTGCAATATGGGTTGGTTGGAGTATTGGAAGTTGATTGCTTGCACTTGTTTGCTCGTTGGATTGAGATGATTTACTAGCCACTTAATCTTGCACATTGTCAAGAGAGCCACTTGTACTTGCTTGATTTGTATTATCTTGCACATTTGAGTTAGAGAGCACTTGCACTTCATCATCTTCTTCATCAATCACTTGTCTAGGCCTCAATTCACCAACATCCATGTTCTTCATGGCATTTGAAAGTTGAATGCCTCTAACATCATCAACATTCTCATTCTCATCTTGGGAACCCTTGGTTTCATTAAATTCAACATCATGAACTTCCTCAAGAGTGCCACTTGCTAAATTCCAAACTCTATATGCTTTGCTAGTGGTTGAATATCCAAGAAAGAATCCTTCATCACACTTCTTGTCAAACTTGGTCAATCTAGTGCCTTTTCTCAAGATATAGCATTTGCATGTAAAGACCCAAAAGTATGCAATCTTGGGTTTTCTACCATTCAAGAGCTCATAAGGTGTCTTCTCTTTCAATGGGTGACAATATAAGTAGTTGCTACAATAGCAAGCCGTGTTGATAGCTTTGGCCCAAAAGGATTGACTCACATTGCACTCAGTAAGCATAGACCTTGCCATATCAATAAGTGTTCTATTCTTCCTCTCAACAAGGCCATTTGATTGTAGAGTGTACTTAGCCGAGAATTGATGTCTAATTCCAAAATCATCACACAACTCATCAATCCTAGTGTTTATGAACTCACTACCATTGTCACTTCTAACCCTCTTGATGGTTGTTTCAAACTCATTGTGAATACCCTTGACAAATGATTTGAAAGTTGCAAACACATCACTCTTGTCCACTAGAAAGAATGCCCAAGTGTATCTTGTGTAGTCATCCACTATCACAAAGCCATATTTATTTCCACCGATGCTAGTGTATTGTGTTGGCCCAAACAAATCCATGTGCAATAGCTTAAATGCCTTGCTAGTGCTCATTATGCTCTTCTTAGGATGGGTGTTACCAACTTGTTTGTCGGCTTGATAAGAGCTACAAAGTTTGTCCTTCTCAAATACCACATCTTTCAAGCCTCTGACTAGATCATGCTTAATCAATCTATTCAATTATTTTATTCCAACATGACCAAACCTTCTATGCCATAGCCAACACATACTAGACATAGTGAATAAGCATGTTGACAATTGAGCTTCACTAGCATTGAAATCAACCAAGTATAGATTCTCATATCTAAAGCCTTTGAAGATCAAATTAGAGCCATCTACACTTATGATCTCTACATCATCTACCCCAAATATGCATTTGAATCCAAGATCACACAATGGAGCCATAGATAGCAAATTGAAGTTCAAGCTCTCAACTAGCAACACATTGGATATGCTCAAGTCATTGGATATTACAATCTTACCAAGCCCTTTGACCTTGCCTTTGCCATTATTGTCACCAAATGCGATACTATCATAACCATTATTGCCATTAGTATTGATTGAGTTGAACATTCTTGCATCACCGGTCATGTGTTGAGTGCACCCACTATCAAGAACCCAATGCCTTCCTCTGCCTTTGTAATTGACCTACAAAAGAAGATCAATTCTTTTTAAGTACCCAAACTTTCTTGGGTCCTTGAAGGTTAGTTACTATGCTCTTTGGTACCCAAATGGCTTTCTTCTTTGAGCCCATCCATGGTCACCAATGAACTTAGCCTTCACACCATTAGTACCCTTGGTAAGCACATAGAAACAATCAAGCTTAATTGAGGATATATTAGCTTGTGATCTCTTGTTCATGCATTTTTGCTCTATGTGACCAATTTGCTTGCAACTAGTGTAAAACCGACCATTGTTCTTTACAAAACTAGTCTTGTGAGGAGCAAAGGCCGCCTTGCCTTTCTTGGGGGTATAGCCCAATCCCTCTTTGTAGAGAGAAGCTCTTTGGATACCCAAGCACATAAGCAAGCGATCCTCACCACCATAGGCCTTGCCTAAGGCGCGAGTGAGCTCATTTACCTCCTTGAGTGTCTCATTCTCAACCATTAGTGAGGCATCACAAGTGAAACCATCACTACCATATGAGCTAGAAGTGGAAGTGCTACAAGAAGGGTTAGTGGGAGCAACAATGATAGGCTTATAAAAATATTCATTAATTATATCACAAGTTAAGCCTACTTCACATGTTACAACATGCTCCTTCTCATTTTTGCTCATTAAGTAGAGAGGAATGAGTTTTTTCAAGGTTCTTGTGTGCCTTGCCAAGCTCCTCATGGTCTTCCTTTAGACACTCATGAGATGTATTGAGCTCATCAAAGGCTTGCTTAAGGGCTTTTAGTTCCTTTTACAAGCTTTTGCATTCCCTTCTCTTAATGTCAAAATATTCTCTAGCATCTTCTAACATGTCAAATTGTTCATCTTTAGTTGGTTCTTCATCATTATCACTTTCACTTTCATTATCATATTCCTCATCACATCCATCATCACAAGTTTATACCTTAGTGGCCTTAGCCATGAAGCATGTCGATGGAGTGTCGAAAAGAGAAGGCTTCTCATGTATGGCAATGCTTGCAAGATCCTTCTTCTTGGTGGTCTTGTCATCATCACTATCATCATCATCATTTAACGAAGCATCACTATTGTAGCACCCGGTTTTAAGAACAAAACCAGATACACACCATATGTGAGCCTAGGAAGTCAAATCTCACATATAGCTATAAATAAGGGTAATATCAATAAACAATGCTCAATATATAACGTACTTAGTATATAGAATATAACCTTAGATAGCAAACAGCGAAAAGACAACTCCAATCTTTAGGTGAAGACTCTAAATCCATAGGGACAACTGACTGGTTGATCACAAGCCTAATTCCTCCAAACTCTAGCAATATGGTACCCATCTAGGATTTTTATCCAAATAATTGAAAAGTAAAGCAAGCGTAAGTACATGTCATACTCAATAAATATAACATGGGGTTCATGAGGCTCAAAAGGATGACACTGGTTCAACTACGACTAGCTTTTAATTGTCATAATTTTAGCATAGGAGTAGCAACAGGTTCATCACAAGCCCATATAAACACATGATCAGGTAAACTGAATAATGAATAGCAAAAACAGTAATCATTAATAAGCATCTTTATCATCAGTATCATTAGTGTTCATCATCATTAACCATTAGTGATCATCTATTCCGTAAGGGTTCCAAGGCCGCTCGAGACCGTGAGCACGGCTGATATACCAGTTTTACACTTTGCAGAGGTTGTACACTTTCACTGTGAGTCATGATTTACCCTTTCGTCTGAGGTAGCTAATCTCTTGACCCACTTTCAAGGAAGGTCGGCAGGGTTCACTATGAAGCCTTTTAAAGGTTTGTCTAACAAGTTAGGGCCATTAGATTCACTCGGCAAACAGATATAGGAACCCCCTGTCGAATGGCACAATGACACGCAGCCTATACACATAAGAGTAGAGGCTGTCCTATACCTAATTCATCAAGCCATTCTTACACCAATAAAGGTAACCACTAACAAGCTAGAAAAGGTCCTCATACTGAGCTAAAGCCAGAGCCATATAGCCCTCACAGCTATACTGTAAGTCCTAGATAAGTCCTTAGGGAGAGGAATCTAGAGCACCATAAAATAGCCCAATGCTCTAGCCCCTGATTTCATGTTGCTAAAAAACATCTTTTAGTGTTTATTGCATATACCATTATTCAAGTTACAAGATCATGGTTGTAGTTGAGCACTAGCATCATACTACCCAATGCAATAACCCCAAAGGCATCAAGGTACAAGTACAAAAGACTAGGATATCCTTATTGGTAGTTAAGGTAGACACATGCAGCATGAATTAAATGATTAAAGGTGAATAGGACAACAAGGATGATCCCATGCTATACTTACCTTAAACTTATATCCTTCTTCAAGTCCAAAACTTCAAAGATATGCTTCTTGATTCACCACGTATAACTCATCGACTGGACAAGATCATAAAGCACCACACAAGCATCCAAGCAATCATACACGAACCAAATAATAGATCTATATTAGAACAGTACACCAAATATGAAATTAGGATGAAAAGTTTGTAAAACGAATCTACGTCTCGCTATGAACAAACAGACGCGAAGAGCACGCTAATCAGAGCTACGGTTGAAAAAGATACAACTACCGAGAGATTTGCTTTATACGTGGAAAATAAAACTATAGGCTTCATTTATCTTAACTATATAAAAGCTTATATAAATTGAATTAAGTCAAATTTAGATTCAAATTATAAAACTAAAGTAAAACAAATCATATTTTATTTACAAAACCCAGTTGCATATTGTTATTTAAGTTATGATTCAAACCACGAAATTCTAGTATTAGTGACATGATAAACACTGTTACTAACGCATAGATCTTGTTGCTGTGAATCTAACGCAACTTGAATGAGCTAAAACAGAGTTAAAACGTAGAAGATGAATTAAACAAGATTTCCTTTATTAAAATAATAGATTAAATCTAACCTCATATTTCAAAAGTTGAAAACATATCTAATAGTGATATAAATATGTAGACAATGTAAATACAAACCTAATGCAAGTGGAACGGATCAAATCGGAGTTAAAACGGGGATTTTATGGCTAAAACAAAATCAGTGGCAAATCTGTAAATAAGTGAAAGCGTATTTTGGATCTAATCCGATCGAACTACGCTTTCCAGAGAAGAAAACATACTCTAGAAAAGTGCTATGGATTGCGGGTTCAAAAATAGAAAACTGAAGGGGCTCTTTTGCAATGTTGACTGGTGAAGGGGTATTATGAAATATCGACCGTCGGATCTAATTTGGACGGCGCTGATTAGATCATGGGGGGGGAATAGGAGAGAGCTGGCCAGCTACAGTGCCTGGTGCGGTGGAAACCATGGCCGGCGGCGAGGAACTCGGCGGCGCGTGTGATTCAAGGCCTACGACCATGGTTTTGAACGGAAAAGGCACGGGGTGGAAGAGGAGGTTGAGGCGAGCTTACCTAGAGATACCACGGCGGCGGAGAAGGAGCAAAGCGGGCGCTGTGCTTGACTGGCGATGGCGGACGGCGGTGCGATCCCCTTCGATGGCTGCATCACTCGGACAATGGTGGCTATGGCTCTAGAGATAGGGATTGGAAGCGGAGGGCTCGGGCATCCGCTATTTAAGGGACGCAGACACTTGTGGTGCAAGGCAACGACGCGGGCGGGGCGACGTGGGACACCCGGGTGGCGGTCGCGGCGAGTCCGGACAGGATATGGCATGGGGAAGAAGGCGCACCCGACAGGCGGTTCCGGACTGCCAGCGAGAGGAAGGAAAGAGGGGCGCGCTGCTGTGGCAGAACCTCCTAAATTATAGGGCCCACATGCACCTGTCACTGTCCAATGACTTTTAACATCTATGCATATGTTCCCGGTAACTTAAGAAGACTGTCGGGTGTTCTTGGGGAACCCCGAATCATCCACGATTTCCGAGCAGGATCACATTACAAAGTCATTGCAGTATTACAACAATTTATTCAAATAGATACATCAGAGTAAAAGTAGCGGAAGACTTACAATAACAGAGTTTACAAACCATTTGTTTCAAACCACACAACTAAGTTCGATAATAAAACAAACCAAAGTAGTGGAGTGGCATTATAATATATTACAAAACACACAACATAAGCTGCCCTGCCCAAGGACCACACATTTAATTATCGTCATCGCACTGAACAATAGTCATGCAGCACTATCCAAAACAGATCTGCTCATGAGCCTCACCTGCAACAAGGGTCAACGAACCCTGAGTACAAAAGTACTAAACAAGACTTAACCGAAATAAGAATTTAAAAGAACACAGGAATGCAGGCTCATGGGATTCAAGGTATGGCTTTAAAAATAATCAAGGTTCTTTTTGCGTAAAAGCATTTTAACAAAATTCTTTATATCAATGTTTAAAACTTCATAAAGATCATATACAAAGCTAACACGATCCGTATTGAGATCATGAAACTTCGTAACCAACACCTTCTCAAACCATCATCAAGTTCCAGTTATTAATACTACGATGTTGAACAGTGAGTTGAGTCTCCATAACCGAGGAGCAACGACGATTCGAACCGATTATAACCCAGCTGGGAATTCCAGACCACACGACATATGCAGGTCCCCGATTTACATATATCAACCTACCCTCGGATCCTCTAAAACAAGAACGGGTCCACGCCACTCGAGAATACAGTACTCCACCAATCCAGCCCATTGCCACATGGGTACATGCTATTCCCGCCATCTCTCCACTCCCAGTGCACGAGTAGCCATTCTCATAATAGAATAACCAAGTTAAGGCTTACCGAAGTATGTGGTTAGTACTACAAAGTCTCACCTCATGCAATTCAACAACGGACGGACCTTAATCGACACAGGCGGAAAGAACCTGCTCACAAGACCTCCATGTCTTGTGGCTCACACCCACCGAGTCCGCCCAGTCTACATTTATTACTCCATATTCTCATATCACATGTTAATATATTTAACCAAAGCTCCATTTAAAACTTGCAGATGACAGGTAATCACCCGACTTTCACCGTTCTAAGCATAGCTGAGCAAAACTGGCATATACGAATTTAAAACTGGTAATATGGTAAATATGGAATAACAAGGTTGGTAAGGTACCAATTTGGTTTTCACTTGACTCCTAATCACTTAATGCAGTAAAAAGAAGCAAAAGTGAAATCAATTTGTAAAATACAAGGTAGGGTTGTATGCATCCGGGGCTTGCCTTCGTTGATGGAAAAGTCCGGGTCCGGAGTCGCTCCACCGATATCAACTCCAACCTCCACAGATGGATCAACCTCCTCAACTACTTGATTAACTACCACGTGATCACCTTCGTTCACTACACATAGAAACAATGCCATGTTTAACATGATGCGGAATACGAAACATGATGCCTAATGATGGATGCAAAATTAACAACTTGAAAACAACTTTCCTTCGCGGTACCGTTACCAGTTAAACTAACTAAACCATTTTCATAACACTCACATCAATTGCCAAGGATCATCACCAACTAATGACCCAAGGACATCACTCAATCAAAAATTCAAACAAAACCTAAATCACTAAAGGTTACTATTTGCTTTTATGAATGAATGAATTAATTAATTAATTAAGCATTATGAAATAAATAAACTTGTTCCAATTGTCCTAAATTTTTTTATAAATGTTCATCACATGATAACTAAGTGACAAAACAATTTTCATAATTTTTGGATACATAAATAAGCCTAGAAAAATCATGGAACCTCATTTATTAATTAATTGAGCAATTTTTATCACATTCAAAAAGTACTGAAAAACAACATTTCATATTTTTACTAAATAATATACATCACAGAGAGGTCACACAAAAATTTTCATAATTTTTGGAGCTCCAAATAAATCTACACAAAAATAACAAATTATAGCACTATTCAATCATTTTTGAAAAAGGAAAATTTCATTTTCAAAACACCCGCTCACACAAACAACTCGGAAAGAACCAAGAACTCACACAAACAACTCGAAAGAACCCAAAACTCATACAAACAATTCGGAAGAACCCGGAACTCACACAAACAACTCGGAAGAACCAGGAGCTCACATAAACAACTCGGAAAGAACCAGGAGCTCACCCCGAACGCACTAGAGCATAAAGCTGGATCGGAAGAACAATGAATGAGTGGTTCGACGTGCACAGGAAGCACCAGTAGCTCACCCCAAACTCGATGGAGCAAAGAATGGGGCCGGAGAAGCAACGGTGAAGCAGGTCGATGATCCGAGCAACCACGGCGGAGCAAAACGTCGACGGTGGCGGTGCTCCGACGACTGTGGTGGACAAAACGGAGAGCGCTGGCCACGATGGCGCAAGCACAACGGTGAGGTTGCTGGCTGCGAGGAATAAAGGCAGAGCTAGAACAAGCTTTGCCGAAATGTTGGAGGCACTATGGCGACGGCAAACGCACGACAGAGCAGCGGCGATGGCGACTGGAAAACAGAGTTGGAGAGTGGCGAAAAACGGTGACGGTGAAGTCCTTATAGAGTGGCTCAGAAGCAAGGAGAAGCCACGCAGGAGCCTTTCCCGAGCCAGCGCGAAGCCAAGGGCGGCCAGCGTCGCGTCTGGAAGCAGAAGGAAAATCGTAGACGGTGAGTTGGCTTCCGCGGTTACTGTTCATCAAAATTACAGAATTGCCATCCGCCAAAATTCCCAAATTACTCCCAAATTTTCATAACAACTCAAAAATCTTCAAAAACAAAAGTTGTTCAAAATCAAAAGTTCTACAACTTTGCTTTTGAAACCATACCCAAATTCGGCCTACATTTTGAAATTAACTTTTGAATTTAAAACAGGGATATTTAAGGAATTTCACCTTTTTAAATAACTTCAAATTTTACTAAACAACTTGAAAAACTCCAAAAATAAACTTTGTACAACTCAACAAGCTCTACATTTTTGCTTTAAGTCTCAACCCCAAAATGTGCTTCGATTTTGAAATGGGTTTTCCAGGGTAAAATTAAATGCTGGAAATTCGGGTTTTCGGAAATCCATTAAAACACAAATGTTTTGAAATTGATTCATCCATACAAGTCAACACATATCATAAAACAAGGTCTACACCAAGCATTGCAACAAAGATTATAAAACTTTTATTAAGGAAGAATTTGACTTGTTTAAAAGATTCCCACATCAAGATTCACAAAGTTTCATAATCATTATTATTAACATTATTTCATGTAACATATAAAACACTCCATAAAATAACATTTGCATACTATAATATAAACATGAAATGCATTCATGAGTTGATGCATGATGATTATGCATAATGATGATATGATCACCTTCTTAATTATTTTTTTAACATCTGGGATATTACAACCCTTCCCCCTTAAAGGAATCTCGTCCCGAGATTTGAAGTGCGAAAAAGCGTTGGATTGAGTAGTGGAAAAGGAAATGTGTCAAACACATTAGCTTTCAAGTTGTTCATAAAACAACAAGAGTTGATTCGAAATTGCAAACGAGATCAAAAGACAGTCGTAACGGACAAAGGATGTAGTAACTTCAATGGAATGATGGAACATGAATTCCAAATGAGAGTTCCAATATGAGTGAATCACATTAATTACGAAGCTATAGTGGATCATGACCGTAGACCTCGATACCAGCGAGCGCCCAGCAGTATTTCCTTATGGCTGCAGTCCATAGGAGACCCCAGGTTTCGACGTGGCACCGTAAATCATGGATCATGGCACCACCATAGGGCACAACTAAAGTAACTCACAAGTAACACTTGTCAAGCTAGCAAGATCAAGGAACTAGCATGTGTTGCATTAGGAGAGACCAAGATATGACACATGCATAGGTTTAAGAATTCAAGGATTAGTCCCAAGTTTCAACATTGAGTAGATAGGGAAAATTAAAGTGCGTCAAAAGTTCCAAATGAGGTAGAACTGATGAGCAAAAATAAGCAAAGGACGGTTTACTGGCAAAGCCTGGTACATGACCAGATTCCTTGGGACAAAAATAGCTATAACAAGTAATAGCCATTCTCAAAATGGAAGGAGGAAGTTTCAAGCATCATTATATTTCAACTTCATATGAATGATTATAACTGGAATATGTGCAGTGTTTCATTACTGACATGATGCATGAATCGTCCTTACAAAACTTAAACATCAAAGCTCCTATTGTAAACAAACAAAAGTTTTTGTTTTTATCATATAGGGCATAATAAGATTACTACTCCACCACACAAAACCTTTTCAAATAATTAAGGAATGGTGAGAAAGAAATAAGATAAGTCAGAAGCAATTTGGACCAAATTAACAAGTTAAATTTAGCCATCCCAAATCATTTTGAAGTTTTCGTAAACCAATACAACAAAAACTTTGTAACGATTGCTCTGATACCATTCTGTGGCAGAACCTCCTAAATTATAGGGCCCACATGCACCTGTCACTGTCCAACGACCTTTGACATCTATGCATATGTTCCCGGTAACTTAAGAAGACTGTCGGGTGTTCTTGGGGAACCCCGAATCATCCACGATTTCCGAGCAGGATCACATTACAAAGTCATTGCAGTATTACAACAATTTATTCAAATAGATACATCAGAGTAAAAGTAGCGGAAGACTTACAACAACATAGTTTACAAACCATTTGTTTCAAACCACACAACTAAGTTCGATAATAAAACAAACCAAAGTAGTGGAGTGGCATTATAATATATTACAAAACACACAACATAAGCTGCCCTGCCCAAGGACCACACATTTAATTATCGTCATCGCACTGAACAACAGTCATGCAGCACGATCCAAAACAGATCTGCTCATGAGCCTCATCTGCAACAAGGGTCAACGAACCCTGAGTACAAAAGTACTCAACAAGACTTAACCGAAATAAGAATTTAAAAGAACATAGGAATGCAGGCTCATGGGATTCAAGGTATGGCTTTAGCAATAATCAAGGTTCTTTTTGCGTAAAAGCATTTTAACAAAATTCTTTATATCAACGTTTAAACTTCATAAAGATCATATACAAAGCTGACACGATCCGTATTGAGATCATGAAACTTCGTAACCAACACCTTCTCAAACCATCGTCAAGTTCCAGTTATTAATACTACGATGTTGAACAGTGAGTTGAGTCTCCATAACCGAGGAGCAACGACGATTCAAACCGATTATAACCCAGCTGGGAATTCCAGACCACACGACATATGTAGGTCCCCGACTTACATATATCAACCTACCCTCGGATCCTCTAAAACAAGAACGGGTCCGCGCCACCCGAGAATACAGTACTCCACCAATCCAGCCCATTGCCACGTGGGTACACGCTATTCCCGCCATCTCTCCACTCCCAGTGCACGAGTAGCCATTCTCATAATAGAATAACCAAGTTAAGGCTTACCAAAGTATGTGGTTAGTACTATAAAGTCTCACCTCATGCAATTCAACAACGGACGGACCTTAATCGACACAGGCGAAAAGAACCTGCTCACAAGACCTCCATGTCTTGTGGCTCACACCCACCGAGTCCGCCCAGTCTACATTTATTACTCCATATTCTCATATCACATGTTAATATATTTAACCAAAGCTCCATTTAAAACTTGCAGATGACAGGTAATCACCCGACTTTCACCGTTCTAAGCATAGCTGAGCAAAACTGGCATATACGAATTTAAAACTGGTAATATGGTAAATATGGAATAACATGGTTGGTAAGGTACCAATTTGGTTTTCACTTGACTCCTAATCACTTAATGCAGTAAAAAGAAGCAAAAGCGAAATCAATTTGTAAAATACAAGGTAGGGTTGTATGCATCCGGGGCTTGCCTTCGTTGATGGAAAAGTCCGGGTCCGGAGTCGCTCCACCGATATCAACTCCAACCTCCACAGATGGATCAACCTCCTCAACTACTTGATTAACTACCACGTGATCACCTTCGTTCACTACACATAGAAACAATGCCATGTTTAACATGATGCGGAATACGAAACATGATGCCTGATGATGGATGCAAAATTAACAACTTGAAAACAACTTTCCTTCGCGGTACCGTTACAAGTTAAACTAACTAAACCATTTTCATAACACTCACATCAATTGCCAAGGATCATCACCAACTAATGACCCAAGGACATCACTCAATCAAAAATTCAAACAAAACCTAAATCACTAAAGGTTACTATTTGCTTTTATGAATTAATTAATTAATTAATTAAGCATTATGAAATAAATCAACTTGTTTCAATTGTCCTAAATTTTTTTATAAATGTTCATCACATGATAACTAAGTGACAAAACAATTTTCATAATTTTTGGATACATAAATAAGCCTAGAAAAATCATGGAAACTCATTTATTAATTAATTGAGCAATTTTTATCACATTCAAAAATTACTAAAAAACAACATTTCATATTTTTACTAAATAATATACATCACAGAGAGGTCACACAAAAATTTTCATAATTTTTGGAGCTCCAAATAAATCTACACAAAAATAACAAATTATAGCAATATTCAATCATTTTTGAAAAAGGAAAAATTCATTTTCAAAACACCCGCTCACACAAACAACTCGGAAAGAACCAAGAACTCACACAAACAACTCGGAAGAACCCGAAACTCATACAAACAATTCGGAAGAACCCAGAACTCACACAAACAACTCGAAAGAACTAGGAGCTCACATAAACAACTCGGAAAGAACCAGGAGCTCACCCCGAACGCACTAGAGCATAAAGCTGGATCGGAAGAACAATGAATGAGTGGTTCGACGTGCACAGGAAGCACCAGTAGCTCACCCCAAACTCGATGGAGCAAAGAATGGGGCCGGAGAAGCAACAGTGAAGCAGGTCGACGATCCGAGCAACCACGGCGGAGCAAAACGTCGACGGTGGCGGTGCTCCGGCGACTGTGGTGGACAAAACGGAGAGCGCTGGCCACGATGGCGCAAGCACAACGGTGAGGTTGCTGGCTGCGAGGAATAAAGGCAGAGCTAGAACAAGCTTTGCCGAAATGTTGGAGGCACTACGGCGACGGCAAACACACGACAGAGCAGCGGCGATGGCGACTAGAAAACAGAGGAGAGTGGCGAAAAACGGCGACGGTGAAGTCCTTATAGAGTGGCTCAGAAGCAAGGAGAAGCCACGCAGGAGCCTTTCCCGAGCCAGCGCGAAGCCAAGGGCGGCCAGCGTCGCGTCTGGAAGCAGAAGAAAATCGTAGACGGTGAGTTGGCTTCCACGGTTACTGTTCATCGAAATTATAGAATTGCCATCTGCCAAAATTCCCAAATTACTCCCAAATTTTCATAACAACTCAAAAATCTCCAAAAACAAAAGTTGTTCAAAATCAAAATTTCTACAACTTTGCTTTTCAAACCATACCCAAATTCGGCCTACATTTTGAAATTAACTTTTGAATTTAAAACAGGGATATTTAAGGAATTTCGCCTTTTTAAATAACTTCAAATTTTACTAAACAACTTGAAAAACTCCAAAAATAAACTTTGTACAACTCAACAAGCTCTACATTTTTGCTTTAAGTCTCAACCCCAAAATGTGCTTCGATTTTGAAATGGGTTTTCCAGGGTAAAATTAAATGCTGGAAATTCGGGTTTTCGGAAATCCATTAAAACACAAATGTTTTGAAATTGATTCATCCATACAAGTCAACACATATCAAAAAACAAGGTCCACACCAAGAATTGCAACAAAGATTATAAAACTTTTATTAAGGAAGAATTTGACTTGTTTAAAAGATTCCCACATCAAGATTCACAAAGTTTCCTAATGATTATTATTAACATTATTTCATGTAACATATAAAACACTCCATAAAATAACATTTGCATACTATAATATAAACATGAAATGCATTCATGAGTTGATGCATGATGATTATGCATAATGATGATATGATCACCTTCTTAATTATTTTTTTTAACATGTAGGATGTTACAGCTGCGGGCCTTGCTAGCCGAGACGCTTGGCCGACGCTCGGTTGGGCCGCTGCGGAGCGGACGCGGGAGGGAGCTAGGCCGAGGAAAAATGTGAAAGGATGGGGAAGAAGAGAAGATGGGCCACGGGGGAAAAAACAGGCCGGCTGGGCCAAGAGAGAAAAGGAGTATGGAGTTTTCTTTTTCCAAATATCTTTCTATTTTCCTTTCTTAATTCAAACCAAATTTTAAAACATGAACCAAATCGAATTCCGATGTAGTTTCAAGTATACTTTTCAACTCAAATAAAAGTGAGCAATTTTGATAAGTTTTCAAAAATAAATTTTTACAACTTCTTAAAGTCTTTTGTTTTCTAATTCTCTTCTCTTTCTTTTCTTTTACTTCAAGACCATTTTTTTATTTCATTTGCAAAAGCAATTTAAACCATTTTAAATTTTCAATCAAAACCACTCAACCAAATAAATCAAATGCAAGGGCATGTATGCTCAAACATGTTGTTAAACCTTATGATGAATTTTAATTTAATGAAAAATTTTATTTTCCTATATTTCATGTGCACAAAAATTCACAAATAAATCATTTTAAACCTATTTTCAAAAGAGGCAAATTTTGGGGTGTAACAATTCTACCTCCTTAAGATGAATCTCGTCCTCGAGATTCGAAATGACGTCGACTTGGAGATAGGGATACTCCGTCTTTAGACTCTTCTTTATTTCCTCGTGTAATTCCATCGTCTTGATAAGGATCCCACTTTACTTTGCATACCTGTTGACCTTACTCCAAGTATCTTGCTAAACTGATTCCAATGTTCTGATAGATACTCCAAATGATACTCAGGTAACTCCAATCACTAGGCCACCTTTCCTATAATAACAATTCTCTACCTTAAAATATCCACCTTCTAACAAAGCCTGATGATTCTCTTGGTTAGAAGGGGATTCTACTACCAATCTTTAAAACATTAATGATTCCGGTCAAGTTTGATAAGGACATCACTCCTTCGGATGTACCCGCTGATCCTCCAACAGTTATGCAAGGTCCAATGACCCGAGCTTGAATGCGTCAACTCAATTTAGAGGTGAGCTCGTTCTTAAGCGATCCTTTTCATACTTTTGAGAATAGACTACTACCTAATGATGTTATCTTGCTTAGGAATATTGGAGAGGGTCATGAGGGACTTAGAGGAAGTGGTGGAGGCGATGATGACCAGCAAGGACGTCCAACAGAAACCGGAGGCCCAGTCCAACATGATTTTGAGTCTGCCTCGTCCTCCAGGACCAGTCTGCCATAAACTGGTCACCCAGGACGCATCCGGACTCTATTTTAGACGATCCACATATGGATGCAAAGCTAATTTGATAAGGAAGCCAATCCAAGTGGTCTCACATCAAAATCCCTTCAGAATCAAAGGGAATCATCGAAATAAGTCAGCATCCAGAATCTACCAGAGTGTTGCGACATCGTCTTTTGGTCCGTTGGACCGTGTATCGTGTTTGGGCCCATTAGGGGCGCATCCAGGGTAGGTGATGACCCTAAGACCTTTATAATCATACGCCGCCACCGTCATTAGGTTTTGGGTTTTGCTTAGATTAATCTGTCAAGAACAGTTTCACCATTCATTATTTTGTGAGACCCCAATTTCATGAGAATAATCATTCATCTACAATTTGGTTGCTTTCTTTCTTGTTCTTGCTTGTGTTCTTCGTTGCGCAGGCAGGGATTAGCCTTCTTGGCGAGGTCAACTGGATCCATGTCTCGGTTGATAACTAGAGGAGTTGTGGTGTTAAGATTGCAGGGTTCGATCTTTCGATCTGAAGCTAGATCGGTGTGTCATTCTCCGCCACAACGATAGTTACCACTACCTGACGGAAGATCGGGATCCCCATTTCCATTAAGTGGTAATCAGAGCTAAGGTATACCATCAGGTTCACATTTATCCCCTAGTTTTGAGTGTTTCACATTCGTCCCATAGTCCAGTGCCATACTCTTTTTTTTCCTGTCCTACAACCTTCCGCGCCATAGCCTTTGCATATTTCAGTTCAGAGTCCGTCGTGTTGAGTTTGTGTCCTAGTTGAGGTCTTGTTGCTGGTTAGGTCGTGTTAGAGTCCAGTTCATGTGTTTTCCCCCATCGTTTCCATCAAATCCTTGCTGCTATGACCAATTTTGCGCGCAGTGTTCTAGTTTTGTCCTCTAATTCGGAGTCGGTTCATAAAACTGGTCTAGTTTTCGCATATGAACTCGGATTTCAACGTTCCATATATCAAAATCGATCAAAAAAATTTCGGATCCGTCCATCCTCTGTTCGGTCGGGGTCAAATTTTTTATTTTGGCCAAAAACTGGTCACAAGATCCTCTTTTCATGGTCACAAGCTTTGTGTCAATTTCAAGCACATCTTCTGAATTTTCCATAGGCCACCCCTTTAAAAGGTCCTAATGGCTAGAGGGGGTGAATAGCCTAATAAAAATTTCTACAACAACACTTAACAAAATCGTTAGACAATTATGAGGCGGAGCAAGAGTTGCACTAGCCTACTCAAAATGCAAGCCACCTACTACAATTCTAGTTTAGATAGTATCTATTCACACAATAGCTATGACACTACCCTATGTTCATGTGCTCTCAAAGGCTAACTAAAGAGCCACACCAACCAACCAAGCAAGCTCTCACAACTAGCTACACTAAAGAGCTTGACAACTAGTTTGCGGTAATGTAAAGAGAGTGATCAAGAAAGTTATACCGCCATGTAGATGAAGGAACCAATCAACCACAAGGATGAATAACAATGAAGACCAATCACCTTGGAATCAATGATGAACACAATGATTTTTACCGAGGTTCACTTGCTTGCCGGCAAGTTAGTCCTCGTTGTGGTGATTCACTCACTTGGAGGTTCACGCGCTAATTGGCTTCACACGCCAAACCCTCAATAGGGTGCCGCACAACCAATACAAGATGAGGATCACACAAGCCACGAGCAATCCACTAAAGTACCTTTTGGTGCTCCGCCGAGGAAAGGTCAAGAACCCCTCACAATCACCACGATTGGAGCTGGAAACAATCACCACCCTCCGCTTGATGATCCTCACTACTCCAAGCCGTCTAGGTGGCGGCAACCACCAAGAGTAACAAGCGAATCCCATAGCAAAACACAAACACAAAGTGCCTCTAGATGCAAACACTCAAGCAATGCACTTGGATTCTCTCCCAATCTCACAAAGATGATGAATCAATGATGGAGATGAGTGGGAGGGCTTTGGCTAAGCTCACAAGGTTGCTATGTCAATGCAAATGGCCAAGAGAGTGAGCTTGAGCTGGCCATGGGCCTTAAATAGAAGCCCCCATGAAATAGAGTCGTTGTACCCCTTCACTGGGCACAGCGCGTGGTGACTGGATGCTCCGGTCCGATCGACCGGACATAGGCCTCCAGCGTCCGGTCACGTGATTCACACCATCTATCCCCTCCTTCAAATACTGTTTGTTAGATTTCAATGGTCGTCTGCTGACCAGACACAACGCACAAACTGACCGGACGCTCAGCCTCCATCATTCGGTCATTTCCAATAAGGTTCCAGAAACAAAATTCTTTGACCGGACGCGTCCGGTCAAGCTTGACCGGACACAACCAGCGTCCAGCCAGTTACCCTAACCACTGTGTTGCTACGTCAACTGAGACCGGACGCAGCCTTTTAGTGTCCGGTCAGTCCGAGACCTAGCGTCCGGTCGTATGACCGAAGCTGGCGTCTATGCTGTCATGTTTGACCGGATGCGCCGGTTCTTCTAAGACTAGCGTCTAGTCACATTGTGACCAGTGTGATTAACTCCTTTTTACTTCTATCTTCTTCACCCTTGCTCAAATGTGCCAACCACCAAGTGTATCACCTTGTGCACATGTGTTAGCATATTTTCACAAACATTTTCAAGGGCGTTAGCACTCCACTAGATCCTAAATGCATATGCAATGAGTTATAGCATCTAGTGGCACTTTGATAACCGCATTTCGATACGAGTTTCACCCCTCTTAATAGTATAGCTATCAAACCTAAATGTGATCACACTCTCTAAGTGTCTTGATCACCAAAACAAAATAGCTCCTACAAATTATACCTTTGCCTTGAGCTTTTTGTTTTTTTCTTTCTTCTTTCCAAGTCGAAGCACTTGATCATCACCATGACCATCATCATCATCATGCTATGATCTTTATTTACTTCATCACTTGGAGTGTGCTACCTATCTCATGATCACTTGATAAACTAGGTTAGCACTTAGGGTTTTATCAATTCACCAAAACCAAACTAGAGCTTTCACCCTTTCACTTGTTTAAGCTCATATTTTTTGTGGTTACTTCTTTTGTGCTCCTAAGTGAAAAAATATCAAAAAATTAAAAAAAATCAAAGAATCCCAAAAAAACAACGACTACCCAAAAATAGAGAAAAAAGAGAAGAGAAAAATTGGAGCAATATCTAGAGGAGCACATAGAGAAGGCCAAAGTGAGTTGTGTTAGCGTGTGCTGTCTGGTTCCTTGTTTGTGTTGTTCTTGCTATCCACCATACTTGTTTTTCACATACCTGGCACCTTGCTATCCACCATACTTGTTTGTCACACACCTGGCACTTGGAACATTTTAGACCAGCAACGAGAACAAGTACTTTGGACTATAATTCAGCATTACTTTCTGTTACTGACTTGTGTGCCAAATATACATATTATTCTTTGTGTGCCTTCCAAGCTCCACAAACTCTTCAGCTCAGTATAGAAAAAGGGCCTTACAATCTCAGTACCACTGCCTCACAGGTATCACAAACCAGCCACCGGTTGTACCGCCCACTGCTTGCGTTGGTAAGAACTTTGTAAGAGCTTGGTAAGACGCTTCCACTTGCTGTGAAAAGTGACACCACTGCAACCACATAGTCATTTGGTAGGGATAACTTTCACCATTTGTTCCTGTTTTTGTGTTTACAATGATAGGAGATGATCAGACTGGAGATAACTATCCTAAGGGTTTCAATGAGTGTGTCGGCCAAGAACAACTGCAAGCTGTTGTAGAGGATGCCCAAAAAAGGATGAATGAGGCCGTTAGGAAGGCCATCACTAACGCACTCATTGAACTCAACATTGGCAACAGCATGGAGAGATTAGACAAACGAATTTCCACGCTAACTGACAAGGTTACTGAGTTGGAAACCTTTGTGGCGGTCAACAACAACAACGTCTCCGGCAGCAACACCGATGGTCCCTTGCTAGAAGACACGATGCATGACTCCAATGGGAACATAGATCGAGCAGCCTTCCGACAAGCAAGATTATGACGATGTCTTCGCCGCAACACAACAGGTATGGGTGGTGTCCACCACCATCAAGGTAATAATCATCGTGTGCCCGATGATCCTTATGCTAAGATTAAGTTCACAATACCATCTCTTTTGGGTTGTTATGATGCTGAGGGATATCTTGATTGAGAGATGACGGTAGAACATAAGTTTAGTGCCCACCTTGTGCCAGAGCAACATAGAGTTCGACAAGCTACTAGTGAGTTTAAGGATTTTGTCATTATTTGGTGGAATGAGCTAGCTGCACAGGATGCTTTACCTGGTACGTGGGAAGCACTTAAGATAGCTATGCGTGATCATTTTGTTCCTCCTTCTTATCATAGAGACTTGCGTAAGAAATTGATGTGTTTAGAACAAGGAGAGAAATCTATACAGGATTACTATGGTGAGCTCCAAAAGGGATTGATGCATTGTGGTGTTGTGGAGGGGAACGAAGATTCCATTTGTTGTTTTTATTTGGGTTTGAGGCGCGAGATTCAGGACATTGTTGATTATAAAGAATTTAACACTGTCAACCAGTTGTTTCAGTTTGCTATGCTTGCAGAAAAGGAACTGCAGGGGCGTGAACAGCAGAGCAAGAGCAAGGTCAGCACCACATACATGGCATGCTCGGCACCATCTTCGGGGCTGACCAAGCCAACCACTTTTTGGGCACCTCCACTAGTGAGCAAGCAACCAGCAACCTCTAGAGTTACTGCTACACCTAAGGCACCTCCCGCACAACCTTCAGATTTAGGTAAAAATTCTTTGTAGGTGCCTCCCAAGAGTGCCTCATCCATTGCATCGATGGGACGCACTTTGGGCATTTAGTGCCACCGCTGCCATGGCATTGTCCATGTGCTGAAGGACTGCCCAAGTCAGCGGGCATATATTGCTACAGAAGATGGTTACATCAGCACCTCTTACATTGAAGATGAAGAAGACCAAGATACATATGAGGAGGATGGTGAAGTCCTTGGTGATGACGCCACAGTGGCCTATAGGAGCATCATTGTACAGCATGTGCTTAGCTCACAAGTACAGCAACCTAAGAAGCTACAATGCCATAACTTGTTCTAGATTTTCTTCGTCATCAGCAACCGTCGAGCACGTGTCATTATTGATGGAGGTAGCTGCAATAATTTGGTGAGTTCTGATTTGGTCAAGAAGCTTAGCTTGACCACACGCCTGCACCCATATCCATACCATATTCAGTGGCTAAATGATTCTGGTAAAGCAAAGGTAACACAAACTTGCAAAGTTTCATTTTCCATTAGTTCTTATGCTGATTCTGTTGATTATGATGTGGTACCTATGCAAGCCTATTCACTCTTATTGGGTCATCCTTGGGAACATGATAATGATGCTACACACCATGGTAGAAGTAATAAATACACTTTTGTGCATAAAGGAAAGAAAATTACTTTGGTACCTTTAATCCCTGCTCAAATTGTACTAGCTGATAGAGAACGCGCTGCTAGTTTGAATGATGTTCAATATGAAAATCAGCAAGTTGCTAATTCTATTCTCCCACCTAAAAAGGATAAGTCTACATCTAATTCTAAGGCCAAGGGGATTAAATTAAAGGGTGGTGTTATGCTTGCAACAAAATGTGACTTTGCTAAAATTTCTGATGATGATATTTGCTATGCTTTGGTATGCAAACGAGCTATGTTTTTGCTTGATGATATTGTTAGCTCGGTGCCTCCTGCTATCACTAACCTTTTGTAGAAGTATGAGGACATTTTTCTAGCTGAGATACCCCCGGGGCTGCCACCTATGAGAGGGATAGAGCATCCAATTGATTTGATTCCAGGAGCAACCTTGGCCAACCGTGCTGCCTATCGAACTAATCCTGAGGAGACTAAGGAAATTCAGTGGCAAGTCCAAGACCTTTTGGACCACGGGTATGCACGTGAAAGCCTTAGTCCTTGTGTTGGTCCTGTACTTTTGGTTCCCAAGAAAGATGGAACTTGGTGTATGTGTGTTGATTGTAGAGCCATCAATAATATTACTATTCAGTATTGTCATCCTATTCCTAGGCTAGACGATATGCTTGATGAGTTGTGTGGTTCTATAATTTTCACCAAGATTGACTTGTGAAGTGGCTACCACCAAATTAGAATGAAACTTGGAGATGAATGGAAAACCGCATTTAAAACCAAATTCGGGTTGTATGAGTGGTTAGTAATGCCTTTTGGTTTAACAAATGCACCTAGCACTTTCATGCGCTTAATGAATGAGGTTTTAAGAGCTTTTATTGGTCGTTTTGTGGTAGTTTACTTTGATGATATACTGATCTACATCAAGTCTTTTATTGAACATATGGATCACTTACGTGCTGTTTTTAATGCTTTACGTGATGCACATTTATTTGGTAACCTTGAGAAGTGCATTTTTTGCATGGATCGAGTTTCTTTTCTTGGCTATGTTGTAACTCCACAGGGAATTGAGGTGGACGAGATGAAAATTGAAGCCATAAAGAGCTGGCTGGTTCCCCAAACTGTCATGTAGGCGAGGAGTTTTCTTGGTCTTGGAGGATTCTACCACTGCTTTGTCAAAGATTTTAGCACCATTGCTGCCCCATTGCATGAGTTGACGAAGAAAGGGGTGGTGTTTCATTGGGGAAAGGTACATGAGGAGTCCTTTGTCACATTGAAGGACAAGCTCACACACGCACCATTGCTGCAACTTCCAAACTTTGGTAAGACTTTTGAGCTAGAATGTGATGCTAGTGGAGTTGGCATTGGGGGTGTTTTGATGCAAGATGGTAAACCCATTGCTTAGTTTAGTGAAAAATTGCATGGCCCTATTCTGAATTATTCCACGTATGATAAGGAATTGTATGCACTTGTCCATTCTTTAGAGACGTGGCGTCATTATTTGTGGCCTAAAGAATTTGTTATTCATTCTGATCATGAATCACTTAAGTATCTTTGCTCTCAACATAATCTGAATCGTAGGCATGCTAAATGGGTTGAATTTATTGAATCTTTTCCTTATATTATCAAACACAAGAAAGGGAAGGATAATGTGATTGCTGATCCTTTGTCTAGACGATATACATTGCTGTCCAAACTTGATTGTCGGATTTTTGGTCTTGAATCAATAAAAGAACAATATGCGCTTGATCCTCATTTTAAGGACGTGTTGCTGAATTATAGAGAGGGACGTATATGGAATAAGTTTATGATCAATGATGGGTTTTTGTTTAGAGCTAACCGCCTATGCATTCCGGTTGGTTTCGTTCATCTTTTGTTGTTATAGGAGGCACATGGAGGCGGATTGATGGGACATTTTGGTGCCAAAAAGATGGAGGACGTGCTGTCCACACATTTCTTTTGGCCAAGGATGATGAGAGATGTAGAACGGTAATTGGCTCGGTGCGCCACATGTCAAAAAGCTAAGTCGCGGTTGAACCCACATGGTTTGTATATGCCTCTTCCTGTTCCTTGTACTCCTTGGGCTGATATATCTATGGATTTTGTGTTGGGTTTGCCAAGGACTAAGAGGGGGAGGGATAGTATTTTTGTGGTGGTTGATCATTTTTCTAAGATGGCACATTTTATTCCTTGTCATAAGAGCGACGATGCTGTTCATATTGCTGACCTTTTCTTTCAAGAAATCGTTCGCTTGCATGGTATGCCTTCTACTATTATTTTAGATTGAGATGCAAAATTCTTGAGTTATTTTTGGCGCACTTTGTCGAATAAATTGAGGACCAAGCTGCTGTTTTCTACAACATGTCATCCCCAAACTGATGGTCAAACTAAGGTAGTGAATCGAACTTTGTCCACCATGTTGAGAGAAATTTTGAAGCACAATTTGAAGATGTGGGAAGAGTGTTTGCCGCATGTGGAGTTTGCATATAACAGGGCGGAACATTCCACCACCAAGGTAAGTCCTTTTCAGGTAGTGTATGGTTTTAACCCCCACGCTTCTATTGATCTTTTGCCTTTACCTACCACTGAGATAACACATAGTGATGCTAGAGAGCATGTTGATTTTATTCGTAAGTTGCACGAAACAACTAAAGCAAATATTGAAAGAATGAATGAAAAGTGTAGAATTGCTGGTAGTAAAGGTAGAAAAGAAATTAAACTTGAACCGGGTGATTTGGTTTGGTTACATTTGAGAAAAGATAGATTTCCTGAGCTACGTAAGTCTAAATTAATGCTAAGAGCAGCTGCTCCTTATAAGATAATTGAGAAAATAAATGATAATACCTACAAACTTGAGTTGCCACCCGAGTTCGGGGTTAGTCCTACCTTTAACATTGCAGATTTGAAGCCTTATTTGGGAGAAGAAGATGAGCTTGAGTCAACGATGACTCAGTTTCAAGAGGGGGAGGATGATGAGTACATCACTCCTTTGGATGTACCCGCTGATCCTCCAACAGTTATGCAAGGTCCAATGACCCGAGCTCGAATGCGTCAACTCAATTTAGAGGTAAGCTCGTTCTTAAGCGATCCTTTTCATACTTTTGAGAATAGACTACTACCTAATGATGTTATCTTGCTTAGGAACATTGGAGAGGGTCATGAGGGACTTAGAGGAAGTGGTGGAGGCGATGATGACCAGCAAGGACGTCCAACAGAAATCGGAGGCCTAGTCCAACATGATTTTGAGTCTGCCTCGGCCTCTAGGACTAGTCTGCCTTAAACTGTTCATCCAGGATGCATCCGGACTCCGTTTTCGACGATCCACATATGGTTGGAAAGCTAATTTGATAAGGAAGCCAATCCCAGTGGTCTCATGTAAAAATCCCTTCAGAATCAATAGAAATTGTCGAAACAACTCAGCATCCAGAATCTGCCAGGGTGCCGCGACACCGTCTTTTGGTCCGTTGGACCGTGTATCGTGTTTGGGCCCATTAGGTGCGCGTCTAGGGTAGGCGATGACCCTAAGACCTTTATAATCATATGCCGCCGCCATCATTAGGTTTTGGGTTTTGCTTAGATTAATCTGTCAAGAACAATTTCGCCGTTCATCGATTTGTGAGACCCCAACTTCGTGAGAATAATCATTCATCCGCAATTTGGTTGCTTTCTTTCTTGTTCTTGCTTGTGTTCTTCGTTGTGCAGGCGGGGATTAGCCTTCTTGGTGAGGTCAACTGGATCCATGTCTCGGTTGATAACCAGAGGAGTTGTGGTGCTAAGATTGCAGGGTAAGATCTTTCGATCTGAAGCCGGATCGATGTGTCATTCTCCGTCACAACGATAGTTACCACTACCTGATAGAAGATCGAGATCCCCATTTCCATTAAAGTTGCTTGAACTTGAAATACAATTCCTAGTCCTTGGTGTCACCTGAACCTTCTTGGCATGATTCTCCGTTGCTAAGGGCATCGGCTGCGACTTCTACTTCTCTAGGTGATAGCACTTTTCCAAGTCATAACCAATTTTGTTCCAACAAGGATAACACAAGCTCAAGACCAATTTAGTGAAGATGTTATGTAGATTCATGTGATCCTCCTATATGTCACTTTTACTTCCAAGAAGATATTACTTCTATGCTCCATAATGGATAACTCCAGATAACATGTTAGGTAGTTCAACTCACGCTTCCTTAGTTGACTTAATGAACAAGGTACTACATTTTTCTTCTTGCATAAGGACACATCCCACACCTTGACAAGGTGCATCCTTGTAGATATGAAGCTCTCGTCCGGGTCTGGCAAAGCTAATACTTAGGTTTTACTTCAACCTCTTCTTAGACTCTTTCAAACACTTACCTGAAGTCTTTTGATCCAAACTAACCTAAAATCTCTTCCAGTAGCATTATCAATATCCTAATGATCTTGGTTAAACCTCCCTTGAACCTTTAATCAAACCTCATTGCGACTCTGAATTTCTCTCACATCTTTGGGTACCACTACGCTTCCGCTGCGCAAACTAGAACGTAGGACACTTCAGCTTACAAATTCTTCAACTTGGCTACCCCCCTTAAGAAAAAAAATCAACTAGGGGACACAAGAAGGGTAGCTTGCACCTTCTTCTAGATGATCTAACTAGTATCCCGACGTCCTGACATCCCAATGAGACTCTTGTGTATGAGCAAAAACAAGAAATCTGAAAATTCCTCGCGAGCAGAAAAATAGCAGTGCGGTAAAACAACTGTAACTCTCATTCTGTTAATTCAATGAAGTTGTAGCTTATACCGTTGGAAATCTTATCAAATTATCCACAACTTCCTTATAGAACACTTTTCCATATCCTGCAGTTTACTTGGTCGAAAACAGTGCACAACAGAAACTACCCCAGATTCCAAACAGCACAGATGCATTGCCTTGTGATTTTCATAACTCCATAACCAAAATAGCTATCTAGGTGATTCTTTCACTCAGAGAAAGATATTGAAGTCTACTATTGTCTAGAATTTTCTCATAATTTTTGGTCATTCAAAATGAGGGATATAAGGAAAAGAGTGTAGACTGCTCCAAAAAGATAGGATAGGGAAAACAGAAGAAAACCATAACCCAACTATTTATTGCACTAGTCCTTATACCTTAGACCTATAAACTAAATGAAATTGTGGGAACACCCAACAAGATTATTGCAGTCATTACAAAGATGCAAAACAATCATAAGCATAATGACAATTCAACAAAGCAATAAAGGTGCACAACTCAATCATTGACTCTACTTACGATACTATCGTTTTCATTGTACTAGGGGTAACAATCCTAAGACTCATCTTTAGATTACGCAAGAAGGTGGTGAGGAATAGTTCTAAAAGCATATCAAATCAAGGAGTGAAGATGAGAACAAAGACTTTAAAATAAGCACCAAGGTAGAGATGAATAGCAAGGGTAGAGATATAGTAGAGAAGAAAATCTCAAGGTTCATAGAGGAAGGATTTTTGTAGCAACTTCTAAACCTTAGAACAACCAGTTTCTACTAGGCTTGCGTCCTATAGTCAGCATTGCTCTGATATCACTTTGTAGCACCTGGTTTTAAGAACAAAACCAGATACACACCATATGTGAGCCCAGGAAGTCAAATCTCACATATAGCTACAAATAAGGGTAATATTTATAAACAATGCTCAATATATAATGTACTTAGTATATAGAATATAACTTTAGATAGCAAACAGCGGAAAGACAACTCCGATCTTCCGGCGAAGACTCCAAATCCACAAGGACAACTGACTTGTCGATCACAAGCCAAATTCCTCCAAACTCTAGCAATCTGGTACCCATTCAGGATTTTTATCCAAATAATTAAAAAGTAAAGCCAGCGTAAGTACAGGTCGTACTCAATAAATATAACATGAGGTTCATGAGGCTCAAAAGGCTAACACTGGTTCAACTACGACTAGCTTTTAATTGTCACAATTTTAGCATAGGAGTAGCAACAAGTTCATCACAAGCCCATATAAACACATGATCAGGTAAACATGAATATTGAATAGCATAAACAGTAATCATTAATGAGCATCTTTATCATCAGTATCATCAGTGTTCATCATCATTAACCATTAGTGATCATATATTCCGTAAGGGTTCCAAGGCCGCTCGTGACCGTGAGCACGACTGATATACCAGTTTTACACTCTACAGAGGTTGTACACTTTCACTGTGAGTCGTGATTTACCCTTTCGCCTGAGGTTGCTAATCTCTTGACCCACTTCCAAGGAAGGTCGGCAGGGTTCACTATGAAGCCTTTCAAAGGTTCGTCTAACATTTAGGGCTATAAGATTCACTCGCTAAACATATATAGGAACCCCCCTATCGAATGGCATAATGACACGCAGCCTATACACATAAGAGTAGAGGCTATCCTATACCCAATTCATCAAGCCATTCTTATGCCAATAAAGGTAACCACTAACAAGCTAGAAAAGGTCCTCATACTGAGCTAAAGCTAGAGCCATATAGCCCTCATAGCTATACTGTAAGTCCTAGATGATCACTTACCGATAAGTCCTTAGGGAGAGGAATCTAGAGCACCATAAAATAGCCCAATGCTCTAGCCCCCAGATTCCATGTTGCTAAAAAGCATCTTTTAGTGTTTATTGCATATACCATTAGTCAAGTTACAAGATTATGGTTGTAGTTGAGCACTAGCATCATACTACCCAATGCAATAACCCCAAAGGCATCAAGGTACAAGTACAAAAAAACTAGGATATCCTTATTAGTAGTTAAGGTAGACACATGCAGCATGAATTAAATGATTAAAGGTGAATAGGACAACAAGGATGATCCCATGCTATACTTGCCTTAAACTTAGATCCTTCAAGTCCAAAACTTTAAAGATCTGCTTCTTGATTCACCACGTATAACTCACCGACTGGACAAGATCATAAAGCACCACACAAGCATCCATGCAATCATACATGAACCAAACAATAGATCTAAATTAGCACAGTACACCAAATATGAAATCAGGATGAAAAGTTTGTAAAACGAATCTACGTCTTGCTACGAACACACAGACACGAAGAGCACGCTAATCGAAGCTACGGTTGAAAAAGATACAAATACTGAGAGATTTGCTTTATACGTGGAAAAGAAAACTATAGGCTTCATTTATCTTAACTATATAAAAGCTTATATAAATTGAATTAAGTCAAATTTAGATTCGAATTATAAAACTAAAGTAAAACAAATCATATTTTATTTACAAAACCCAGTTGCATAATTGTTATTTAAGTTATGATTCAAACCATGAAATTCTAGTATTAGTGACATGATAAACACTGTTACTAACGCATAGATCTCATTGCTACTAATCTAATGCAACTTGAATGAGCTAAAACAGAGTTAAAACGTAGAAGATATGAATTATTTTATTCCAACATGACCAAGCCTTCTATGCCATAACCAACACATACTAGATATAGTGAATAAGCATGTTGACAATTGAGCTTCACTAGCATTAAAATCAACCAAGTATAGATTCTCATATCTAAAGCCTTTGAAGATCAAATTAGAGCCATCTACACTTATGATCTCTACATTGTCGATGAAATATGGTCGACAGTCCACCGAGGGGGGTGCCCGTGGTGTTAGATTATCGGTAGGATGCGCGTAATCAGGAACCAGATGGTGACACAAGGCGCAGAGACAGCAATTTAGACAGGTTCGGGCCGTCTGGTTGACGTAATACCCTACATCCTGTGTCTTTGGTGTATTGTATTGAGATGTATACAAATTAACCTGTCCTCTAGGGGACCCTTGTCTCTCCTTATATACTCCGAAGAGACAAGGTTACAAGTAAAGTATCCAATTTGGTACTATTACAATATCTAGTAGAACTTGTAATCTTGATGTGCACACCTTGATCTTACGGGCCGGGCCACCTCGGATGGTGCGGCCCATGTACCATCTTGTGGTACCCGGGGGTATATCCCCCACAGCTAGTCCCCGAGCACCATGTATTCTGATGCGACACGCCGTTTCAACCTTCTCCGAACAGTGAGGCTTGAGTTCTTGACATCTCCGACCACCATTGTCAACGGAGAAGTAGGTTGTCCGAAGAATGTATGGTGCTCTTCAGAAGAAAGAAAAAGATTTCCATCCTGGGAAGTGTGCCCACTTGTATTTCTGAAAAGAAATGTAAGTAATTCGTGAAGCGTAGCGTCCTTGATCATCAGAGGCGTAGTGGTCGAAAACAAGCACATTCACCGCAAGGTGAAGTGTGCCCACTTAGTCCCCGAGCCTGGTAGTAGGTGACATAGGCACGTGGTGCCAGGGTCTAAAAAGAATTCCCAATTAAGTTGAGAACCCAATCGTCGTACAGGCGATACGAGATGCACCGGCAGGTGCATCGTACCGATGTAGTCCCTGAGCTAGCTGGAAGGCGAGGTATGAGCCTTGTAGCAAGGTCTAAGTGCGAAAAAATATCCCAACTGTATGCGAGTTGCCAGTCGCATGTAGCCGAGACGCAAAGTCCCCGAGCCATGGTCGGAGAGTGGTCGAGGCAGTCCCCGTGCGTAGGTCGAGAAACGAGCGACGAAGTCCCAAAGCTATGGTCGGAGAGTGATCGAGGCAGTCCCCGAGCACAGGTCGAGGAGCGAGCGATGAAGTCCCCGAGCCATGGTCAGAGAGTGATCGAGGCAGTCCCCGAGCACGGATGAAGTCCCAGAGCACGGAGTGGTCTGGCGAGTCCCCGAGGTCCCAGAGCATGGAGTGGTGGCGAGTCCCCGAGCACAAGGGGTGGTCTGCCGAGTCCTCGAGCACCATAGTGGTCTTGGCGAGCCTCAAGCATGAGCTCGTTGACCGAACTATGTTCCTGAAAAATAAACACGAAGAGCGGTAGTACATGATGATGTACGAAATATATTGATCTCTCTCTCAGAGGAGGTGAGTAAACACTTGGTGTTAGGTTGGCGATGAATTATACTTGGTGTAATATTGAAAAATAACATTAGCTGTTTTTAGCCCTTTTGTTATGTAGTGGCGTAGCGCGATGTATTAACCTGTCCTAAAGAATGCGCCAGCCCTGGGCTGACCAACATCTCGTAGCGCGAGGTACGGAACGCTGCCGCACATAGAGTGCCAGTGTTACTAGGGAGCGGCTGGCGACTACCCGTAGCGCAGAGGGCGGACTCTCATGCACGCGTGGGGTGGAGCCGGAGACAGTGCTGGCTCTGGGATTCTCAAGCAGGAAGGAAAACGTATTGGTGAACCGTTGTAAAAACTTATACATGTTTTGGATTGTTTGTATGGAGAAAATTCGACGCGGAGTGCACCCTTAGGGTGGTCGGCAGAGGAGTACGATGATCGAAGAAATTTTCAATTAAAAATAATACTTAGCTTTATTGACGACCGGTGGGTGTAGTCGGCATGTTGCGATGTTCGAGAGATGGCTTGACGTGGCTCGCTTGTGGCTCGGCGCGGCTCGCTCAACGGCTCAACGTGGCTCAACGCGGCTCGTCATGACTTGCTAGGTAGCTCGGACGGCTTGTTTGACGGATCGACACGGCTCGCCGATGGCTCAACATGAGTTGATCGACGTCTGGCTTCCGAGTGCTCCAGAGCTCATGTACTTGGCCTTGGCGTTCGACTGTGTTCCGTACACCCTCTCCTCTAAAGCGGCGGCGGCGCCTTGAGTCGATGATCCCATCATGCACGCATCTTGCTTCGGTCATCGCGAGATGCCGCGCGAGATGGTGCATGAGGAAAAATAAAAAGATTTGTGTGTCATTGAATAGAAATCAAGTAATAAATATTTAATTGAGAATTCACTTAGCTTTTGGGCGTGTGAACAAATCGTCTTGGCCTTCTGCCCAATGAGATGGCTTGCATGTATACTTGTGTAGATGTATATGCGTAACTCTTGGCTAGCTTGTGTTGTCTTCGTGCTACTGTGGATTGAGCCGACGCCTGGTCGGAACTTTGGCCTCATGACGGACGCACATGAGGGCCGTCGTGGATGATATGATGGGAAAAACCGCCATCACAGATTGACGCCGAGTTGTCGCAATTTTGATGAAACTCCACATGTCGTCGCCTTGATCTTGCTGGATTGCATGTTCGTCGTGCATGAATACGATGGATATACTAGTTGACGTCACCTCTTGCATGTATCCCCGATACAGTGATCGTTGAACGCCTGCCGCGAGAAGCTGGGTTGCCACGGATGGCGTTGTTGAGGAAAATTATCTTTGGATAGACATCTGGTTGATCGCAATGAAGTTGTCCGGTCCTCGAGCTTTTCAGCCTGTCGCCATGACTGTGGTCGCGATTGTCGTAGCGCCGTTCTTCGCGGCGATCATCATTGCGACGTGGTCTGGTGGCCGATGTGGTCGGAGCTCGGCGGAGCTGCTCGGGACATGATCGTGGTCGGAGCTCGGCGGAGCTACTCGGGACGTGGTCAACGTGGTCGGAGCTCGGTGGAGCTGCTCGGGACGTGGTCGACGTGGCCGTGGTCGGAGCTCGGCGGGGCCGCTCGAGACGTGGTCGACGTGGTCTATAGACTTCTGGGCCCGAGGTCGAATTAGTAGTATGAGCAATCAGAGGTTCATCGTAGATGCATCCATCTGGTGATCCACGGAAGCCTCTGTCTCCATGATATCCATAATTAGCTTGCTTGCTGTTGCCATCCGTGTGCCCGACGGAAGCTTTGCATGGCGGTGTAGATATGTCATCACGTGATGACATGATGTTACACTTAAATCTTCGACAATGATGCATGCAGACCCGATCTGGCACAAAGGTTCACGCGGGAAGCACGGCGAGTCCTACTGTAGGTCGTAGTCGCTGTTGCCAAAGGACGTTGTCGCAAACAACATTGATCTTGAGATCCCATCTGGTTTGTCGTGGATCAGCACACACAACCCCTAAAGGGGACCCCTACCTGGCGCGCCACTATCGACGAAATATGGTCGGCAGTCCACCGAGGGGGGTGCCCGTGGTGGTAGATTATCGGTAGGATGCGCGTAATCAGGAACCAGATGGTGACGCAAGGCGCAGAGACAGCGATTTAGACAGGTTCGGGCCGTCTGGTCGACGTAATACCCTACGTCCTGTGTCTTTGGTGTATTGTATTGAGATGTATACAGATTAACCTGTCCTCTAGGGGACCCTTGTCTCTCCTTATATACTCCGAAGAGACAAGGTTACAAGTAAACTATCCAATTTGGTACTATTACAATATCTAGTACAACTTGTAATCTTGATGTGCACACCTTGATCTTACGGGCCGGGCCACCTCGGATGGTGCGGCCCATGTACCATCTTGTGGTACCCGGGGGTATATCCCCCACATACATCATCTACCCCAAATATGCATTTGAATCCAAGATCACACAATGGAGCCACAGATAGCAAATTGAAGTTAAAGCTCTCAACTAGCAACACATTGGATATGCTCAAGTCATTGGATATTGCAATCTTACCAAGCCCTTTGACCTTGCCTTTGCCATTATTGTCACCAAATGCGATACTATCATAACCATTATTGCCATTAGTATTGATTGAGTTGAACATTCTTGCATCACCGGTCATGTGTTGAGTGCACCCACTATCAAGAACCCAATGCCTTCCTCTGCCTTTGTAATTGACCTACAAAAGAAGATCAATTCTTTTTAAGTACCCAAACTTTCTTGGGTCCTTGAAGGTTAGTTACTATGCTCTTTGGTACCCAAATGGCTTTCTTCTTTGAGCCCATCCATGGTGCACCAATGAACTTAGCCTTCACACCATTAGTACCCTTGGTAAGCACATAGAAACAATCAAGCTTAATTGAGGATATATTAGCTTGTGATCTCTTGTTCATGCATTTTTGCTCTATGTGACCAACTTGCTTGCAACTAGTGCAAAACCGACTATTGTTCTTCACAAAACTAGTCTTGTGAGGAGCAAAGGCCGCCTTGCCTTTCTTCGGGGTATAGCCCAATCCCTCTTTGTAGAGAGAAGCTCTTTGGCTACCCAAGCACATAAGCAAGCAGTCCTCACCACCATAGGCCTTGCCTAAGGCACGAGTGAGCTCATTTACCTCCTTGAGTGTCTCATTCTCAACCATTAGTGAGGCATCACAAGTGAAACCATCACTACCATATGAGCTAGAAGTGGAAGTGCTACAAGAAGGGTTAGTGGGAGCAACAATGATAGGCTTATAAAATGATTCATTAATTATATCACAAGTTAAGCCTACTTCACATGTTACAACATGCTCCTTCTCATTTTTGCTCATTAAGTAGAGAGGAATGAGCTTTTTCAAGGTTCTTGTGAGCCTTGCCAAGCTCCTCATGGTCTTCCTTTAGACTCTCATGAGATGTATTGAGCTCATCAAAGGCTTGCTTAAGGGCTTTTAGTTCCTTTTACAAGCTTTTGCATTCCCTTCTCTTAATGTCAAAATGTTCTCTAGCATCTTCTAACATGTCAAATAGTTCTTCTTTAGTTGGTTCTTCATCATTATCACTTTCATTATCATGTTCCTCATCACATCCATCATCACAAGTTTATACCTTAGTGGCCTTAGCCATGAAGCATGTCGATGGAGTGTCGAAAAGAGAAGGCTTCTCATGTATGGCAATGCTTGCAAGATCCTTCTTCTTGGTGGTCTTATCATCATCACTATCATCATCATCATTTGACGAAGCATCACTATTGTAGCACCCGGTTTTAAGAACAAAACCAGATACACACCATATGTGAGCCTAGGAAGTCAAATCTCACATATAGCTACAAATAAGGGTAATATCAATAAACAATGCTTAATATATAATGTACTTAGTATATAGAATATAACCTTAGATAGCAAACAGCGGAAAGACAACTTCGATCTTCAGGCGAAGACTCCAAATCCACAGGGACAACTGACTGGTTGATCACAAGCCTAATTCCTCCAAACTCTAGCAATACGGTACCCATCCAGGATTTTTAACCAAATAATTGAAAAGTAAAGCAAGCGTAAGTACATGTCATACTCAACAAATATAACATGGGGTTCATGAGGCTCAAAAGGCTGACACTGGTTCAACTGCGACTAGCTTTTAATTGTCATAATTTTAGCATAGGAGTAGCAACAAGTTCATCACAAGCCCATATAAACACATGATCAGGTAAACATGAATAATGAATAGCATAAACAGTAATCATTAATGAGCATCTTTATCATCAGTATCATCAGTGTTCATCATCATTAACCATTAGTGATCATCTATTCCGTAAGGGTTCCAAGGCCACTCGTGACCGTGAGCACGACTGATATACCAGTTTTACACTTTGTAGAGGTTGTACACTTTCACTGTGAGTCATGATTTACCCTTTCGCCTAAGGTAGCTAATCTCTTGACCCACTTCCAAGGAAGGTCGGCAGGGTTCACTATGAAGCCTTTCAAAGGTTCATCTAACAAGTTAGGGCCATTTGATTCACTTGGCAAACAGATATAGGAACCCCCCTATCGAATGGCACAATGACATGCAGCCTATACACATAAGAGTAGAGGCTGTCCTATACCCGATTCGTCAAGCCATTCTTACACCAATAAAGGTAACCACTAACAAGCTAGAAAAAGGTCCTCATACTGAGCTAAAGCTAGAGCCATATAGCCCTCACAGCTGTACTGTAAGTCCTGGATAAGTCCTTAGGGAGAGGAATCTAGAGCACCATAAAATAGCCTAATGCTCTAGCCCCCTGATTCCATGTTGCTAAAAAACATCTTTTAGTGTTTATTGCATATACCATTAGTCAAGTTACAAGATCATGGTTGTAGTTGAGCACTAGCATCATACTACCCAATGCAATAACCCCAAAGGCATCAAGGTACAAGTACAAAAGACTAGGATATCCTTATTGGTAGTTAAGGTAGACACATGCAGCATGAATTAAATGATTAAAGGTGAATAGGACAACAAGGATGATCCCATGCTATACTTGCCTTAAACTTAGATCCTTCTTCAAGTCCAAAACTTCAAAGATCTGCTTCTTGATTCACCACGTATAACTCACCGACTGGACAAGATCATAAAGCACCACACAAGCATCCATGCAATCATACATGAACCAAACAATAGATCTAAATTAGAACAGTACACCAAATATGAAATCAGGATGAAAAGTTTGTAAAACGAATCTACGTCTCGCTACGAACACACAGACGCGAAGAGCACGCTAATCGAAGCTACGGTTGAAAAAGATACAACTACCGAGAGATTTGCTTTATACGTGGAAAAGAAAACTATAGGCTTCATTTATCTTAACTATATAAAAGCTTATATAAATTGAATTAAGTCAAATTTAGATTCGAATTATAAAACTAAAGTAAAACAAATCATATTTTATTTACAAAACCCAGTTGCATAATTGTTATTTAAGTTACGATTCAAACCATGAAATTCTAGTATTAGTGACATGATAAACACTATTACTAATGCATAGATCTCGTTGCTATGAATCTAACGCAACTTGAATGAGCTAAAACAGAGTTAAAACGTAGAAGATATGAATTAAACAAGATTTTCTTTATTAAAATAATAGATTAAATCTAACCTCGTATTTCAAAAGTTGAAAACATATCTAATAGTGATATAAACATGTAGACAACGTAAATACGAACCTAACGCAAGTTGAACGGATAAAATCGGAGTTAAAACGGAGATTTTATGGCTAAAACAAAATCAGTGGCAAATATGTAAATAAGTGAAAACGTATTTTGGATCTAATCCGATCGAACTATGCTTTCCAGAGAAGAAAACATACTCTAGAAAAGTGCTATGGACTGTGGGTTCGAAAATAGAAAACTAGAGGGGCTCTTTTGCAATGTTGACCGGCGAAGGGGTATTATGAAATATCGACCATCGGATCTAATTTGGACGGCAATGATTAGATCATGGGGGGATAGGAGAGAGCCGGCCGGCTATAGTGCCTGGTGCGGTGGAAGCCATGGCCGGCGGCGAGGAACTCGGTGGCGAGCGTGATTCAAGGCCTACGGCCATGGTTTTGAACGGAAAAGGCACGGGGTGGAAGAGGAGGTTGAGGTGAGCTTACCTAGAGATACCTCGGCGGTGGAGAAGGAGCAAAGCGGGCGCTGTGCTTGATTGGTGATGGCGGATGGCGACGCGATCCCCTTCGACGGTTGTAGCGCTCAGACAATGGTGGCTATGGCTCTAGAGCTAGGGATTAGAAGTGGAGGGCTTGGGCATCCGCTATTTAAGGGCTTGGGCAACGACGCGGGCGGGGCGGCATGGGACTCCCGGGCGGCGGCGGTGGTGAGTCCGTATCAGGATACGACGTCGGGGAAGAAGGCGCACCCGATAGGCGGGCCTAGACTGTTAGTGAGAGGAAGGAAAGAGGGGCGTACTACGAGCTTTGCTTGTCGAGACGTTGGGTCGGTGCTCGGCTGGGCCGCTGCGGAGCGAACACGAGAGGGATGAGGCACGGCGACACTGGGCCGCTGGCCAGAGAGAAGAGAGGGAGCTGGGCCTCGATCGTGAGAGGGAAGGCCAAGCTAGGCTCGCGCGGGGGAGAAAGCAGGCCTGCGCGCAGTGGGCCAAAGGGAAAAGAAGAAGGGAGCTGGGCCAAGGAAAAATGAGAAAGGAGGGGGAAGAAGAGAAGATGGGCCACTGGGAAAAAACAGGCCTGGCTGGGCCAAGAGAGAAAAGGAGTATGGAGTTTTCTTTTTCCAAATATCTTTCTATTTTCCTTTCTTAATTCAAACCAAATTTTAAAACATGAACCAAATCGAATTCGATGTAGTTTCAAGTATACTTTTGAACTCAAATAAAAGTGAGCAATTTTGATAAGTTTTCAAAAATAAATATTTACAACTTCTTAAAGTCTTTTGTTTTCTAATTCTCTTCTCTTTCTTTTCTTTTACTTCAAGACCATTTTTTATTTCATTTGCAAAAGCAATTTAAACTATTTTAAATTTTCAATCAAAACCACTCAACCAAATAAATCAAATGCAAGGGCATGTATGCTCAAACATGTTGCTAAACCTTATGATGAATTTTATTGTAATGAAAATTTTTATTTTCCTATATTTCATGTGCACAAAAATTCACAAATAAATCATTTTAAACCTATTTTCAAAAGAGGCAAATTTTGGGTTGTTACAACTATCCCAAGTCACCACATCTGAACCACCCTTCTTCTTTTTGAAGGTCATCTTGTCCTTCTTCTCCTTCTTATCCTTCTTTTTGCCCTTCTTGTCATCATCTTCGTTCTCACTATTGTAGGGGCATTGGGCAACAAGATGACCCTTGCTACCACACTTGAAGCACCTCCTTGCCTCATCCTTATTCCTTGATGATGACTTCTTTCTTCTTGCATGATAGCCCTTCTTCACCATGAATTTGCCAAATCTCTTCATGAAGAGAGTCATCTTCTCATCATCATCGTCATCCCAAGAGAATGAGCCTTCATCTTCACTTGATGTATCTTGCTTGGCCTTGCCCTTGGATGATGTGGCTTTGAATGCCACACTCTTCTTCTTCTCATCTTTCTTCTCCTTGTTTTCTTCCTTCTCATCATCATCTCTATATGTATCATCGGTCATCACATCACCCAATACTTGGTTTAGTGTCATGGTGCCCAAACCACACCTCACTAGAATAGTTACCAATGTGCCAAATCTCGAAGGTAAACATCTCAAGAACTTGTGGGAGAGGTCCTTGTCCTTTACCTCTTCTCTAAGTGCTTTGAGATCATTGACAAGCACTTAAAGCCTATGGAACATCTCTGGCACACTCTCATCCTCCATCTTGAAACTTGCAAACTTCTCCTTGAGAATGTGTCTTTACACCCTTCACCAATTGAGTTCCCTCAAAGGATTCCTCCAACTTCTTCCATGCCTAATGAGCCATCTCAATGTTCTTGATTTGCTCAAATGTCCTCTCATCCAAAGCATCATGAATGACACTAAGAGCAATGTTATTGTTTTGGAGTTGCATTTCTTGACCACGGTGGGAGCTTCTACATTGGCAACCTTAATTTTGGTCTCCACCACCTTCCACACCTTTCTATTGATTGACTTGATGTATGTTGTCATCTTATCCTTCCAATAAGGATAATTTGAGCCATCAAATTAGGGTGGCTTCTTGGTGTTGTTGATTTAAGCTATTTGGACACTGAAGGTTGTTAACCTATCGATGGGGAACCCTACGGGCCCCCCATGGACCATACTACAGGGAGGTAGACCTTGGTAACAAGGCCTACAGCCCAATCGCCAAGAAGAACGTGGAGCAAAGCAACGTGCAAAACCGAAACTCCAACGCAAACTATACAAGGAAAGGCGCCCGAAGCGTAACTTAGGACTCTGACCTTGTATCCGAATAGGACACAAACAACGCCTCTCAGTGTCTGGACTATAAAGGGCTGGTGAGGGTACCCATTGTGAGAGGAGAACGCATACCCGATACTCAAAGCAATACAACACAAATAGGCTAACGCCAAAACTGGACGTAAGGTTATTACTCGACCAAGTCGAGGGCCTAAACCAGTATAAATCATGAGTCTCTTTGCATAACCGCCGAATTCCGCTATTCGCCGAAGCCTGAACAACTGTCCCGGGTACCCCCGTGGTAGGCTATCAGTGGTAAAACATCGACAGCTAGCGCGCTAGGTAGGGGCTTTCAATGATTTTTTTCTCGAGAGTTCGGTGGACCTCAACCTCAAGATGACCTTTTCGGTGGGAACAACCTTTGTCTTTGGATCCTGGATCTACAAGGCTGACGGTGATGGCAAGCTTTGTACCCGTCTCCGAGAAGAAAAAGAATTCGATGATGAAGTTCAATACAAACTCGCTGAGAAGATGACGAAACTCTCAACTTCGGATACAACTCGGAATAAGGAAGAAAGCGGATACGAAACCGACTCTGAAAAAGAGATACAACCCAATTCCAAGACAATCTTCATGGTACAAGAGCCAAGCCTAATTGGACTCGGAGACACAACAACGATCGTGAAGGGATACGACCCGTACAACTCAAAGAAGAACTTGGGAACTTATGGAGTGTGCAACGCGGCATCAGTCTATCAACACTTTACCCAAAACAAGATGAACTCAGCAAGAAGAATACTCTTGGAGGGAGCACAAGAAGGGATGATCATGACAGTGACCCGCAAGATTGTGTGGTGCATTGGCCAGGTTCTTTCACCTCAAGCAAAATCTAGACTGGCACGCGTGTTGAAGAACTACCTTATCAAGAGGGAAAAAAACTCAGATCTAGTTCAGAAGCTACAGACAGCTCAACCAAACGAAAGATGGAATACCATACAAGAAGAGCTCGGAAGAGGTATACTGTATACATGGCGGAGCAATTAGAACAACCTTTGGAACCACCACAGATACCAGATATAAAATCTTCAGACGAATCAGAAGGCAACATCTCACCAGATGAGAAAAGCGACAGCAACGAAAATGATGAGCAAAGACTAGCAAGGCTAAAGAAGAACAAATTGAAAGCTGGAAGGAGGAACCGGGCTAAACAAAGGAAGCAAGTCTGGAATAAATACAAAGCGGAGCTAATGGAATACAATAGAAAGAAGGCGAAAAAAGAAGCCACAAAAAATACAAAAAGGGAAAGAATTGAAGAATTAACAAAGGAGTTGTACACCCTCACGAATAACGGGAAAGCAAAGGAAGACCAGAAGAAAGAAGTTGGGGGATCAGAAAAACAACCCGGCGAAGAAATTCCATAGGAGCCACAAAGGGAGCAGCCACTCAAAAAATCGAATTTTCAAAGGATAGGACCAGTAGAAAGTGCTGATATCAATGGAAGGAAGGAACACTACTCAAAGCAACAAGAAAGAGACAAACCAGAATTGAGCCAACGCTACCAAGAAATATCAAGAAGATTTGACAAAGAAGATGACTACGGAGAGTCTAAGTTAAAAGAAGACAGGTCTTATTACAGAAGGGCAAGATCGCCAGATTATGGAAGAACGGAACCATACGATAGATTCCCTTGTTTCGTAGGAAGACTACAAACTTTAAAGCTACCGCACAAGTTTAAACCAGCAAATCATTCCAAGTATGATGGCAAAGTCGAACCAAGACAATGGCTAAGGGTTTACTCCCAATCTATTGAATTAGCTGGAGGAGACGACGACATCAAGGCTCTATTCTTCCCAATGGCCCTCGAAGCAATGCCGCTACAATGGTTTGACAAATTGAGGCCAAGATCAATCAGGTATTGGGAAGACTTGCAAGAAGCTTTCTGCAACAACTTCGCAGGCATTATTACCCATCCAATGACTGCAGCTGAATTGAAAGGAGTAAAGCAAAGGAGAGGAGAAAGTCTAAGGGAATACTATAGAAGATTTGGAGAATTCAGGGCTCAAGTCCATGACATTACTGATAGGGAGGTGATAGAGGCCTTTGCAGAAGGAATCTAGGCAAACTGGCAATACAAGGACTATTTCAATGAGAACCCAAGAACAAATGAAGACTTCAAGAGGGTTCTTAAGAAGCAAATTTCGTCAGAAGAAAGAACTCGGCACAGATTTGCTAGGGACAACCCAGATAATAGAAGACCCGATTACAGACAGCAAGACAAAAGACCAAGGCAGGACAATATGGTGGCAACCATAGACAACAAAAGAAGATACAATGGCAACGGCAATGATAGCAATGGTAGCAATCACAATGGTAACTACAACAATAGCAACAACCGTAACAACAGCGGTTACAACAGTAATAGAAACTATCAGAGTAACAACTACCGAGGAAGAGCGTCGGAAAACATAGAAAACATGCCGTGTCACATACACCCAGGGGCCAGACACAAGTTAGTTGAATGCAGCACTTTTCAGCGGTAATTCATGAAGAGAGAAAACAGGAATCAAAACAACTCGGAGCCAAAGCAAGAAGAATCCAAGAAGGAGGAAAAGAGAGCTGAAGGAGATTATCAAGAACCCCAACGCCAATTAGCGGTGATATTTTCAGGTGTTCCTAACACACGAAGCAAAAGACAAGAGAAACTAGCTCACAGAGCCATCATGGCAGCTGAACCAGCCATCCCAAGATATCTAGATTGGTTAGAGTACCCCATCCACTTCACAAGAGAAGACCAATGGACCAGTGCAACAAACGCAGGAAGCTACCCGCTGGTACTAGGTCCGACTATCACAGGAGTAGCAGTAACTAAAGTACTCATCGATGGAGGAGTCGGGCTTAACATAATTTTCGCAGATATCAAAAGGATGAATCTGGATTGTGAAGGTCTAATGACACCCACAAGCACACCATTCTACAGAATAGTACCCGGCAGAGCAGCTATGCCCCTCGGACAGATAACCCTACCCATCACCTTTGGCACACCAGACAAATACCGGACGGAATTCATCAAATTCGAAGTTGCAGACTTTGAATCATGCTACCACGCAATACTTGGGAGACCAGCTTTAACAAAATACATGGCAGTACCACATTATCCATACCTACTGCTCAAGATGCCAACAACAAAGGGCGTATTATCATTGAAAGGAGATCTAAAGAAAGCACATGATTGCGACGTACAAGCAGTACAAATATCCGAAAGATTACAAGATATAAAGGAAGGAAAGGAGATTGCAATGCTGGCCAACGGAATGAACCCAGATGAGATTAAGATACCGGTTAAGAAGCCAAGTAACTTCGCACCACCAAAAGAAGCCACTACCAAGACTATTGACCTACTGACTGGCGATCCGAAGAAGACGGCAATTTATCAGTGCAAATCTTGACCCCAAATAGGAACTCGCGCTCACCAACTTTCTTCGGGACAACAAAGATATTTTCGCTTGGAAGCCAGCAGACATGCCAGGGGTCCCAAGGGAGTTGGCTGAGCACATAATTGATGTGAACAAAGGGTCTAAACCTGTTAAGCAGAAGTTACGAAGATTCGCTCCAGACAAAAAAGCAGCAATCAAAAAAGAGATCACCAAGCTCATGGCAGCATGATTCATCAGAGAAATAATCAACTCGGATTGGCTTGCCAACCCGGTCCTAGTAGAGAAGAAAAATTCAAAATAATGGCGCATGTGCATCGACTACACAGACCTCAACAAACATTGCTCAAAAGATTCATATGTCCCACCAAGAATTGATCAAATCATCGACTCGACAGCAGGATCAGCTCTGTTATCCTTTCTAGATTGCTATTCAGGCTATCATAAAATATCCTTAAGAGAAGAAGACCAAAGCAAGACATCGTTCATTACACCCTTTGGGGCATATTGCTATAAATCAATGCCTTTTGGGCTAAAAAATGCAGGGGCAACATATCAAAGAGCAATTCAAACTTGCTTGGGGAGTCAAGTCGGAAGAAATACAGAAGCATACATTGATGATGTAGTAATCAAGACAAAAGAACCCGGATCATTGATAGAAGACCTTGAGGAGACTTTCAAGAATCTAAAAGCATGGCGGTGGAAGCTAAACCCCACAAAGTGTGTTTTTGGGGTACCATCGGGACAACTACTCGGGTTTCTAGTCAAGAATCGAGGAATTGAAGCAAGTACAAAGCAGAGTTAAAGCCATCATGGATATGAAACCTCCAAAGAAAGTTAAAGACATCTGAAGCTTACAGGATGCATGGCAAAGACTCAATGATTCATCTCCGACTAGGAGAAAAAGGGCTACCTTTCTTCAAATTATTGAAAAAGGCAGGAAATTTTGAATGGACAGAAGAGGCAGAAGAAGCATTCCAAAAGTTAAAAGAATACTAGGCATCATCACCAGTAATGACACCACCAAAAGACAAAGAGGACATGATGCTATACATTATAGCAACCAAGAACGTTGTCAGCACATCAATTGTGGTTGAGAGAGAAGAACCCGGACACGCATACAAAATGCAAAGACCAGTCTATTACATAAGCGAAGTACTAACAGAATCAAAAGTGAGATACCCACACGTGCAAAAACTACTTTATGCAGTGTTGATATCATCAAGAAAGCTGAGACATTATTTCCATGAACACAAGATTACAGTGGTAACCAATTTTCCACTTCAAGACATTCTACGCAACAAAGATGCAATAGGTCGGATATCAAAATGGGCAGTAGAACTCGGTGCTCTCAACCTAGACTTCAAACCAAGAACAGCAATCAAATCTCAAGCATTATCCGACTTCATTGCTGAATGGACAGAAATTAGTCAAAAAGAACCCGAACCAATACTTGATCATTGGAAAATGTATTTTGACGGTTCCCTAAAGTTAGGAGGAGCTGGAGCAGGAGTACTATTTATATCACCAGAAGGGAGACAGTTAAAATATGTGCTACAAATACTTTGGCAGGCAACTAATAATGAGGCAGAATACGAAGCATTAATACACGGTCTAAGAGTTGCAAGCTCGCTTGGGATCAAAAGACTACTTGTCTACGGTGATTCAGCTATAGTAATCAATCAAGTCAACAAGGATTGGGATTGTACAAAAGATAATATGGATGCGTACTGTGCAGAAGTCAGAAAATTGGAGAAAATTTCCAAGGGCTCGAAATCCATCATGTACTAGGAGATTCCAATGTTGCAGTAGATGTGCTAGCCAAATTAGGATCAGATAGAGCAAAAGTACCACCCGGTATATTTGTGGAAGAACTCATAGCCCCATCCATCAAACAACTTGGAAACACAAAAAAAGAGAAGGAGACAACAGATCCAATGGAAATAGATCAAGCAGAAGAACCAGACCAGTCAAGACAAATCATGGTCATACAAAGTGATTGGAAACAAACATACATTGATTTTATCAAACAGAAGAAACTACCCGAAGACAAAGCAGAAGCAACTCGGGTTGTACGAAGAAGCAAAAACTACGTTCTGGTGGGGGATAAACTATACAAAAGAACAGCATCATCAGGAGTACTGCTTAAATGTGTTCCGACAGATAAAGGAAAGGAAATCTTGGACGAAATCCACTCAGGATGCTATGGAAATCATGCAGCCTCTAGGACACTAGTCGGCAAAGCATTCAGAACCGGTTTCTATTGGCCAACAGCACTCAAAGATGCAGAAGAGCTCGTCAAAACATGCAAGAATTGCCAAATGTTTGCTAGGCAATCACATGTGCCGGCTCACAACTTAATATGCATACCGCCCGGCTTGGCGTTCTCATGTGAAATTTGGATCAAGTCGGACCACTCAAAAAAGCAAAAGGGGGCTTCGAATACAAATTTGTGGCAATCGACAAATTTACAAAGTGGATTGAATACAAACCTTTGGTCAAATACAGTGTAGAAAAGGCAGTGGAATTCATACAAGACATCATGCATAGGTTCGGCATGCCCAACAGAATAATCATAGATCTTGGTTCACCATTTACAGCAAGAGAATTCCAATACTGGGCAAGAGATTGTGGGATAGAAATCGACTTTGCATCAGTAGCACACCCGTAGGCCAATGGACAAGTCGAAAGAGCAAATGGACTCATATTACAAGGTTTAAAACCAAGATTATATGAAGATTTGAAAGATTATGGTGGAAAATGGATCGACGAATTACCAAAAGTAGTATGGGGTCTAAGAACCCAGATCAGCAGAGCAACTGGATACTCACCGTTCTTTCTGGTCTACGGATCAGAGGCAGTACTACCAGCCGACTTAATATGGCTATCTCCAAGAATAGAACAATATGAAGAAGGCGAAGCAGAAGAAACAAGGCGGTTAGAAATTGATTCAATAGAAGAAATAAGAGACAGTGCAATCATACAAAATGCAAGATATCAGCAAGGGTTACGAAGACATTATGACAAAAGTACTCAACCCCGATCACTAAAGCCAGGGGACTCAGTACTACGACTAATCTAGAAGAAAGATGGATGACACAAACTACTCAGTCCATGGGAAGGACGATTCATCGTGAAGACAGCAACAGGACCCAGCACATACGAGTTGATGACTCCAGATGAAATACCTGTAAAGAACACTTGGCATATCAGCCAGCTCAAAAGATTCTACAATTAAGTATAACAGATTGTACTCAAGTTTCAAGAGAAATAAAACAGAGATTATTCAAGAAGAACAACTTCAAATATGAGCCCTGTCCAACAGACATAACCAACCCATAATCAGGTCGGGGAAAAAGGGGCTTCCCTGTTAACAGCCAACCCGAAAACGGTTGCGCTACACGAGCAATCTTGTCACTCAACCATATGGAGATGGTCTGACTGATGGCCAATGGCCAAATAGCTTCTTGGGTAAGGAGACCCAAGCTAGCATTTGTCACTCTACCATAAAGAGATGGTACGACTGATAGCCCTGTCCAATGGACAGAACCAACCCGTAATCAGGTTGGGGAAAAAGGGGCAGCCCTGCAAATAGCTCAACCCAGAAACGGTTGTTGCTATACGGGCGCAATCGCTTACCCCAAGAGTGGTATGATTGCTTACTTACCCTGCAAACAGCCAACCCAGAAATGGTTGTGCTATACTGGTCCTGGCCGCTCACCCCAAGAGTGGTACGATCGAATACTTCGCCAAGAAGACAAGCACTCCAACAAAGACAAGCACTCCAACAACTCGATCGCCACCCCAAGAGTGGTACCCCGATCGACTACTTCGCCCAAGAAGCGGCACAAACACACCAACAACTCGGTCGCCTACCCCAAGAGTGGTACGACGATCGACTACATCACCCAAGAAGAAGCACAAGCACTCCACTTCCAAGAAGGCTCAAGATCGCCTACCCCAAGAGTGGTACGATCGACGAGCGGCACAAGCATTACAACTCTTCACCCCAAGAACGATCGACTATGTTGCCCAAGAAGTGGCACAAGCACTCCAACAACTCGGTCGCCTACCCCAAGAGTGGTACGACCGACTACTTCACCCAAGAGAAGACACAAGCACTCCAACAACTCGGTCGCCACCCCAAGAGCGATCGACTATGTTGCCCAAGGAGGGGCACAAACACTCCAACAACTCGATCGCCTACCCCAAGAGTGGTACGATCAACTACTTCGCCCAAGAAGCGGCACAAGCACTCCAACAACAGCCTACCCCGGTCACCTACCCCAAGAGTGGGTGGCAAAGACAAGCACTCCAACGATCAACTACTTCACCCAAGAAGGGACACAAGCACTCCAACAACTCGGTCGCCTACCCCAAGAGTGGCATGATCGACTACGTTGCCCAAGGAGGGGCACAAACACTCCAACAACTTGATCGATCAACCCAACCCCAAGAGCGGTACAATCGACTACGTTACCCAAGGACCAAAAAGCGGCACACACAAACAAACAAATCGACTTCGTGCACAAACACTCCAAACAACTCGATCGCCGACCCAAAGAGCGAAACAAGCTATGGCAAAGCAGAAAAAAGCCACAAGGAAAGACATGACTCAATAAAAGAGGACTTTGGCATGAAAGAATGACACTCAAGGACAAGCATATCCAAGAGAATATTCCACAAGCAACAATACAACCCATGAAGACATGCATTGAATTCTCCAACAACCAGAATGACAACAGCAATAAGTACCGAACAAACAACTCGGAGACGTATGAAGGATCACATACAAAATTACAATGTCAAAGGGTTACAGTCGAAAAAGAACTCGAACAGAGAAATATTATACATCTCATTGATCGAAGACAAATACAAAGGTTACAGACGGCCAAACAGGACCGGATAAACTCAGACATAAGATAGAGACAAGATTCTTAAATATTACAACAAGGAACCTAGTGGCGGCAGCAGCGGCAACTCGGACGCAGAAGAACAGATAGAGCAGCATGTTCATTACCAAGCAAGCATAAGCCCGGGGGCTGCTCAACCTCACACACCAGCATATCTACGAATGAAGAAAGAATTGAAGAAGAAATTTCCTACTCAAGGAAGAACCACAACCAATAAAGAAGGTATTTATAGCAAACCAGAGGTAAACAAGGCTAAAGATCACAAGAAAGAGAGAGGAAAAGAACAAAAGAGCAAAGCAACAAAGGCAAATAGTACCCAAAATCAAGATTCCTGACAAAAAGTAAAAGAAGACACTCACTCATGGCTATACAAGACCCATCCGTGACTAGCAAAAGACAAAGATCAAAGAAGTACAAATCAAGACCTTTCTTTCGGCTTCTTTTCAACAGAAAAGAACCCGGACAAGGCTCGGGGGCTGCAAGTACCTACCACAGAAAAACATATTTTTAAATTTTTGACCCTCCAGCTTTTTGTACCAAAAAACAGAAGGCTCGGGGGCTACACTCAATGAGTGTAATTTTTGCAAAATTGCACTCGCTGCACTCAAAGAAAAAAGAACCCGGAGGATATCAAGCAAAAGTGCACATCAGCCAAAAGAAGAATCAAAGAAGACCATCTCAAGATTTCACTTCAAGAAGGACCCGGATCAAGACTACAACAACTCGGCCCTTGAAGCTCAATCATGAAATGCTCGGGGGCTTGTCGATGGGGAACCCTATGGGCCCCCCATGGACCATACTGCATGGGCCCAATCGCCAAGAAGAACGCGGAGCAAAGCAACGTGCAAAACCAAAACTCCAACGCAAACTATACAAGGAAAGGCGCCCGAAGCGTAGCTTGGGACTCTGACCTTGTATCCGAATAGGACACAAACAACGCCTCTCAGCGCCTGGACTATAAAGGGCTGGTGAGGGTACCCATTGTAAGAGGAGAACGCATACCCGATACTCAAAGCAATACAACGCAAACAGGCTAACGCCAAAACTGGACGTAAGGTTATTACTCGACCAAGTTGAGGGCCTGAACCAGTATAAATCGTGAGTCTCTTTGCATAACCACCGAATTCCGCTATTCTCCGAAGCCCGAACAACTATCCCGGGTACCCCCGTGGCAGGCTATCGGTGGTAAAACATCGACATAACCCTCAAATCACGGTGACCATGGCTCCGATACCACTTGAAAGGACCTAATGGCTAGAGGGGGGTGAATAGCCTATAAAAATTCTACAACAACACTTAAGCAAAGTGGTTAGACAAATATGAAGTGAAGCGAGTATTGAGCTAGCCTACTCAAAATGCAAGCCTCCTATCCACAATTCTAGTCACTATGATCTCTAATCCACACAAGAGGCTAAGTCACTACCACTAAGTTAGTGAGCTCTCAAAGATTAACTAAAGAGCCTCACTAACCAATAGAACCGACACAAGCTAGCTCTCAAAACTAATTACACTAAAGAGCTTAGCTTACACTAAGAAAGTAAATGCACTAGAGTGGTAGGAAGGTTATACCGCCATGGCAAGCGAAGATCAATCAATCAATCACAAGATAACCAATGAAGTCCTTGGGACAAGATGACACAAGATTTATCCCCGAGGTTCACTTGCTTGCCGGCAAGCTATGTCCTTGTTGTATCGATTCACCCACTTGGAGGTTCACGCGCTAACAGGCATCACACGCCTAACCTGCAATTGGGTGCCGCTCAACCAACACAAGATGGGGATCCACAAGCTACGAGCAATCCACTAGAGTACCTTTTGGTTCTCCACTGGGAAAGGTCTAGAACCCCTTACAATCTTCACGATCGGAGCTAGAGACAATCACCTTCCTTCGCTCGACGATCCTCACTGCACCAAGCCATCTAGGTGGTGGCAACCACCAAGAGAAACAAGCGAAACCCACAGCGAAACACGAACACCAATTGGCTCTAGATGCAATCACTCAAGCAGTGCACTTGGATTCAATCCCAATCTCACAAAGATGATGAATCTATGATGGAGATGAGTGGGAGGGCTTAGGCTAAGCTCACAAGGTTGCTATGTCAATGCAAATGGCCTAGAGAGTGAGCTAGAGCCGGCCAAACACCTTATATAGGCATCCCCTTGAAATAGAGTCATTGGGCTCAATAGGCAGCACAACTCACACTAACCAGACACGTAGATCCAATCGACCGGATGCAGCCTAGCCAGCCGTCGATCCCGTGATGCCATCCACATGTCCTCACCATTCAACCTCGGTCGCATGATCCCAATGGTCACCAGCCTTCCCCGCGCGGTTAAGTAACGATCAAACGCACTAGTCGCAAGACCAGACGCGCCAGTCAGTGTCAGATCCCACACGTGCACGCCAAGACCACACCATGATCGGACGCGTTGCTCTCCGCTGCTTCCCAACGATCAGATCACTTCCAGTAAGCATCTATAGAGGAAAATCCATGATCGGACGTAGCCCCATGTCCGGTCCTCTCTGGCTCATGAAGATGCACATGTTAGTGTACGTCACCACATGACCGGATGCAGGCCCTACATGTCCGGTCACATTTACTATGCAGCGTCCGGTCATGAAGACCGAGTCGTGCCCCTCTATGCCACTGACCGGGCGCATCACCACCGAGTCCGATCACTTCATGACCAGCGTTCGATCAGTGCAAATCAGCACCAACTCGTCTCCAACTTTGCCACCCTTGATCAAATGTTCCAACCACCAAGTGTTTCACCTTGTGCACGTGTGTTAGCATATTTTCACAAACATTTTCAAGGGTGTTAGCTTTCCACTAGATCTAAATGCATATGCAATGAGTTAGAACATCTAGTGGGACTTTGATAACCGCATTTCATGATGAGTTTCACCCCTCTTAATAGTATGGCTATCTATCCTAAATGTGATCACACCCACTTGGTGTCTTGATCACCAAAACAAAATGGCCCTATGGAATTCACCTTTGACTTGAGCCCATTTTGTTTTTCTCTTTCTTCTTTTCCAAGCCGAGCACTGGATCACCATGGCATCTCCACCACCATCTTGATCATCACCATTTGCTCCACACTTGGAATGTGCTTCCCTATTCTAATGATCACTAGAGAAAGTAGGTTAGCACATAGGGTTTCATCAATTCAACAAAACCAAACTAGAGCTTTCAGCAGCACAAAAGATAACTTTATTAACATGGCTACGGTCCTACAATTTAAGAACCTACTCAACATGGGGTAGACTACAAAGGATAGACGAGGCTATCGCCACCTGCTGCTACCACACGCCCAAGGAATAGGGTGCACTCACAGGCAAAGCATCGTATAAGCTCCTTGCTTACACGAGGTTTGGCTACTTAGCCCAACCGGCAAACTAGTAGGCTAAGCGCTCTATGAACCTGCACATAAAAGTATAGACAACCTTAACTAAGCAAGATATATATTCAAAGTAAGCATAGCCATATAGATAAGAATGATATAAGATAAATAAGTCTCATAAGATATATAAGTGAAGATACAATGGCTTTATCGAGCCTTCGAGACAGGATCCAGAACCTAAGCATGAGCCCAACTCAGCCCTCACTCCCGAGCTACTAATCTACTACATTGTAGAGCTCTAGATCTAATCCTCCTGGTGTATCCTGATATTGATCTCTAATGGATTTCTCTAGAGATTGGAGATTGGAGAGATGCCTCCAGAGGGGGTATGGGGGGCCTTATATAGGGGGAACCAGGGGTCCTATGGGCCCATGAATCCATGGCAATGGATCTGAGCCCTCGATATGAACCGACCTTGAGCAAAGGCGTAGATTGAACCTAGGAGGCCATGGAGAACCGACATACGAAGGAGAGGCTAATAGGTCGGTCCCATAGGTCAGTTGGCCTAGGGGTTGGGCCGACCGACCCACTACCAACACAATTTGGCCCAATCTTCGGTGGTAAGTCTTCTAGATGACTCTAGAGTCTTCTTAAGTTGGTTTCATCATGGATAAACAAGATTTGACCTGACAATTGGGTCCACGTTGCTCGTTTTCTAGATAAATCCTCCTACATTCATAGATTCACCAAAACTCATATAATTTATTAGTTTAAACCCCATATACCTATGTTTGGTGATTGAATTAAGTATATATAGGATATGTTGATAGTTTATGATTGACATTAACAACCGTCAACAGCCATAGTAAACCTCTCTACACTCCTATTTATCCTAAGCCTTTTTGCTACTCCTGGTTAAGCTAGACTTAGTATCTCACACATGTTTCCTTGAGTTCGATATTCTAGAATACTTTCTGGTGAAGTGCTACATCGGTATCTGTGCACATGCGGATTAATCTGTGTGCGTCAAAAATATACCAATAGGCATTTCTGGCGTTAGTGCCGGTGAAACGGTTGTTGAGTTAACTTCGAACCTAGCTTAACCTTGTATCTTTTATCCTTTTGTAATGGAATCCACTCCTATCCGTCAATACGCTACACCTATGAGCGCACACCTAGAGCCACCAAAATCTTCAAAGCCTATCCCAACACCTAGCTATGAGCTATGCCCGTGCTTAATTAACATTCCGGGAACAATCCTTTTTGGGCAAAGATGATGAAAACACATACTTCCACCTACGTGAATTTGAGCAAATATGTGCATGCTTACACATTGTTGGTGGGAGATTTAACTTTTTACAATTATAAGGATTGGCACCTTCTGAGATAGCACCTCAACGGCTGGCAATACTACTTTGGCACGCAACGAATGAAAACGATACAAAAATGCCACAATTGGTGTCGTGACACGCCAGCTCCACTGTCCAGGCTGCATCTGAGTCAGCAAGGGGTTGGCAAATGACCATGACTGCCCCTAGCCTCTACTACCTAAAGTAGCGGGGCCATAGTCCCTCCCTTGCCTAGCTCATTTCTTTCTTCTTCTCCCCGCTCTCGCTGCTGCCCTCTGTCACTACCGCCATCCGCAGCCGCCGCCGCCAAGCTCTCTATCCCTTCTTGCTTGCAAAGGATTTAAGGTATGTGTGGATTGCCATTCTCATTTCCCGGTCATTGTATTGCATTGTACTGTTGTGATTGGAGGTTAGGGTTAGGGTTTGATGACACTGATTTGGTTTTTTTCGCCTTCTGTGCTTCGTAGGCAGTTGATGTAGACTATGGTGATCGAAGAGGCAATGGATTCGGGTGGTTGTCCTTTTGGTAAGTTAAACTTGACTTTACATTCTCCTTACATTGTTGATGGGATTGGGGATGCTGTGTAGTTGGAATCGTCTAACACTTTGATTCTTGTTTGTGTTCGTTATTGTGCCAAGATTGATCCTGGCAATGCGTTTAGATTAGTTGTTAAGGTTTCTAAATATGTTGCTGATGGTGAGTACGGGGAAGTAGAAATGGTTGAGCAGGAGCATGAAATCTGGCTAGACAGGACTGTGCAGTATTCTCTTGAAAAAATTCATAATGAAATGGCCATCAAGATAATCTAAGGACCTTCACAGACACTGGCAGTGTGGGTGGTGGATACTAATAGTGAGTCTGAATGGAAAATAAGAAGGAATGAACATTTTGAGCAGCTGATAAATGATAGATGGAATGACAGGGTAGCTGTGCTTGTAGTGGATGTTGTGAACAAGCATGATCAAACTGCCAATGCTAGCTCTGGTGTTAGGTGTACCTCTAGTGTCACCTCTGCATAAGGTAGTGCAGCTGCTCATAATGCACAAGGTAGTGCAACTGCTGACAATGCAGGTAGTGTTGTTCCTGATAATGTTGAAGGCACTGATGACACTTGTAGCTCTCCACCTCCATCTGTGCTAGTGGAAGCAGTAGAACTAGTTGATTGGGCTGAGCTGACTATCATAGTAGGACCTAATGTGGATGGAGAGGCCAAGGAAGCTACTGATGAGGATAAGGTGTATGAGGCAATGGGTTTCAAAGTAGCAGATGAGAGAGTAGAGGAAGCAACTAGGGAATCTGTGCCTGTCCCTACCATGACAGCTAAGATGCAGAGTGATATGGTAGAGGCAGCTGTTCCAGTTGATGACAATGTGGATGAGGAGCCATTGTTTGATTGGGACAGGGATAATCCAGATATGTCTATAGGGGTTTGTTACCCTTCTATGTATGATTTCAGATTAGCTGTGAGGTAGCATGCAATTGTCAATGAATTTGAGCATGATACTGCACACTCAGATAAATCAAGGTTTAGGGAGAACTATGCTTCTCTTGGATGTCCTTGGATTATTAGAGCTAGAACCCAACATGATGGGAGTGTCAGGGTACTTTGTTTATGCATTTTTTTGTTTCATTGTACTATATGTATGTTTTCTATGGTTACTTACTTATCTTTGTCTATTTGTGCATGTGCAGATCCAAATAAATGAAGGATAACATAATTGTGCCTCTAGAATCAGAGTGGTTGGTAGAATGACCTCACAAGCTTGGGTGGTAGAGAGGGCAATTCCTTGGCTCAAGGGGAAGCCAAGTATGGGGCCAAAGGAACTACAAGAAGAGCTACAATTCAAATACAAGATTGAGATCCCATACTAGACTGTAGTGTATGGTAGACAGAGGGTAGCCAACAAGCTCTTTGGGAAATGGGATGATTCCTTTGACTGGTTGTATAGATTTAAGGCAGATGTTGAGATGAGATCACCTGGCAGTTTTGTGGAGATAGATACCGAGGAAGTAGAAGGATAGATTCATTTCACTAGATTTTTTTGTTGTTTCAAGGCTGCCATAGATGGATTTAGGAATGGTTGTAGGCCTTACATTAGTATAGACTCCACAGCCTTTAATGGGCTGTGGAATGGCCACTTGCCTTTAGCCCAGCTTTAGATGGCCACAACTAGATGTATCCATTAGCATTTGGACTGTTTGACTCTAAAACCAAGGACAACTGGATATGGTTTATGGAGTAGCTTAGCAAAGCAATTGGGCCTATGGATCAGTTAGCAGTATGCACTGATGCTTGCAAGGGTCTAGAGGCAGCAGTGGCTCAGGTGTGGCCTCATTGTGAGAAAAGAGAGGTTTCAGACACTTCATGGAGAAAATGAAGAAGTATTACATAGGAGATGTCTATGCCAAGAATATGTGGCCTGTAGCTAGGGCCTACACTCCTCACAAGTTCAAGTTTTTCTTTGACAAGGTTGTGGCAGCTAGCCCTAAAGTGTTTGTTTGGCTGAAAGAACACCATAACCTACTCTCGGCCAGGAGCAAGTTCAACACACAAATCAAGTGTGACTATATCAACAATAACCTAGCTAAAAGTTGGAATGCCTGGATGAAAGAGCAAAAGGATCTACCTATGCATTGCTTGGCTGATGCTATCAGGGAGAAGACAATGGTTTTGTTTACTAAGAGAGGGAAGATCTCAACTGCCTTGAGCCATGGCATCTTACTAGCTGTCATACACTAGCTCAATGTAGCTTCCAAAGGTCTAGGACACCTCAAAGTGACAAAGGGCCATTCAGAGGAAGCAGAAGTAACAGAGATTTACAAGAATGAAGAGTTGAGGAGGCATGTTTTGTATCTTCCACAACATATCTGCACATGCAGAGAATGGTAGCTCATAGGAAAACCTTGTCCACATGCATTGGCTATCATCACAACAATGAGGCAGCCCTAAATGGACATATTTGTGCACAACTACTACTCTGTTGAGAAGTTCTAGGCTGCCTACCATGGTCAAATCCCCAACATCACTGACAAAGACCAATGCCTTGAGGTCGACAAGGGTTTCAAGTTGCTGCCACCAGTATCCAAGAAGAAAAAGGGGCCAGGCAGGCTGAAGAAGAAAAGGTACCTTGGTCCTAGGGAAAGAACTGGAAAAAGAACTAGGCAAGTCAAATGCACTAGCTGTGGGGAGTATGGTCACATAATTAGAAGCTGGAGGTGTTCACTGATAGGGACAAAGAAAAGGTTATTTCTGAACTATTTTGTTTGTTACATGAACTAAGCAATAATTAAAATAACTATTTTGTTGCATGATAGGAAGAGGACCAAGAAGATAGCAGTGAGAAGTGGAAGAAAGAAGGCCAAGATGGACAAACACCACCTGATCAAGGAACACCAAGAATAAGAGCTGCACTGGCTAAGGAGACAGCAAGACAAGCTAAAAGAAGCAGCAGCCAAGGCAACTGCTACAGCACAAGAAGCAGCTGTAGCAGAGAGGGACCTCCTAGATGTGCCACCACTAGAGACCCAACAACCATCAAGCCCAAGAACACCTCCAAGGTAATGCACAAAAACTTGTTAAAATCTGTCTATCAAATATTCCAACATTGAATCATGCATTTGATCACAGGAACACCTGCCTTGAGTTGCAAGTTGTTAACCAGATGGAACACATGGCTACTGATGGTGGTCCAAAGAAGATGACACCTAGAAGGAAGCAACTAGCTAGCAAGGTTAGGAAGACTCCAGCAAAGAAGACCCAAGCCAAGAAAAGTCTAGCAAAGAAGGCTCCACCCAAGAAGAGTCCTGCAAAGAAAGGGAAGAAATGAAACTTCTGATGAAGACATGTGTAATATTTTGTGTCACCTATGTAAGTGGGCAAGAGACAATGTGATGGCCTTAATCGTGTGTGATGTAAGTGGCCCAGATACAATGTGGTGGCCTAACTTTCTGTCATGTGAGTGGACAAAAGACAATGGATGTAGCAATGGCCACATCCCAACTATCTGAACCTGTGATTGTTTCTACTTAATTATGTGCCACTACTTTATAAAATTATGTGCCTGTGCTCAGTGTTCATTACCAACTATAAATTATGTGACTGTGAATTATGTGCACTGTGGCTATGTTGACTCAACATTTCAGTTGCATTCAACACCCACACATAACAGATTTGGGACAACAAATTGCATTCATTCATTCATCCAGTTGCATTGAACGTCCAGTTTCATTTATTCAATCAATGCATTAGGGATTACTTCATTACAGCATACATTAGATCACATCCAAAAACAACATAGACAACACACACAATAAACATGTTCATCTTCCACATCAAATTCTCTAGCTTCTGCTCCAAGTTTTTCTTCTCCGTGACACCATTTGGACTGTCCACTAAACCTTCTTCTTCATCCAGTAGCTCTGCCCAATTCAAATGGCAAACAATTATGATGCCATGATCCTTCAAATGCTAGAAGTACTCCTTCTCAAATCGATAGTAACCACACAGTTTAGGAAACTAAAAAACAGTCACAAATTAGAACCCTAACTGTGCAAATTGGGGGGAAAACACTACAAAGAACTCACCCTATTCCTAGCACACTTGAAGTAGAGTCGGCCATGGTTCTCACTATCCTTCTTGGTCCGCCCCTCCACCACCTGAGCAAGACTACAATCCGTGCAAGGGATCAGTGGGAACTAGCTGAGCTCACCCACTGGATCCGAAACGACTGAGCCAATGCGGGTGCTCCAAGCACCTTAAAGCCTACTCCTCGCCCATCCACCTCTAGACGACTTCACGAAATGAGACATCGCAAGCAAGCCGGGAGAAGGGACGGAGAGCTTGGCTGCGGTGGCTGTGGATGGTGGCAGCGAGAGTAGGGAGAAGAAGAAAGAAATGGGTCGAGCGAGGGGAGTGACTGCGGCCTAGCTGCTTTAGGCAGTAGAGGCCAGGGGCAGCCATGGTCATTTGCCACACCCTTGCTGACTCGGATGTAGCCTGAATAGAGGAGCTGGTGTGCCATGACACCAATTGTGGCATTTTTGTATTGTTTTCATTCATTGTGTGCCAAAGTAGTATTGCCAGCCATTGAGGTGCTATCTCAGGAGGTGCCAATCCTTATAATGGTAAAAAGTTAAATCTCCCATTGTTGGTATGTCGATGAAACAATACGATAGAAGCTTTTTCCGTTCTCTTTGATGGGAAGAGCTCAACATTGGTATAATCAAACCATAGGATGTATGCAAGGAGATTGGGAAGCTTTATGCTCCAACTTTTGCTTATCTTTATTTCCCATCTCTAGAGTAGTTAGCCTTTGTTTAGAGGTTCTATCTTTTAAACAAAAAGAAAAAGAATCTCTTAGCACGTCATGGGAATGTTTTAAAAATCTTATTAACACAGAACCTAACCATGCTATTCAAGATCCTATTCTTCTTCAACATTTTTATATGGGTCTTAATAAGGAAACCTTGAAGTTTCTTGACATAGCTTCAGGAGATTCGTTCTTCCATGTCTATGCTAATTTAGGGAGAAGCATTCTTGATAAAATCCTAGAAAAACTCATTCCCTGAAGAAGAGGAAAAGGAACTACTAGAGGAGGAATCCCAGATTACTAAACTTGAACCTTTGCCAGACCCATCACAAACATTAGCTATCCCAAATCCCAAACCAATGGAAAAGGAGGAGACTCCAATTTCGGATTTTGTGCTTGAATTCGAGGATGAACTTTTTGCCGAATATGGAAACATCTCAAAATATCATACTATGAGGAAACCCCAGTGGTCATCATCCAACAAAGAAATATTTGACCCTTCTAAGGAAGTTTTCCTTAAAGAGATTACAAAGGAGTTAGTGTCTCTTATAAGCAATGAGTGGCTACAAGAATTAGAGCTTTTCTCTGATGCGGTTTGCTTAGAATCACCTTCTACTTCTATTCATTGTCAAATTAATGGGACTTCGTCGACACTCTTTATAATCCAGTTGTAGGTGTTAATATCATGTCTATGTCTTTTGCTCATGATTTATTGAGAGACATGCCATTAACCCCAACAACGAAATTATTGAAAAGTCTTTCAGTACATATACTCCCAAATTTGGAGATACTTTACGTCCTCCCTATCAAGGTAAAAGGCACCATGGTTCATTTGAGCTTTTACATCTTTGATATCATGGAGTTTGACCTTTTGATAGGACAACCAATTGAAACACTTATCCAAGAAGGACAAACAAGGAGTCTGAAAGTAAGTCTCGGTAAGAATTTTAAACTCTGTTTACCCATCACTCATTCAATAAATACTGAGACTGAAATAAGTCCTGAGTAAGACCCAATGGATGAGGGAAAGGATGCATCTCTTGGTGATTCGATTAAGCCCAACCTTGAAGATGATGCCAAGTTCTTCATCGAAGAAGAAGACGGAGACTCCATAGAACCTAAACCCTTAGATGAATTAAAGGAGACACCTAAGCCTCCCATTGATCTTAAACCCCTACCTTCTGATCTTAAATATGCTTTTCTAAATAATAATCATGATTCTCCTATGATCATAAGTGATAAACTTTCTCGGAAGAAACCCTCCACTTACTAACCATCCTAGAAAAGCATCATTCTGCTTTTGGCTACTCACACCAAGACCTCAAGGGAATTAGCCCTGCTCTTTGCACACATCGCATCGCTATAGATTTGGATTCTATACCCTCTAGGGAGCCTCGGCATAGGCTTAACAATGCGATGAGAGAGGTTGTTAAGAAAGAAGTTTTGAAGCTCTTGCACGCTAGGATAATTTATCCCGTCCCTAATAGTGAGTGGGTCAGCCCTGTGCAAGTTTGCCTAAAAAGGGAGGCATGACTGTTGTAAAAAATGAAAAGAATGAATTAATTCCACAAAGAACCATCATAGGATGGTGAATGTGCATTGATTACCGAAAACTTAACAAGGCAACAAAGAAAGATCATTTTCCGTTGCCCTTCATTGATGAAAGTTGGAGCGACTGGCAAATCATTCCTTCTTCTATTCCCTTGATGGATATTTAGGCTACCATCAAATACCAATCCATCCTGATGACCAAAGCAAAACCACCTTTACATGCCCATATGAAACTTATGCTTATTGTAGAATGTCTTTTGGACTATATAATGCTCCAGCTTCTTTTCAAAGATCCATGATGTCTATATTTTCTGATATGATTGAAGAAATCATGGAAGTTTTCATGGATGACTTTTCTGTTTATGGAAAAACTTTTGATGATTGTCTTGAAAATTTAGACAAGATTTTGCAAAGATGTGAGGAAAAACACTTAGTCCTTAATTGGGAAAATGTCATTTCATGGTTAGAGAAGGCATAGTGCTTGGACACTTGGTGTCCGAATGTGGGATTAAGGTAGACCGAGATAAAATAGAAGTAATTGAATAGTTAGCTACACTCGTTAATATTAGAGGAGTCCATAGTTTTCTTGGTCATACGGGGTTTTACCGCCGTTTCATAAAAGATTTTTCACACATTGCTAGACCACTTACAAATCTTTTAGCTAAGGATATTCCCTTTGAATTTGATGATGCATGCTTAAAATCTTTTGAAATTCTTAAGAAAACACTCATCTCTGCATCAATCATTCAACCCCCTAATTGGTCTTTACCTTTTGAAATTATGTGTGATGCAAGTGATTATGCTGTGGGGGTAGTTTTAGGTCAAACAAAAGATAAGAAGCATCATACAATTATTGCTTATACTAGCAAAACTTTGACAGGACCTCAACTTAATTATGCAACAACTGAAAAAGAGATCTTGGCTGTTGTTTTTGCTATTGATGAATTTAAATCTTACTTAGTAGGAGCTAAGGTGATTATTTACACTGATCATGATGCCTTAAAATACCTGCTCACTAAGAAAGATGCTAAACCTCAGCTTACAAATGGATTTTACTACTCCAAGAATTTGACATTGAAATAAAAGATAAAAAGGGAGTAGAAAATTCTGTTGCCGATCACTTGTCTAGAATGCAATTTGAAAATCCATAGGAATTACCCATCAATGATTCTCTGCTGGGCGACATTCTCTTCAAGATTATGAGATCCGACCCTTGGTACATGTATATTATCAATTTTATGGTTGCAGGTTATGTACTATTGGTATATTTTAACACACACAGATAAATTCACAAGCATACAGATACTGTTGTAGCTTTCACCCGAAGATATTCCAAGTATCGTATCCACAGGAAAATGTGTGAGACTAACTACGATCTAACTTAACTAGGGGTAACAACAAGGTTGGGATAAATAGGAGCGTAGAGAGGATAACTAAGGTTCTCTAGTTCTGACTTGGTTAAGCTATGTCTTCTATTGTTCAACTAAGGATATTACTAAAGAAAGCACAAGCAGAGTATGTTTCCTATAGTAACTAAATCCTGCTAGGCCTACAAATGGGAGGTGGACTATAGAGGATTCAACAAGACTATAAGAGTCACCCTCGCGAGCTACCACCGATCCGGAATATAGGGTACATCCACAAGTAACCCGGTCTAAGCACCACGCTTACACCTACAATTACTACTTTAACCTAGAGCGTCCTATAGATTAAAGCACTCAAAGAGTTATGAACTTGATGAGTAATATAAACACTATGTTTACTTGAATTAGAAGTTGATTACCAAAGAATCCTTAGAAGCAAGCTCAAGTAGAACTTGGATCCACCAAGGTACAAGCCATAGAGTGAGCACCGATAGGCCGGCACCTCCTCCAAACTCTTCCCTCACTCTCTATCTCACTATTCTATTTATTAGAATAGATCCTATGGATGACTAATCTTCTCTTGATTGCTGATTCTGATCCTAAAGATATGAATTAGAGTTTTAGGGATCTACTGAGGAAGGGGGCTACAGGGATGTTTATATATGCCGGAGCGTCCATCGTGAGCCATTGGATCAAATCGACTGAAAGGACGGCGTAGATGCAACCTAAGAGGTGGTGGAGAACCGACATTGCGAAGTGGAGGCTGACAGGTGGGCCCAGGGGCGGGCAGCCTGCAGGTGGGGCCGTCCAGACCCACATGATAGCCCCTTGGCTCTCGCTTTGGTCTGGTGTCCTCTAGAGTCCTCTAGAACCTGCTAGTGCCCGTTTCGCGGTGGATAAGCACGATTAATTCTGACATGTAGGTCCGCCTTGATGGTTTTCTGGATAAACCCTACAGAAAATATAGATTCACCAAAACTCATGGAATTTGTTAGTTTAAACCCCTAGACCTTTGTTGGTGATCACAATTGTGCCCTTATACATGTTTTATTGATGGTTTATAATGGTTGTTAACTACCGTCAACAAACTCCCCCAAGCTTAACCTTTGCTAGTCCCTTATCAAAGCTAAACTTAGCAAAAATGGATCAGGAGTTGCTACGATGCTTTCACTTCTCAAAAGTAGACATGTGTTCAAACAAGAATTCTCCTCTAGATTAGAATAAACTGATCTAACTTCAAACTTACCCATATTACCTTCAACCATGGGGCTTCTTAGCCTTGACTTGGGTCTTGAGCGATTGAAAGACAGAACGATTAAGTCAAGCACTATGTCTCAAGTTCTTTGATCAACTATTATTCTAGAGTTTTTATAAGTTTTCAAAATAAAAATCAGAGCTTCCATTGTATGACACTCTCAAATCTCTCAATATATGTGGTATCTGTGGATCCTCACCAAGGCAATAAAAATGTTATGCCTTTTTTTCTCTTCCTACCACTATGGCTTATGTGGAGTTCATAGGTAGGGAGAAAGCTAGAGCATACTTGCAATGTATATATTGTAAAGTCAAACCTTGGATCCAAAGAGAGTTGAGTCATACAATCAAATCAAGATGTGCATGTGTGTGGAATATATGGTGGATATATATGGTGGCTAATCCTAATTCTACTTTGCTCCTCAAAAACTTATCTCTCTTTTGAAACTTGGAAACACTTGCTAGAGAGCAGGAGCTATCTTATTCATCTCTCTCTCTTTTTTAGGTGGGCATCTAAGTACCCATTGTTTTAGATATCTCGGACACTTGTCCATTTTTTCTCAACTTTTTTTTTCTTTTCTTTCCTTTTTTATGAATAACTTTTGCATAGCCCCATGCCTCTTTTCTACAACAAAATTTTTGAGAGATAACAATAAGAATTTGGAGCATTTATTTGGTGGATGGAAAACCTAATAAACATGTTTTTGTGTTCACCCCAGTGTAGGAGTAGAACATTTTTAGGTGGATCTAGATGGAAGGCATGTTTTTACACCTACACCCAATGTAGGAGTAGTGCATATGTGGGTGGTGTGTATGTGATCTTGATTTTAAGAGCATGACAAACCTCTCATAAGGGTCAACAAAGCTTGACAAAACTCAATGCAAAAGCAAGCAACATATATGTGGAAGTTTCCTAGCCTAAATAACATGTATGGCTCTGGTGGGAATTCAAGCTTTGTCATACAGGAACTCATCATGTTCCAGAACTTTAGTGTCACTTGGAACAAGATAAACAGCAGCTCAGACCTTCTCATATCATATCCATCAATTACCTAGACTTAGATCAAGCATATGCTACCCACGAGTTTCAATTTCAGAGAAAATCCTTATATCAAAACAATCTTATCCAAAACTCGGGAGAATTCAACGCTGAAAACTAGGTACTTGAAAGGAATTACAACAGAGCAACTATTCATCGTTTCCATTGAAGAGATTATTATGAGTCCTCTTTATTTATTCAACTCTAAAAAATAAATTAAAGCAAATTAGACACACCTTTTATTTTGTTTTTAATTTTACTAGATCACACATTATTATTATAGCTATATATATTTATTATAAAGATAACTTTTTATTTTGTTTCATTCATTATTTTTTTAACCATTAAAAAGAAACTAAAATCTAAAACAAAAGAAGAAAGAATACTTACCTAGATACACAGGAGTGCTTCTCCCCCAAGCTAACTCTTTCGGTGAGGGTTCGGTAGTGTAAGTCCTTCGAGCCAGACTTCTCCTTGTGAAGTTCATTGATACCTCGATCTGTTCTGAAGTTGAAGATTCTTATGATGATGCCTCTAATGGTGATGTCACCTTCTTCCACCAAACCTGTCTTGGTTTTGAGTTTTGATGTTGGTTTGACAAGTTCAGGACCTTCACTTATAGAAATTAGGGAATCGATTTTCCCACACTTTGCTTGAAGTGTGTCATGCTATAAAATAAGGTAGAGATCAGGTGCATGGGCTGTGTTGGTGGGAAAACACCAACAGAACCAAAACTTTACTTATTCTTCTCTAACCTTAGGCACATTGAACAAGATGACGTTGATGCTATGTGCTTTGTTCAATTATAACATAGGTGGTAAGATTAGAAGGTTGAGAATGAATGTAGCATTTAAGTTCATTTGGTAGAAAAGATTGAGTTGCTTAACCCATGATAGGATTGTCTATCTATGCATAATGTATCAATCTTTACATGATTATGACTATCAGCTTCCAGAGATAGGATGTGCATTTTTTGGTTAAAACTATGGTCACAAGAGAGTGGTGCTAGGAACAAGCTTGAAAAATTAAACATGTTGAGTTAATCAGGTTGGATCAAATAAAACTATAACTCAAACATGTTTGTTTCTTATTTGTGTGCCTACCAGAATCAAGGAAAAACTTCTTAAATGATGACCATTTACCTTAGGAGGTTACCTTTGTCATTGAAGCGTGATGTCACCATATGATGAAGGGTAGATGACTCGTGATGGTCCTTCCCTTTTGCTTGAAGTTTTCCTTTTTTTGGCTAGCCTCGCATCTTGAGCTATTCATGGGCTTCTTGTCTCCTAGATTGCACCCTTTCTTTCTCATCCTTTTGTCATGCCATCTTTCTGCTCTTTGATTTTTTAACACCTTGTTAGATCTTTTTCCTCACTCATTGTTTTATGTCTACAAAAGATTAGTGGACAACACATACCCAAAGGAATATGTTCATAATTATATTTCTCTGCTCACTTCACAAGAGCATTACAGAAACAAAATAAAAGCTCATGTTATCTCCCAAAAGTGCTTGTTTTAGGACAGAAGCTCGTCCTTGGGAAACCTTCGAATTGTGTTTCTAATTGGTGAAGTGGTTTTCCCTCCAACACAATCTTAGGTTGCCTATCTCAAGATTCATGCCAACAAGATTTGTAATATTTATGATAAATATATGCATCTATAACCACCCTTTCAACAATTTTATGAACAGGGAGTACGAGGGGGTTGAAAATCTCGTGTGTGGCAATGTTGGAGAGACCAATTGATTCAGGAGATTTCTCATGTAAGCATGGATTTGATGAGGTGTTCATGAAATAACTCCCATGCTCATCGATGTCATCTTTCTTTTCAAGCTCCAAGGATGTTTCTTCATGAATGTGCAATATTTTCCTTAGATTGGAGACTCTCGGGGTGATCTTCTCCAAGGCCTCCTCCAAACTTGGATGAGTCATGTTTATGAAAGAGTTTGATTTAAGCTCACTGTTTGGATCTAAGCCAAGTTTGGATTCTACCCATAAGGCTTCATCCTTGTCCATCCAATCTTTAGCAACATCATATGAATTCTTAATACACTCCAACCAATTCTTAATACATTCTAGCCATTGTCGTTGCTCTTCTTAGTCATCCTCGTGGTCTTCATGACTCCTTGCTTTGGTTGCCTTAATGGATTTCTAGGGTCATCATGAGACTTAGGAGAAAGAGCATAAGAGGGATCATTGGGGTCAAGGATGGGTTGAGAGATGGGTTCAAATAAGACATCTAATGTGGGTATAGAAGGGGAGAAGATAGGATTGGCTTCCAAATGGTTAGGCTCTCCTTCTATGGCATCACTATACATGCCATCCTTGAATTCTTCCTAATGTCCCACATGGGATAAGGACATTTTCTAAGAGATCCCTTCCTAAGAGGATTTGAATTATATTCGCTTGAAGGTCTCTTATGAGAATTTAATGCTCTCCCAAAATCAGCACCAAAGAGGTCATCCTTAATCTCAATAGGGATTTCCAAATGTGGAATTCCTTCTTCTTTTGGGGGATTTTGGGGTATTGGTAGTTTAGGATTGATAGCTAAATCTTGGGATCGGAGTGGTTGTGATTTGGCTATCAAAACTTCCTCTTCTTGATCGGGAGATGATTTCTTCTCTTTCTCGTAGAGTTCATTATGAATGCTAGTGCAGGGAGTCTTTCCACTAATCTTATCAAGCATAGCCCTTGCTTCACTAGCAGACAAATGAAGGAAAGCTCCTCTAGAGGCTGCATTAAGGGATTCCCTAGAATCCTTGCTAAGACCCATGTAAAAATGTTGAAGAAGTATAGGGTCTTGAATGGCAAGGTCCAAGCCAGTGATGATTAGTTTGTTAAAAAGATCCCACGATGTACCAAGGGATTTTTCTTCTAGTTGTCTAAAATTTGAACCTCTTTCTGAAGGCTAACTACTTTAGAGATGGGAAAGAAACGTAAATAAAATTTAGAGCATAATATTTCCCAATCTCCTTGCATACTTCCTACGGTTAGACTGTACCATTATTTAGCTCTTCCCATCAAGGAGAACAGGAATAACTTCCATTTTAAGGTTTTGTCAGACATGCCAGCGATAAGCAGGCATGCACAGGTCTGTTCAAACTCCCATAGGTGTGAGTATGGGTTTTCATCACCTTCTCTTGAGAAGGATTTATCCTGAATCAATTTTATTAAACTCAGGCGCAACTCATAACCAGGTGTTATGATAGGCTCTGAAGATTATGGTGGTTTTAGGCTTGCGCTTGTGGGTTTAGTATATTGATAGATAGGAGTGGAATCCATGCTAAACGAAAAAGTAAAACAAAAGAAAGAATAAAAGATAAAAGGTTAAGCTAGGCTTGTAGTTAATTCAGCAACCGTTTCCTCGACAATGGCGCCAGAAAGCTTGTTGGTATATTTTAATGCACATAGATAAATCCGCAAGCGCACGGATACCGCTATAACTTTCACCCGGAGGTATTCCAAGTATCGTATCCATAGGGAAACGTGTGAGACTAACTACGGTCTCACTTAACTAGGGGTAGCAACAAGGTTAGGATAAATAGGAGCGTAGAGAGGATAACTAAGGTTCTCTAGTTCTAACTTGGGTAAGCTACGTCTTCTATTGTTCAACTGGGGATATTACTAAGGGAAGCACAAGTAGAGTATGTTTCCTATAGTAACTAAATCCTGCTAGGCCTACAAATGGGAGGTGGACTATAGAGGATTCAACGAGGTTATAAGAGTCACCCTCGTGAGCTACCATCGATCCAGAATATAGGGTACATCCAAAGTAACCCGGTCTAAGCACCACGCTTACACCTACAATTACTACTTTAACCTAGAGTGTCATATAGATTAAAGCACTCAAAGAGTTGTGAACCTGATGAGCAATATAAACACAATGCTTACTTGAATTAGAAGTTGATTATCAAAGAATCCTTAGAAGCAAGCTCAAGTAGAACTTGGATCCGCCAAGGTATAAGCCATAGAGTGAGCACCGATAGGCCAGCACCTCCTCCAAACTCTTCCCTCACTATCTATCTCACTATTCTATTTATAAGACCAGATCCTATGGAGGACTAATCTTCTCTTGATTGCTGGCTCTGATCCTGAAGATATGAATTAGAGTTTTAGGGATCTACTGAGGAAGGGGGTATAGGGCTGTTTATATAGGCCAGAGCGTCCATCGTGAGCCACTGGATCAAACCAACTTAAAGGACGGCGTAGATGCAATCTAGGAGGCAGTGGAGAACCGGCAATGCGACGCGGAGGCTGACAGGTGGGCCCAAGGGCCGAGTGGCCTACAAGCGGGACCAATCGGCCCCACATGGTAGCCCCTTGGCTCCTGCTTTGGTGTGGTGTCCTCTGGAGCCCTCGAACGTTCTGGTGCCTGTTTGACGGTGGATAAGCATGATTAATTCGACATGTAGGTCCGCCTTGACGGTTTTCTCGATAAACCCTGCAGAAAATACAGATTCACCAAAACTCGTGGAATTTGTTAGTTTAAACCCCTAGACCTTTGTTGGTGATCACAATTGTGCCCTTATACATATTTTATTGACGGTTTATAATGGTTGTTAACTACCATCAACATGTACCACCAGGGGAGAACAAAAAGAAACTCATCTACGAAAGTCATCTACACATAAGGGATGAGTCATATCTCTACAGAGTCTGCTTTGATGGTCTACTTAGGAGGTGTGTACCGGCAGAAGAAGGCATCAAGATCATAGAACGATGCCACTCATCACCATATGGAGGACACTATGGTGCATTCCGTACTCATGCAAAAATCAGGCAAACTAGATTTTTCTGGCCAACCATGTATGAAGATACAAAGGACTTCATCTAGAGGTGTGGTTCATGTCAGAGGCACGGGAACATCAATTCAAGAGATGCCATGTCACTCACCAACAACCTCCAGATCAAACTCTTCGATGTCTGGGGTATCAACTACATGGGTCCATTTCCAAAGTCAAAGAACTATGAGTACATCTTGGTAGCAGTCGACTATGTTTCTAAGTGGGTTGAAGCCATGCCATGTAAAGTTGCTGATGCCAAAAGCTCCAAGAGGATGTTCGAAGAAACAATATTTCCACGCTTCAGTGTTCTGAGAATGGTGATTAGTGATGGAGGCACTCATTTCATTGATAAGAATTTTTGCAATTAGTTATCAAGACATGGGATCCATCACAACATCACAACTCCATATCACCCTCAGACAAGTGGCCAAGCAAAAACATCGAACAAACAAATCAATAATATTCTACAAAAGACGGTCAACGAGATGGGGACTACATGGAGGGATAGACTACCCGATGCATTATGGGCTTATAGAACAGCCTATAAAACACCTCTTGGGATGTCACCATATCAACGGTCTATAGGAAGACATGACATCTACCCATCGAGCTAGAATTCAAGGCACATTGGGCCATTAAATGATGGAACATAGACTTGGAAGTTGTAGGAACAAAAAGAAAGATGCAACTCTGTGAGCTTGAAGAATGGCGTGAAAAAGCATATCACAACATCAAGATATACAAGGAAAGAATGAAGAGATGGCATGATAAGAGGCTAAAGAAGGAGTTCGCACCAAGAGATAAGGTTTTACTTTTTAATTCTAGGATAAAGTTATTCGGGCACGGAAAACTTCGGAGCAAATGGGATGGACCATTTAAGGTCATAAGCACCTCGCATGGAGAGACAACACCTCAAAATGATGAAGGTATGTTATTCAAGGTAAATGGTCATCGTCTTAAAATCTTTCTCAAACCTGAAAACCCTTCTAAGGACTTAGATGAAATAGATTTTATCGTTTTACCATAGAACTGCATCTCTGTCCTCCCTTTTTTCCGATTCGCAACGCGACAATAGATTTTTCTAGATTAGATAAGCATCAGGAGTTGTAATAAAAAAGTAGATCATGATATCCTCTAGGGAGAGGCCAGTTGGCCTACTACTAAGGCCACCCAGCCCACCTGTCAGTCCCCTCGCATCCAACTACCTCTCTCGCAAATCTTTGATCATTATCCATTAGAGTTTCGTAGGTTTTCGAATCATTCGTTCATCTTTCATTATGAGAGCCTTTGTGGATAGATTTCAAGCCCTGCTTCCCATTCCTCCCCCTATAAAAAGAAGACCTACTAGCATCCTAAGCCATCCCAACAAGCTTTTCATCTACAACAGCATAGAAGCTCTCATTCCCTGTCGTTCCAATGGCCGAGAAATAGATCGTCCCCTATGGAGTCAACCTCAACAAGAGGCCCATTCATGAAGAAGCCTTAGTGCTGAGCGCCATCCCTCCAAGAGAGATAGCTCCAGTTCCTCCCAGATTCACCCATGATCAATCCTACTTCACCCAAGCCATTCATCATTCGATGGTTGCTCCGCCACCATCTCGTCTACTTCTAGAAGATAAAACCTCGCTAGCGGGAGCCCCTGTTTAGTTAGCTAGATGCACCGAAGCCAATCAAGGTGCCCAAGGAGCTCAACCTTCTTCCCCCTAGGGCAAATGAGATGCTGACGGAGGTGCGGACCGACAAGAAAGGAGATGTTACTTGCGCCAAGTACAAGTTAGTCATGCAACGAGTGACCATTGATGGTGTCTAGGCTGCGCTGGATCAAATCAAGGTTGTGCCACCCAAGCCTCAAGCAGAGAAGAAGAGGACGCCACCACCTCCTCAGGAGAATGAAGAGAAGTGCCAATGGATCACCATTGGAGTTCTGCATAATAAGATCAAAGGCCTTGTCCAATACATCCATGCTTTGCAGCATAGGATTGACCAAGAGCACACCTATCGCTTAGACTTAGAATAAGAAGTTACTATACTACGTTGTTATGTTGTCAATAAGGACAAGTATAAAAAAGTGAGAGTTAGGATGTTGATTGATAAGGCACGCTTAGATCGTTTGTTTAGGTTAGTTTAGCTAAAGATTGTGTTAGTTAAAAGTTTGCTTAGGTTGAGATTGTAATAAAGTGCCTTATATGATATCAATGGACTTTTGCTATTATTATTTCTCTCCACTTTTGGATATGTATTTGTCTCCACATTCTGTGCATAAAGGAAAATAAGAAACAAGTGTGGGGGAAGGACACATCAACAACAAATGAGATCTGATCACGAAATTCATGAATTTTAGAAAGTAATGAAGCAAGGACCACCTGAGACAAAGATGGACTCGAGCGAGCCCCAGAGTGGGCCGCCCAACCTTTACATGGGCCGACTAGCCCAGCCCAACATCCTCTAGCGCCGTGCCTCGACCTTGGTCAGGTTTGTGTCCTGTACATTCTATTTTCATTTATCTATCTTACTTTCTGTTTGGAACCAAATTGAAAATCATTTGATAAAACAACTTTAAAACATGAGGAAAGATTATTTCAGTCATGACTTGAAGGATAGATTCACATAACTCATTTCCTAGAAGTCTTGCTTCTATTGGGAACTTATTGATACGGACCCCATGTCACTTAAGTTGTTGTGGAATGAGATATAGTAGAATGATGAGATCCTAATTCTTGATGTCTCTTTATTGGAGAATTTTATTTCAAAAAGTTAAAAAAGAATAGCTATATCTCTCCTTTGTGGTAAAGCAATGTCCTACCAGAGCCATATATGATATATAGACTAGGAAAACCTTCTACATATGTTGCTTGTCATTGTATTGAGTTTGGTCAAACCTTGTGACCCTTGTTGAGAAACTTATCATGCTCTCAAGATCAAGATGACGTACACACCACATATATGTGCTGCTCCTACACTGGGAGTATGCAAAAACATGCTTTCTACACACTTTGAATCCTGCAGAGCATGCATGACTAGGAATGGATTTATGTTGATCTCTTATCCTAAGGTTATGTCTGGAGTAATCCATCCTTTTATCGAGGACGAGTAAAAGCCTAAGTGTGGGGGGAGCTTGTTGACGATAGTTAATGTCAACTATAAATCGTTAATATATCCTACATATATGACTCAAATGGATCACCAACATAGGTATAATGCTTTAAACTAACGAGTTTCAAGAGTTTTGGTGATTTCATAACTGCAGGAGGATTTAATCTAAAAACCGGCAAAGTGGACCCAATCGTCAAAGCAAATCACGATCAACCAAGATGAAACTGACTTAAGAAGACTCTAGAACCATCCAGAAGACAATGCACCATGACCCAACCCAAGAGGAGCTTGGGTGGGGCCGGCTGGCCCCACCAGCAGGCTGGATGGCCTAAGGGGCCCATAGGTCCGCCTCCGCTTCGAATGTCGGTTCTCCACCGCCGGCTGGCCCCATCTGCAGGCTGGATGGCCTAGGGGGCCCATAGGTCAGCCTCCGCTTAGAATGTTAGTTCACCACCGCCTCTAGGATTGAATCTACACCATTGCGCAAGGTGGGTTTGATTTGAGGGTCCAAATTTGACGTTGCCATGGATTCATGGGCCCATAGGACTCCTGGTGCCCCCTATAAAAGGACCCCCCCTACCTTCTCTAGAAGGCCATCCTCTTCCTTAGGATCAGACGTCAGCAATCAAGGGAGGATAGTCCTCCATGTTCGGATCTAGCCTTTGTAAAATATAAATAGTGAGATAGAGAGTGAGGGAAGAGCTTAGAGGAAGTGCCGGCCTGTCGATGCTCTCTCTACGGCTTGAACCTTGGCGAAATCAAGTTCTACTTGAGCTTGTTTCTGAGATATCTTTGGTAATCAACTTCTGATTCAAGTAAGTATTGTGTTTATATTATTCATTAGGTTTGCGACTCTTTTGAGTGCTTTAATCTATAGAAGCTCTAGGTTAAAGTAGTAATTGTTAAGTGTAAGCGTGGTGCTTAGACTTCGGTTACTCATGGATGCACCCTGCATTCTGGATCAGTGGTAGATCGTGAGAGTGACACACATTGAGTCCTTTGTAGTCCACCTCCTATCTGTAGGCCAAGTAGGATGTGGTTGCAATGGAAAGCATTCTCTGTTGGTGTCTTTCCTTAGTAATGTATCTAGTTGAATAGTAGAAGACATAGCTTACCCAAGTTAGAAGAAGAGAGCCATAGTAAACCTCTCTACACTTGTTGATGTTTGGGAGTGAAAATATAATATTAAGGATTCCGCAAGCGCACAGACCACTAGTGTAGCATTTCACGGGGAGTATTCCAGGTATCATTATTTATGTTTTACCATAGGGAAACCATGGAATAAAGATTTATTAGGTAATAAAGAAATAACTATCAATCGACATACCAGCATAGCTAGAGCAGGGGTGAATGTAATGATAGAAATTAGGCATAATGACACTTAGGGGATAGACCATTAATGATAGATGTAATAACTCAAGTGAATAGTGAGTGAGGTAGATTCCTATGATATTCTTACTACAAGTATATGTACTTAGTTATAGCAAAAGATTAACTCCATGTTCATGCATAAGGGAGATTACTAAGGAAAAGCACAAACAAAGTATGCTATTTTGTGTAATCAGGTCCTGCTTGGCCTACAAACGGGAGGTGGACTACAAAGGACTCAACAAGGTTGTTGTCACCCTCGCGATCTACCACCAGTCCAGAATGTAGGGTGCATCCATAGGCAAACCATTATATAAGCACCACGATTACACATAGTTGGCCACTCAATCCTAATTAATCAAGGCTAGGTTGAGCGTTATATGAACCTATGCATGAATATAAAGATAACTTCAACTACTTCTAAGCATTTAAACATCATATGCATAACCTTGTAAATAACAATATAACATGAAGCATTGAAGCCTCAATAGACACGAAAGTATTGATACAATTGCTTACCAAGCCTCCGAGACTAGATCCGGAATCTAGACATGAGTCCACTCAACCCTAACTCTCAAGATACTAATCTACTACATTGGACAGTCTAGACTTAATCCTCTTGGTGTATCTTGATATTGATCTCTAATGGATTTCTCTAGAGATTGGGCATTGGAGAGATGCCCTCTGGGGAGGTATATGGGGGCCTTATATAGGGGGTACCAAGAGTCCTATTGGCCCATGAATCCATGGCAACATCAAATCTAAGCCCTCGATATGAACCGACCTTGAGCAACGGTGTAAATTTGATCTTTAAGGCGGTGGGGAACCAACATACGAAGGAGGGGCTAACCTATCAGACCCAGGCCAACTGGCCCCACCCTACAGCCTCTCAGGTCGGGTCACGGTGTATTGTCTTCTGGATGCTTCTAGATCCTTCCTAAGTCGGTTTCGTCACGGATAAACATGATTTGATCTAACGATGGGGTCCACCTTCCTCATTTTCTGGATAGATCCTCCTGCAAACACAGATTCAGCAAAACTTGTGGAATTTATTAGTTTAAACCCCTAGACCTATGTTGGTGATCCTTTTTACAAGTTATATTGACGATTTATGATGAGTGTTAACTACCGTCAACAAACTCCCCCAAGCTTACCCCTTGCTAGTCCCTGAGCAAAGTTAAACTTGAACAATGGATCAGGAGTTGCTACAATGCTTTCACGCCTGAAAAAGTACATAGGCGTTCAATCAAAAATTCTCATCCGGATTAAAAGAAACTGACTTAACTTTCAAACTTACTGTTGACGGTAGTTAACACTCATCATAAACCGTTAATATAACTTGTATAAATGCATGAATATGATCACCAACATAGGTTTAGGGGTTTAAACTGACAAATTCCATGAGTTTTGGTGAATCTGTGTTTTCAGCAGGGTTTATTTAGAAAACCATCAAGGTGAAACCAATCATCAGATTAAATCATGTTTATCCATGACGAAACCAACTTAGGAAGACTACAACACTCCAGAAGGCAAACCACCGCGACCCGGCCCCACCTATAGGTCGGCCGGCCTATGGACCCCACATGTCAGCCTCTGCTTCAACATTGGTTCTCCACCACCTCTAAGAATCAATCTTACACCGTTGCTCAAGGTTGGTTCGATTCGAGGGCACAGATTTGACGATGCCATGGATTCATAGGCCCACAGGACCCCTGGTTCCCCCTATATAAGTCCCCCCATACCCCCCTGAGGCATCAATCCTTGATCATTTGAATCAAGAGAGATCATCCTCCATCGAGAAGAAGAATCCCAGAGCTCCACAAATATTTAGGCATAGCTAGATAAGTTAGATCTATAGAGAGGCAAGCCATCTGCTTGGATTCCTGATCTTATCAAGAGCGTGGCTTGGTAAAGCCTTTTGTATCCTCTCTTGTATCTTTCATTACTCATATGTTTGCTACATTTGCTATGACATTGTTCTTAATATTATTCACGTTCTTAGTTATCATACTAGGATCCGGCCCTGTTGTGACGCCTATATTGGGTTGCAATATGGCTATTTTGGTTGCAATATAGATCAATTGTATCTATTTATGGTCATTGATAGGTGGTTGCATTTGGAACGGTGCAATAGGTTCTTGCATCCTTTTGGATGTGGTGTTGCAACATGGTGGTTTTGCAATGCACATAAAAAACTAACGCAACCGGGTTCTTGTTGCAAAGCATAGATATTGCAACCAACAGAATGGTTGCATGAATTACTATTGCGACGAAACATGTGGATGCATTATGATTTTATTGCCATGAACAAACTTGTCGCAAAATAGCTTTATTGCCACTCCATAGTTACGTGGGAATATGTCCATATTGCCATGCAGTGTACTCCATTGCATCAAAGAAATCTTGCAACGTAACAAATTTGGTGGCAAGAGTCACAATTGCCACATTCATTTGCTGGTGACAATAAAAGGTAATGCTACGAATCATTGTTGGTGGTAATAGATGAAAAATACAACGAATCATTGTTGGTGGTAGCAGATGGAAAGCGCAACCAAACATTGTTGGTTGTAAGAGATGGAAAATGCAACGAAACATTGTTGGTGGTAAGAGATGAAAAATGCAATGAATCATTGTTGGTGGTAATAGATGGAAAATGCAATGAATCTTTGTTGGTGGTAGACATGTCCTGTAGCAACACATAAAGTTTGTGGCAACAATATATGTTGCAACAACAAACAATGGTTGTGTCATAGTTTGTTGCAACGAGGGCATTTTGGCCAACCCCTTTTTAATTTCTTTTCGTAGCTATAAATTTAATTGTTGTTACAAAATAATTGTGCCATTAGTATAGATTTCATCATCACATATAAGAACTCAAACCTTCATTAACTTCAAATATATATCTCAACCAAAGTAATGACACAATGACCGGAGTACTACTAAAATAAACATGACCACATCATCTTAGTCTACAAGTTTGCAACTATGTTTGGCATTTTAAAATATAACTAAATATGAGTTCGCTTATTGATCTCTTCATGCTCCATCGCCCATCGGCACTTCATTCTTCTAGCTGTCCATCACCAGCATATAGGCATAAAGCTTTCTCTAAATATTTTGGCTGTCCGCGCATTCCTGCAATTCATGAACACATATAAAATTTATTATTAATTTAATATAGGAACCTTGATGATTAAGTGCATCGTATAACTAAGCACGTGTAAATTTAATGATCATAGTGACATAGCAAAGATATAAAGTAAATTAAGGAACACCCAGCAAGAATATATTATAACATTTGAGATGATAAGATCCCCACCAGTTTGATGAACTTTACTGACATATCATACATAGCATATTTGCCACCATTCCAAAGACAAATCACATTGGTATTCATACCTGATGTTTTCTCTTTTAATTATGAGTCCTCAATAGTTGTTGGAAAGAAACATAATTCAATGACCCATTGGCACCATTCTTTTTCTGGAAAAGAGGCCTGGTTGCACTAATCTTTGTTGTCATGGTAGTACCTTCATCAAATACATTTTTTGTGGTCAACATGCTTGATGGTCCATTATTCTGCCAAAATAAACGCTGATGTAAACAAATTGCATTTTATTTGTAAATATGTTGCATGTTTTGTAAGTAACCTTATTGCATTTTCATTACCTGTACATCTGCATCGTCTATGCGTGGTGGTGTGATGAAGTTGTTGTCGACACTTGGGCCGTTTGGATCCTGTGTAGTGTTGATGGTTCCTGGGATAGCCTGTGCAACACAAAAGACAAGGAACATTAGCTAAAATAGAGGATCCAAAAAAGGAGAACCGTGTTCCAAAGTTGGTACCTGCTGTAGTACCAATTGTATTTGTTGTTGTAATGTTGACCGAAATTATTCCCTAGTTTCTTCAATTTGTTTCATACTTTCTTCCTTATCTCTTTCCCTTGCTGAAACTTCATTTGCAAGCTTTTCTTTTAATTCTTCAACCTCTTGTTGGTGCTGCATTCTTTCTTGTCGGGCTAAAACTTCACTATGGGCTGCATCTTCTTCTCTGTGTTTCAGTAGAGCACTTCGTGTTGGATATTTCGCCATGTATCAACGCTTCTTGTAGTATAAAAAGTTCCTGACTCCATAACCAAACTGTTATTTAAAATGGTTATGAAATGAGATGTGAGCTCTGTCTACATCAGTGTCGACGAATTCATCATCCTCAAGTTTCCCCTTGCATTGAAAATAAATTGTCCACATCTCACCCGTCAATGGTTCATTGTATGCATATAGAGCAGAAAAACATCATTGTGTGGTGTAAGATATTACTTAGACTTGACATCATTGTGTGGTGTAAGATATTACTTACACTTGAATTCAACAAAATTAGCAAAATGTGATTGCAGTACAAGAGGCAATATTTTTCTCATTATAATGAGGCTTTGATTAATAATTTCTCTATTAGCATGGACTCATCAAACTTAAAAACCCAAATATAAATTATTGGAACAGTATAAAATATATGCATGAGCAGGTTCAGCAATCAGGCAATATAAATAGTGAGGGCATAAATTATTGACAATCACTATTGGCAATCAAGCAATCAAGCAGGTTCAGTATAAATTGTTGGCAATATAAATTATATGCATCAGGTAGCGAATATAAATAGTGCGGGCATAACAGTATGCCAGCAGGTTAAGCAATATGCATCAGGACTGCTTATTGATGCATAGAAAATAGCACTAAAATTTAAATATGCCTGATTGTTAGCAGATTCAGCAATTTGCTTTTTGTTCATACACAATGCAGGTTCAGCAATTAGCAGAGGCAAAATATTGTGCCAGCGGTGATGATCGAATGAACTAAAATAATATCAGATACTAATCCAAATATAAATATTATAGATCTCTTTATGCTAAGCAGGAAAGTTATTCGTCAAGGCAGACTTTATACAACAGCTTTGATAGATAAATGCAGATTGAATGATCTCTTCCTCGACGCACGCACGCGCCTGCAACACTACAACACGCACGCATGCGCCCAAACAGCTTTGATCGATCGGCCGACACCCACCACGTACGCCAACTAACAACAACAGTAGCACGTATCTGCTGTAGAGAAAACGTAGTGTCCCTGAGCCATCAACGTCGTGGCTGTCATCTTCTTCCTGGACGTGATCTTCGTTAGGAGAACGGCGCCTCTCTTCTGAAGATTGAGGTGCCGAAGATGGAGGTGCGGACGAAGGAGGTGGCATCATGGCGCGCTTGCGTATGGCGTCGGACGAGGCAGCCGCTGTGGGTGTGTCCATCAAGCCGCTGTCGTGGTCTCCGTGGTCGCCGCCGTCGCTTTACCTAGCGTGAAAAAATGACAGCCCCCACACACATGGTTTCATTAAAGGGGCACGCGAAAGGCGTGGTGGGAGGAGTTATGTGCCGTGATTATTGAATCTAATCCTACCGGTGGGTATTTTGGCAGGCTATTGCGAAAATTAAAGGCATGATTATTGTTCTATTCCTACCGGTGGCTGTTTTGGCGGGCTACTTGCGAAAATTAAAGGAGAGAAACCGTGCGTGGTGGGGAAAAAATAAAAAATGTTATAATCGTTAGAGCCTAATAAAAACAAAATATACTAAATAGGCAAATAAAATAATTATCTACTTTTCTAATGCAAGGTAAAAGTATGTATTATTTTGTTTACAAAAATAGCACAAAATATAGCTAATCATATCGATTTTAGATGAGTACTCATCAGAAGTATAGAAAATGATAAACTATACTCCCTTGGTCCTAAAATAAGTTTTTTAAATTTGATTAATTATAGAAAAAATAATATCAATATTTGTATCTCTATGTAAGTTTATTATGAAAATATATTCCAGAACTAATCTAATGATACTTATTAGGTTTTAGCAAATTTTTTATATCAAATCCTTCAAGCATGCCTAACTGTGTGTTTGGATTGAGGGTTCACCTGGGTTGGATGGATTGGACATAGATTTGATAGTGTTTGGTTTGGGGTTCAAGTGGGTTGGGTTTGTTCCGTAGGGAATATCGGGTTCGACCGACTCCACCAAATTGGGCGAACCGCGTAGACCTAGGTGAAGCATGCGCGTGCGGAGGGAGCAGCTGGCCTGAGCAGTGGCGTGTGTGCGGCGGATGTGCAGCCGAGGCCATGGCGACCGAGCAGTGGCACGACGTGAGGTGATATAACCAAGCAGCCCAGTCTACGACTCCTGGTTCTCTCCCCTGGCCATGGCTGACGATCGAGTGGGTGTTCCTCCCCTTTCAATATCCTTTCTCCTCAGCGACGATTGAGTGGGAGGCGGCGGATTTGGGAGCGGTGGGAGTGGAGGCGGGAGCAGGGGGAGCTGTGCAGCATCAAAGGTCGAGCGCGCGGAGTTGTGGAGGGTGACTGAGCAGAGAAAGATGGGGAGAAGAAGGTGGTAGAGGCTGATACATGGGGCCCATTTGTTAGGGATCGATCTCAACCCCTCTTGAACCAAACATAAAACATGGGGCAACCCTATCCCTCTAACCAAACAAAGAATAGGTCCAATCCTACCCAAAAAACAGGGATAGAGCCAGCCCATTCCACATGGTTTCTAAACCAAACACACGCTAAATATCAAATCCTTGAGGACTGAACTTTCTCAATTCTTGTCGAACCCTTAAAAATGATGTGGCGCTTACTGGGAAAATTATATGGACAAGATGATTTGATGACGTAGCATGTAATTTGAGAGCATTATAGCCAAGCTTGTCAAGATCCCGATGCATTTTCCTACAATCTTATCACTATGATCATATCAAGGGAAACTATCAGTGTGTTTGGATAGTGTCGCGGGATGGTCCTGGAACCATCCGAACCTAAAACTGAGCCTGCGAATTCATTTGGACTGTGGTGTGGAATGGTCCTGTTCGTCACGGACTGATCCTAAATGAACTTTATCATATTGTGATTCTAAATAAGTCTTCTACTGTTTTCATACGATCCTACAAAGAATATATATTATCACGATACAACTGAACTATGATAGTACATAATAATTGATATAAATAAGTTTTTTAATTCAAATGTACTAAAATATTGTCTAAAGCTAGTTGCATGGAACAAGTGCTCTTACATATACAAAACTCAATTATTTTTTTAAAAATTAAAATCGTAGCATTTAATCTTTCCAATATAGTACAAATGTGATAGTATCCCGATACTACGAACTCATCCTATGATTCGGTACTATCATGTTCGTGAACAATCGTGGCCCCTAGCCTAGTTCAGTTAAGGTTAAAAAACACAGTTCAAATGTGGACGATGATGTCGTGCCTCTTAGATGATTATGTGGCCCCTAGTTTAGTAAAGCACATATTATTTGTGTTATTGGGCCAAGGGGAAAATATATAAGTAACAAATAGAAAAGAAATTGTAAATATAAATACGAATAAAAAAATTTAAACAATAAGTAACAAAAAAAGATGGTAAAATTTATAATGTAAATGAGGAATAGGGATTAAAAATATCAATATGTCAAAAATCCAAAAATAAAAAGTTTTTGTAGTATGTACTCGCTCTGTCCCTTTTTAAGTATTGATATGGTATTTGTGCTGATCAAACTTTCTTGAGTTTAACTAGATTTATAGAAAAATATTTGCAACATTTGAATCTCTAAATAAGTTTATTAAAAAAATAGATTTAACGATCTATCTAATGATATTAATTTAAATTTTTATCGGATTCATATTCATATCATTAATGATATTGGAATGGAGGGAATACCTTTTTAATGGAACCTTAATAAGTTAATATATCCTGATTTCTACTCACTTCTTAGAGTTACTTGGTATTGGAGCAACATTTGTAGGCATCTGTGTCAGTACTGTGAGACCCAAAAAGGGAAAAAAAACTAGTATATGTGGTTTGTAAACCTGTGTAATTCAAAATTTTGAGGGACCAAACCACACCCTTTTAACATTCTCAGAAACTTTCATCACGAAAATCGAAATGTGTTGGTAATTTTTTTTTCATTTTGTGGATATTCAACATGTCATTATCTACATATGTGCAGTTTATTTTAAAAAAACAAACCTTTTAACTATGATTTGTATAGTCTATACTATTTTTAAAATTGGCTATTTCGATCTATGGAAATTTTGGCGGCCAAATTCCAGGTCACAAATTCTTGAGGCTCCTAGCGGGAAACAAACCCACAAGGCCCTGGACCATCCAGAAGCAAGGCAAGCCTAGGGACAACAAGGAGGACTTCACCGATCTTCCTCCCACCACCGCCGCCGCCGCCGCCGCCGCGTCATCTTAGCACCATGCCGCATGCATTCCTCCCTCCGAAATCCGCCGCCTGCCCCGTGCTCACCTCGTCCACCCCAAACATAGCCGCTCCCCTCCCCTTCCCTCTGCCTCCACAACGCTGCCTCCTCTTCGGGTGGGGTGTAGGCGGCCGGATCTGCGGCCCGGTGTCCCGATCTGCCGGGGGATGGATAGATCCAAGCGACCGCGGCAAGGAAGACCAAGGGCGCATCGGCGGTGATAGCATCCGCCGCAGTCAGACACGGCAGCAACTGCAAGGCGGCCGCCACCCACCCCTTCGGTCGCGGCAACGGCAGCACCCATCCAATTCCCGACGGGGACTGCTTCCTCCGTGGCTGCATGTTGACAAAGGTAAGAATTTCCTCAAATATATTTTGGATGACTAAATGTTGCTTTTGCTTTCATGGCTGTAACTCTTCTATTTGTTCTTTGACAGTTAGTGAACTCCCACTTCCATTTTCAATTCTCACCATTCTTTTTCTACCTGCAGCCATATGTGCAATATTTATCTTTCCATCTATTCAGGCTAATAGAGGCTTTCAGTTCTTTATTATCAGACTAACAGAGTCTAACAATCATATGAAAATAATTGAATGTTGCTTTTGATTGACATGTGAGACAATTGTTTTGATGACTGAATGTTGCTATGTAGGCATGAAGCATGAATGCTGCTACTGAATAGATGCAATGTGGGATGCGGGGGCGATTCAGCAACTCTGCTAGTTATATATGGAGTGTCTGGAAGGTTCTTAGAAAAGCTTATGCTGATGATGACTTATGAGGTGAGTCGACATTAGTATAAATGTTTTATTTCAGTTTGCTCCATGCTCCTGTATGAGTTCTGAATGTCCTAAAAGCTAGAATGTGAAAAAACTACTGATCTATGTTGCAGAAAATTATGGAACTCATATCAGTTTCAAGGAAGGAACTCCTATCAGTCTGAAAATAAAATAACTGAAAGATAACTCAGATGTTTGGAATGGTCTACTTGTCTATTCAGTTTAGTAACATTGCTAGTGTTCAGTCTGGCCATTGACCAAGTTCAATGGTCCTTTAATTTAGTTCTGTTGGTGCTTCTATTCATATTTATCTTTTCAGCCATTGCCGTTGTCATGACCAAAGTTGCTTCTTTTTGTTAGAGGCATGTAATTGGTTATTTTACATGTGGATTTGTGTTCTCTCATGTTACCTGCTCAGCAAAGAAGCCATGACCTCAGCCTGGGCCTTGTTGAGCGCGACCCATGGCTGCGCAGTGGAACATCCGATGGCTAGGATAGAAAGAAGGAAGATTTGATTGCTATCTTTCCCTAGAATCAAGGATTAGTTAGTTTCCTTTTCAACTGAGAGGCTAATGTATGGATCGAGGGCCATTTGATAAAGTAAGAAAGATCAGTTATCCTAAAACCTCCTCTCTTCCCCAAAGACTCTCAAGCCCGATCACCGTGAGGGGTATAACCTCCAGATCGAAGAAGTAACGACCACGATCTTTGTCTTACCCACGATCTCCGTGCCCTTGACAATCGATCGGCTACCACCACCCGGCCACCCTCGTCGAAGCCATGAGCACCGGCGCGCAGGTGGAGATGATGGAGGCCTCCCGTCCGCCGCCCGCCTTGCCCCGTGCAATTGCGCTTCGCTTGGCGCCACGGCCGGCCATCTGGCCCAAAGACCTGCGCTCCGGCGCCACTGTGCCCACGACAATTAGGTCGGCGGCGAAGGACCTCCACGTCGATTCTCCTACCGAGATGGCGGAACGGCGCCGCCAAGGCCTTCGCTTCAAAACCAACCATACACCCGGGCATATAATCGCTTCGCAACGCCTCTTTCGCCGACGGGGTGGAGGTCGATGACGCTGTGGATGCCGGAGGGCTCACGCCGCGACGGAGGCACCAGGAGCCGAAGCACCATGCTACTCCCTCCATGCCGTCGTTGGCGTTCCTGTCGCAGACACCATCCAGATCACGGTGTCCGTGGCGAGCCTCTCCTCCTCGCTTTGCTCGGCGGTTCCATAGTTTCATCGGCGAGAGAACGCCGATCCAGACCGCCACGCTTGATCGCCACGATGCCGCCAACCAGAAAGTGCGTATTGTTGCCGGCGTCATTAGGACGCCCCTTCTCCATCAAACGACGCCTTTCCACACCGATCTCTTTGTGATGCCTCTTGCGGTACGAGGTTGTCTTTGGCACTGCTTTGGATGGGCACACTCGGTCCCATCGTGTGGAACTTTCGCGGATCGCGCGATGTCCTTCCACCAAGACGGCCGTTTCCGTCCTGTCGCCCGCCCGCCAACTGCGCAGATATGGGACGCTCTGACGAAAGCTCTCGACCGCTTATGAGGACGACGTCTTCAAATGCTGCCGCCACAGCTCATCCTCAAACCCGGCTCGGCCCGCCGTCGCGGCCCTACCGCTATCCGCGGCACACAAAGATGAGATTGAGCGCCATCGCCGCCATGATTCAGCCAGGCGTCGTCCGTCGCACGATTCGCTTTTTTCCTCCCCGGCCTCTCCTCGTCCACAAGGCCGACGCGGTGGAGAATTTTGCGTCGATTATGCGCGCCCTCAACGGCCGACCGTCAAGGCGCCTTCCCTATCCCGGTGGTGGATGAGCTCCTCGAAAGCTCCACGGGCAGCGCGCTTCTTCACCAAGCTCGACTTGCGCTCGGGCTACCACCAAAAGCGGATCTACCGAGGACAAAAAACGACGGCCTCTACGAATTTACGGTGATGCCGTCCATGCAACGCCTAGCCACGTTCCAGCGCTAATGAACGAGCGTCCTCCGAGCTTACCTTGGCGGTTCGTCCTAGTCTTTTTCGATGACATCTTGATCTATAGTACCTCTGGCGAGATCACCTCCGCCACTGCGCGATCGTCTTGAGCTCCTGCGCCCGACCACCACTTAAATCAAAAGCGCTCAAGTCTTTGTTTTGGTGTGGGCGTCGTTGCCTATCTGGGCCACACCATTTTTCACCGGCCGGCGCCATGGACCCCAAAGCAAGGTCCAAGCCATCCACGAGTGGCCTCGGCCCCGTTCCATAGGCGTCCGTGGCTTCCTTTTGGGTTGGGCGGGCTACTATCGGAAGTTCGTCCACAACCACGGCTCCATCGCGCGCCCTCACAAGCATTCTTGAAGAAGGACGGCTTCACTTTGGGGGTCTGCCGAGTCGAGGCGTCGGCGCACTCAAGGCCGCCAGTAACCGGGCGCCGATCTTGGCCTTGCCGGACTTTACCAAACCGTTACCGTGGTGGAGTGCGACGCGTCGACCTTCTGGCGGCGCCGTCTTTTGCGGGAGGGCCATCCCATCGCCTTCTTGAAAGCAGACCGGTGGCGCCACGACACCGCGCTCCCTAGCGGCGTATGAGCGGGAGCTCATTGGCCTCGTGCTTTCATGAGGCATGCGGCGGGCGCCATATCTGTGGGGGCCGCTACTTCCTCGTCAAGACGGACCACCATAGCCTCAAGTTTCTTTGGATCAACGCCTTGCCACCATTCCCCAAAGCACCATTGGGTTGGTTGGCTGCGTCGGCCGACTTGCCGTCGAAAGTACAAGTCCGGGCAACCAACGTCGTGGCGGACGCCCTCTCGCGTCGCGATCTTTGAGGAGGAGGACAGCATGGGCGGTCTCCGCGCCATCTCGGCACCAGCGCTTTGACTACATCCCTCCGCGCCAGCGCAGGCCTGGTGCCGTCGACCGCCTCGGTCGCGATCCACGACGAGGTGCGCTGGCGGGCTCCGAACCGCTCCATGGGCGGTCGGGGACGACATGGTTGACGGACGCCTCTACATCCCGCCTACATCGCCTGCTGCCCAGAGATTGTTGCTGCGATCCATGACGATGGGCATGAAGGCGTTAGCAACAAGACTGCACGCATTTGCAGTGCTGATTTCCACTTCCCCAACATGCGCCGCATCGTCCAGGACTTCGTGCGGGACTGCGCCACGTGCCAACGATTCAAGTCCGAGCATCTCTAACGGTCTCTTGCTGCCTCTCCCGGTGCCATCTATGGTGCAGGCCGACATTGGTTGATTTCATCGAGGCGCCGCTTAAGGTCGACGGAAGTCGGTCATCCTCTCCGTCGTCGACCGCTTTGACCGTAAGCATCGCCACTTCATTGCACTCGGGCATCCGATACCGCCGAGTCCGTGGCCTGAGCCTTCTTCACCAACATCGCCCGCCTCCACGGGATGCCTCTATCCATTGTCTCCGGACCGGGACCCGGTGTTCACGTCCGTCTTTTGGCGTGAGCTCATGAGACTCATGGGCACCAAGTCGCACATGACCTCCGCCTTCCACCCCGGTCGGATGGCCAAACCGAGGCAATGAACCGCGTCATAGTCATGTATCTCCGTTGTTTCACAGAGATCGATGGCTCGGTGGTCGCCATGGGCGAAACGTCTACAACACGGCCTTCCGGTCGCCGCCGGAGACGCCGTTCGGTGGTGGTCTCTGGCCGACCCTCCGACCATACGCCTTTCGTATGAGCCGGGCGAGACCCGTGTCGCATTGTGGCCCGCGACATGGAGGAGCGCGAGAGTTCTCGCCGAGGTCCGCCATCGCTGGAGCAAGCCCAGCGGTGCGAAGTCGCGCACGACCGACCATCATCATCGCCAGTCGCCACGCCACATGGCGATTGGGCCTTTGCCGCGTCTTCATCGGCCGCCAAAGCGACGCCCCTCCCCGCACCACGTCGGGCAAGCTGAAGGCCCGCTACATGGGGCCCTACCGGGTCATCGAGAAGATCAATGAGGTCGCGGTGCGGCTTGAGCTACCTCCGCAAGCCCGTATCCACGACGTATTCCACGTCGGGACCCTCAAGAAGTTCATGGCACCCCACCGCCACCCCACCTCCTCTCCGCCGGACATCCAAAGATGGCGCGGTGCTTCCAGCTCCCGACCGAGTCACTCGAGCTCGCCTAGCACGTGGCGTCACTGTGTGTGGTGTCTTACGGTTCGCTTCTTCGGCCTCACAGGAAGACCTCGACGCTTTTCGCGCTTCATATCAGATTTCCGGCTCGAGGACTAGCCGGGTCTCGAGGGGGGCGAGATGTCATGGGTAAGCTACTACCGCAGCGCGCAAAGAATCAATGACGATGAGGGCGGTCATGAGCGATTACCGAGCGACGCCTGAAGCCAAGCACGCTGGCGCGCGCAGGAACATCCAGTGGCTAGGATAGAAAGAAGGAAGATTTGATTGCTATCTTTCCCTAGAATCAAGGATTAGTTAGTTTCCTTTTCAACAGCCCGAGAGGCTATATGTATGGATCGAGGGCCATTTGATAAAGTAAGAAAGATCAGTTATCCTAAAACCTCCCTCTCTTCCCCAAAGACTCTCAAGCCCGATCACCGTGAGGGGTATAACCTCCAGATCGGAAGACACGGCTGACGGCTACGATCTACGTAGCCGCGGGCCGCCTACCCACGATCTCCAGGCCCTTGACATCCTCATTTCCCTGCTCCCCCTCAGCCTCCCATGGCTGCAGTGGCCGATCTAGAAAATTAGCAGTGGGTTAGCACTGATTAAAGTTAGTTTTGGACTACAATACTAAACCATAAGTCCTTAAGCGAAGGCAATTTTTCCTAACAACCATCGACACATTTCTAATCAAATCAGGAACCCAGTGCAATTGCTAATGTAAATTAGTCACTACATTCTTTCAGACAAGGCTCAAATCTGGACCAATTTGTTTTGCTTGAGCACCACAACTTAAGCATGCTTGGCTGCACCTTACTGTGCATTGGTAATTTTAGCAGAACAATGAAGCGAGACATGAAATATTGTTAAAAGTCTTCTACCTTTGAATTTTGTTGTTTCCTATGACAGATAATCCACATAACTGAACAAATGCAGCTCACATGACAAACACATTTTATTTTCATTCACATACCTAATCTGTAAGCTTTTTAGGTTGATTGTCATTTCCGATTCGGAAGGCGAATATGAAATAGAAAGGAAGTGCAAAGACCAACTGTTTGGATCGGCATCAACAAAAAAGAAGGCTAGTCCAACCTAGTATTGTTTGGATCATGTAACCCTTTCAAATGTTTTCAGCACACATTGCCTGAAATTTTCAGCACTCTACATTAGCCATGTGTATCAAATGTTTTCTGCACCCTACATTACCCATGTCTATCAACCGTTTCTAGGTTGTGATCACCAATCCTTCTGATTCTGAAGGCAAAGCTGGCAAAGAAAGGAAGGGCAAGGACCAAATCATCGGCATCAGCCAAAAAGAAGGTTAGTGCAACCTGTGGTTGTTTGGCTGCCTTGGCTAGTTCCGCTCTGAGGCATTTAACGTTACTAACTGAAATTTTGTTGGCTGGTGTAGAAAGTCACCAAGCCCCTAAGCAAAAGGGTTGAACAACTTAGATCGCACATGGATGATCTGCGAGAGGAGACTGAGAACTAGACCTGAAGCTTGAAGACATGGGGGAGGACATAGACATGACTATGAAAGAGTTCATGGTGGCCATTGCTGACAGGTTTGAGGACATGGAGAAACGATCAAGGCCCAGACTAACTAAATTCCCAGTAGGTTAACCAGGTCCTAGCTGGTTCTTATGCAGGTTATCATGTAGGCACTTTGGCAACATCTAAGTATGGACATCTATATTGTAAATGCAGTACATGTATCTATCTATTATGTACATTTATATCTATCTATGAGGACCTAGCTTGTACTTACATCTATCTGTATATTCAAGTTCGTGTTAGCAGCTATATAGCCTAATTCTTACTGGATCAAGATATACTGATGACATTATATAAGAACTTGTTATTCTTATTGTGAATGATTAAAAAATAGTACCAGAAAAAAAATGTGGAAAATTGTAAATAAATGTAAATATCTTGTTACTGTTTGATAATAGTTAAGCACATCTATGGCATAAAACACAACAAAGCTAATCTTCTATTAAACCTGTGTCACACTGATCAGCAAGATGAGATCGACACAAATAGAGTAGCATTTCTCCAGTTTTAAATCAGAATTTATAAGGTAAATGCAACATGTGAATACTGGATGTGGGCAAGCACTATGAATGCAAAACGGTGCCAATGGATGAGGCATTGCTCTGTCCATAACAATATTGCGTAGCTCATGAACCACGCCTTAAATCAAACAAAAAATTGCGCAGCTCATGAACCAAGATATACTTGTTGTATGGGCCAAGAGCTGATCATGTCCCAATGGTGCTAAAGCCTGGTGCCACCAGGTATAGCGCTGGGTTGGCCGGGCCGCCACCTTCTGCGTGTGTTGTGATTTTTTTCTTATTTTTTTATTTACTAGCTTTTAACTTTAGGATGGTAGGCTGGTCTGACCCCTTTATTTTTGGCTTAGATGCATGATAAGTAATGCCTATGGAAAAATTTTAATGGCAATATCACTCTTCTTGCAACGACATATACTCAATATAGCCACATGTAAAGTTGGTGGCAATAGAACCTCAACAGATGCAACGAATGCCTTTTTGGTTGTAATATAATAAGATTTTTGCAATGTAGGGCAAGCTAAGGCAACAAAGTTTCATTGTGGCTATATTCGCAACTACTTGCAACAAATCATTTTTTATGCAATATAGATCTGACCTATCGCAATGCAGGTCAAAATTAAGACAACGTAATTACTTTATTGCCCTTGCAACCAGCTTTACAGTGGTGGCAACAACACCTAGCTATCGCAATGCAACATCAATGTTATCACAACTCAACACTAGCTGTGGTAACAAGCACCCATACCCGCAACCACCTTTTCCACCATGGCATTAGCGCCTACCTCTTGCAACGGAGTTTATGACTAACTCAACACATAATTTTGGTGGCCATAAGGCCCATATATTGCTACCAATTATGACGTTTGTTGCCATAGAACCAAATATTGCAACCAAATGTGAGACAAGTGGTGCTATATGGGTCAAATCCATGTAGTTCATCGTTTACTTTGATTGTATGCTTAGTATAGCTAGATTATCATTATGTTTATGCATAAGTTTGCAAAGCGCTCTCTCTAAAGCACACGGGGTGAGTGGTCGATATTATGTAAGCATGGTGCTTATACGTTGTTTACCTGCAGATGCACCCTATATTCTGGCTATGTGGTAGATCACGAGTGTGACACTCTCATTGAGTCCTTTGTAGTCCACTCCCCGAATGTAGGCCAAGTAAGATCTAGCTGCGAAGGAAGACATGCACTGTTCTTGATCTTCCTTAGTAATATCCCTTATGTGTAGATATGAAGTTAATCTCTTGCCATGGTTATTAAGTATAATTGCACTAATCAATGTATGCTTTGACTTGTAATTAAGAATGACTTAGGAATTAGTTTCTCTATTACATCTACTTAGTCTTGCTATTGCTAATCATAAGGAGTACTCTGAGTGTTCATTTATCATTTATATATATTATCCTATCTCTTGATTTACCCCTGCTTAGAGTAGATGGTTGGTTTATCCATCATAAGTATAAGCTACAATAATTTTCCTTTGCCAGACCTTCCCTAAGGTAAAAATATAAATAACGATACCATGAATACTCCCGGGTGAAGTGCTACAATGGTATATTATCTGTGCGCTTGCAGAATTCCTTAATATATATTCTTTTTAAGTGTTATTAATAAATACCAATAAACATTTCTAGCGCCATTGCTAGGGAAGGTAGCTAGGCAATCAAAAGGAATATTGATAAACTTTTACTTATAGATGTGATTAGAAAACCATTTACCTCTACTCAAACAGGCTTACCCTTGTTCTGTCTACTTTCATATCTTATGCAGGTTAACGTATGACTGGTTTTGACCTTCCGAAAAACTACGTTGAAGATCTAGAAGCATTAACTAGGAGGACCAGAGCTAAACTCAAGAAAGTTCTAGCATTAGAATTGGAAGACAACCAGACAAGGCGTAGCTTAACACTAGTTTTCGAAGCCATGGCTGACAAGACTCTCTGTTAATTCTCTGCTCCAACTACGGCCAACATCCGTACTGGACCAGCGATTAACATTGGAGACAATGCTTTTGAGCTCAAGCCAGCTCTCATCAACATGGTGCAAACTAGCCAGTTTTGTGGAAAGGCACATGAAGATACGAGTGCTCATCTCCAACACTTCCTGGAGATTTGCAGCACTTTCACTATCAAAGGAGTCACTCAAGATGCCATATTACTTCGTCTCTTCCTATTTTCACTTTTGGGGAAGGCGAAGCAATGGTTCTATGCCAATAAAGACAAGAATACCACATGGAAAAACTACTCCACTGCCTTCCTAGCAAAGTTCTTCCTCATGGGCAAAACCAATGCTCTACGTGGAAGAATTTTAAGTTTTCAGCACCAACATGATGAATTTGTCCTTGAGGAATGGGAACACTTTCAATACTATATATTAGAATGTCCTCATCATGGGATGGAGAATTGGCTACTCATGTAGACTTTCTATCATGGGTTAACAAACAGCACCCGTGAGAATGTGGATGCTACTGCTGGTGGTGCATTTTTATCACTCACAATCACACAAGCAACAGCTCTCATAGAGATGATGACCTCCAACCAAGGCTGGAATGAAGAATGTCTTCAACCCCGCAAGAGAGGTGGAGGTATGCATCAACTCAAGGAGGTAGATATGTTGTCTGCCAAGATGGATCTGCTGATGAAAAGGCTTGAAGACCGAGCCAATGAAAAGCAAGAAGTCATGCACATTCATAATTCCCGCATGACGTGTAAAGAATGTGGAAACACTGGGCATTCAGGGAACAACTGTCCTGAAACCCAAGAGGATGTAAACTTCATCAATAACAACAAATATCATCCTCAATAGAATTAAGGATGGAATCGGCAACAGAGGCTAAACTACCAAGGTAACTATCAAGGTAATTATTTCAATAACCAACCATCTTTAAAAGATTTAGTCTTTGGTCAAGCTAAAATTATGGAAGGTTTATCTAGAAAACTAGCTTCCAATGACAAAGTGTTAGAAAATATAAATAATAGAATGGATAGCTTTTCCTCAGCCATTAAAAACCAGCATAGCTTTAATAAAATGATAGAATCACAAATAGCTTAGCTGGCGGTTGCTGTTATTTCTACCGACAAAGGTAAGATTCTAGGGCAACAAGAAGATTCCGAAACTGCAAATCTTATCGATATTCACAATGCAGGATTCTACATAGAACCATCTAGTGGAGGATGGGAGGATTATTCCTTGCGCGTCAAGAAAAGTGATCCAGGAAGGCCTGTCATCCCCATAGCGATTGGACCTCATGTGTTCCAAAGAAGCTATTTGTGATTTTAGAGCAAGTGTAAACATTATGCTAAAGGTAATTTATGAGAAAAATCATGGAGACCCTTTGCTATATACAACCATGCATTTGCAGCTTGTAGATCAATCACTCTGCTAAACCAAGGAAATTCTTAATGACATTTGTGTATGAGTCAGATGCTCATACGTACCTGTAGACTTCATGGTTTTGGACACAGGTGGAGATATAAGGGCACCCATTATCTTTGGTCGACCTCTCCTAAGCACCGCAAAAGCCATCATCTACATGGACAATGCAAAAATCTGCTTCACAATTAAGGATAGAAAGGAGAAGTTTACTTTCAAGGATCGTATATTGCATTATCCTAGCCATCCGCAGCTACAGACTCTAAAAGAAGACACAGGAAGCAAGAAGAAAAACAATAGAAGATCAAGAAAGAACAAGGCTAGGCAGCTGAGAAAAGAATCAGTCAAGATGATCAACACACTTCGATCGTAGTATGACCATCTCCTCACTTCACCATTCCTTACCAAGAAGAAAAATCCTAGCGTACCAACGATCGAGTGTACAATCGAACAAAGAATTTTTCACAACACCTTCTGTGAACTTGGATCGGGTGTCAACATCATGTCCTAGGTAACATATGACTATTTGTTTGGTGAGCCTTTGTTTCCTACATATATGCAATTACAAATGGCGGACCAAACAATACAATTTTCGGAGAGAATAGAAAAGACATCATGGTAAAAATACAAGATTACTATGTCCCTACCGACTTCATGATTCTGGACATGGGAGAAGAAGAAGAAGATGTACCTATCATCCTTGGAAGACCGTTCCTCAACACTACCAATGCAATCATCTACATTGGTTCAGGACAAGTTCACTTTTAATTCCTAGGACAAAAGGTACGATGCTATTTCAATAGTTATACAACTTATGAGCAGGCGAAGAATATCCATCCCAAGAGAAGACATCGATCATCCTAGTACCGGAGGAATCAACTCCCAAAGAATGAAGATGAAATTGTAAATGACGAACCTACTACGCCAAAGTTAAATCCACAACCTAAGCAGGTTTGGAAGGAAAAGGTGGCATCATCATTAGAGTCACCATCACAAGAGGTGCAACCATCAAGGTCTCTATCTTCGGGACCAATTGATGCACCCGAACAATAAACAAGACTGGAGGAATCCTGTTCGGAGGACTTAAACACCGAACCCTCACCGGGAGGTAAAATCGGTAGTTATCCATATTTAACTTTTCACATTTCATGAATTATTTTTACTTTAGCATATTTACTTTTCTGCATTTGCATTGCATCTAGAAAATAAAAAAAGTTGATGTGAATATTTTTATGGTGTATAAAAACCCGCAAGAATTTTTACCATGGTGGCATAAAAAAGAAAAATACCATGCATACATTTAGTTATATTCCATTATATCATAAAATCTAAAAATATTAGATAGACATCCTGCTAAAATTCTACCAATTCGAGAATATTTCTAGCCCCAAGAACAACTAACCCCTGGACGGCTGATCGCTAACCCTTTTTATTCTAATCCATTCCATGAGTTTTGCTGTTCTTGTTGGCATTTTGCAGGATGATGCACAAGATCAAGAGTAAGTTCACCCGGTCGTCTTCCTCTCTCTCCACCAGGAGTACATCCTCCAGAACTATCGGCCCCTCAATTTGAGAGTCCTAAGTGCATCCGTATTTGTGCCAAGATCACGCACAAAAACACACTAAATCACAGGAATGGTACACAGATATATAATAAAAGGTTCCAAGCTTTTATTGATATCTAGAAATAAGGTCTTACAACAGTATCCCGAAGGGGCATGGTCATAGGCTACATATCTAGCGGAAGACTACGGCCGTGAAATAGCATTATTGGTAGTCTCTAGAGCGGAATTATTATACAACGAAGCGGTGTCCTATTCCACATGCAACTTGAGCACGGGCGAAACCCTAGCCTCGATGTCATACTCCTACGAACGTATCTCCTTATGGGACTCCTAATCCTCATGGTACGCTTCCTTGTTGAAGTCATAATCTTCTTCAATGCCGAGGTTTGTGTGTCAACAATGGGTGAGTACATACATACTCAACAAGCCCCAACCATAGGGTGGAAATAGAAGTGTAGTGGTGATTATAATTAGGAGTTGGGCCCTAGCGGAGTATTACCATTCCCACTAGTACCCGGATTAGCATCAATTCTATTACCAGTTTAATTACACATAAAAGTAAAACTAATCATAGTATCCCTTCCTAGCATTTACCCATTCTAAGGACGCTATTTGAATAGGTTTAAGTAACTCTATAGAGGTGTACAAATTTCCCCACACGATAGGTGAAACCTCATCCATGATCTATGAACGAAATAGACCTAACGAGACCTTGTACTGAATGTGATGAGGACATGACACCCATGCATATGACCATGTTTGGCACATGGTATGGAGGGGTAGGAGGCCAGCAAGGGTGTCCAAGTCAAGAAGGAGGCCCGAGGCTAATTTGGTTCGAGTCCCCGAGGTGGAGGCCCAAAGCAACTCAAGTTCGAATTAGCCTCGGGCCTCCTTCTTGATTTGGACACCCTTGCTAGCCTCCTACCCCTCCATACCATGCGCCAAACATGGTCATATGCATGGGTGTCATGTCCTCATCATCCTTAATGGAGACGGGGATCCCGATCTTTCGTCAGGTGGTGGTAACTATCGTTGTGGCGGAGAATGACACACCGATCCGGCTTCAGATCAAAAGATCAAACCCTGCAATCTTAGCATCACAACTCCTCTGGTTATCAACCAAGTCATGGACCAGGTTGACCTCACCAAGAAGGCTAATACCCTGCCTGCGCAACAAAGAACACAAGCAAGAACAAGAAAGAACACAACTAAATTGCAGATGAATGATTAATCCCTCGAAGTTGGGGTCTCACAAACCGATGAACGGCGAAACTATTCTTCACAGAATAATCTAAACAAAACCCAAAAACTAATGGAGGGGCGGTGGCTGTTTATGAAGACTCTAGGTTCATGCAAGACCCCTGGACACGCCCCTAATGGGCCCAAACATGATACATGGTCCAACGGACCAAAAGATGGTGTCGCAGCATCTGGCAGATTCTAGATGCTGACTTGTGACCATGATTCCCGTTGATTCCGAACAGATTTTGATGTGAGACCACTTGTATTGGCTTCCTTATCAAATTAGCTTTCCATCCATATGTGGATTGTTGAAAATGGAGTCCGGATGCGTCCTGAGTGACCAGTTTAAGGCAGACTGATCCTAGAGGCCGAGGCAGACTCGAACTTGAGTTGCTTTGGGCCTCCACCTCGGGGACTCGAACCGAATTAGCCTCGGGCCTCCTTCTTGACTTGGACACCCTTGCTGGCCTCCTACCCCTCCATACCATGTGCCAAACATGGTCATATGCATGGGTGTCATGTCCTCATCATCCTCCCCTTCTTGACGAAAAGCCATCCTCGGCGTCGATTGCACTTGAAACTGATCCTGCACAACACAAAGGAGAACGGGGCTGCAAAGACAAAGGGAACTGAAATAATTGTGAGAAGGAACGTGACCATATTTCCAAGTTTCTAGCATGTCATCTCGCATAAAAATTTCAGCAAGCATGTAGACTCCATATATGTCCATATAACTCTACTACGACTTCTCAGGGGTTGGAAACACGAAAACCGAGAAGATACCAAATCCCCCAATGTGATGATACTAAATCATCACAAATGAAAACATGGCTCGAACACGACCAGGAAATCAAGGGCTTGAACATGGCCAAAAACCAAAATCTTAATGTGGAAGATCACATAGCATCCACGCCAACCAGACCACGGAAGAAAACCTATCCCCTTTATCAGCTCCTGATATTCTGCTGCCTACACTGGCCTCCTAGTAGAAATTATACTTCTATCTAACAGGGTGTGATATCAAGCCTACCCATATAGACATGTTGTTGTATGTAATATCTCACTAGGCGAGAGGGACTACGAACCGGTCCTTATGTGACTGAGGCGAGTATCTCCCACAGGAATCCTCTCCAGGCATCCCTGCCATGGTATACTACCTCCATATTATACCACCACTTGCCCCATGTCAGGGTTTAGTTTTAGGTTTAACAATTTTAAGTTCCATTATTATCCCTAAATCTAGTCATAGTGTGGAGCTCATGAAATAACAAGATAATCCTTTATCTTAATTTAACAATAATCATAATGACCGAGCTCATATTCTAGGGTAATAATCTTATAGTCATGTTTTAGCATTTCTGTGGTTTAAAGCAAGATGGTAGGGAGGGGAGCTAGGACTTGACTTCATCGTTGTCTCCTTTCGTCACATCTATGAAATTTGGGTCCTCATCCTCTTGACGAATTACCGTCGTCTGTTGGGCGTATCGATCGAAATAAGACTACCGCTAACCACAAAAGAAAAGGCAAAAGCAACTATAGAAGCAATATGGTGGTACTAGGTGCAAATGATGGGGTTGGATTTTAGATGAATTTAGAGGTGGTTTCATGTAAAAAGGAGTTAGGGTTTAAAAGTTATATATTTTATAAGTTTATCCTATAGCTATTTAACTTGGTGGAATTTTATATGCATTTTCTGATGCATGAAAATATGTGCAAACTACATGATTAAATTCCATAATGCATCTAGTTTATTTATAATTTTTTGGGAATTTTCAAAGCTAGGAAGATGTATTTTTAGCTCTTTGTGTCACTAGCCGGGTGTACCCAGTATTTTCTAAAGCGTACCCCACGCTGTGTGTGTAGTGTGTGTGCGTGTGGATGATAGGTGGGCCACCTTGCCTACGTCAGTGAAGACCATGTCAGCATCGTTATGGCTTTGGGCCCATGTGTCAGTGAAAGAGGAAGAGAGGGGGAGGGATGGATGGGAGGCGATGGCGACAATGCCGTCACGTGCCTAGCCCACACGTTAGAGATAGTGAAGGGGAGAGGGGAAACATTAGTGGGCGGGGGTGACTGCCGCGATGCCAGAATAGGAAGGGGAAGGCCTGGCTGGCCGGAGTTGGTCACGCCGACGATGCTGGCCCTTGGTGATGATAGATAATGGGTGCCCATGGCAGCGGTGGCAGCTTGCCGAAGGGATTGCGGTGGTGCTACGTCGCGAACCTAGCCTTATGAGCCTCTACCATCACAACAGTTAGCGTGTACATGAGTGCATGTAAGTGGTGAGTGTGGTGGAGGTGGTGTGGTGCCCTGGGCGACCTTGCCGGTGATGGCCGACGGCCATGGCGGCTCGGTGGAGTAGGGTGCGCGGTGATAGCGCATCATAGAGAGGGAGACAACCAACTAGCTAGCAAAAGAGATAGGGGAGGGGCTCTGGGACTCACCGGTCACTCCAATCGGCCAAGGACGCAGCGGAGAAGAAGAAGAGGGAAGGTGGTGCTAATGGCACCTGGTGAACTCTCGAATTGGATGAAATCAGAAAAGGGCAAGGAGGAAGAGGGGAGAGGTGGAATGAAGGGGGAGATGATGTGTTCTTGCCCTTGGTGGAGTAGATGGTGGAGAGGGTGAGGAGAGAGTGTCACCGGCTGGGCCTATTTATAGGCCGCCTAGGTCGGTGTCCTGGTGGCGAGATATTTCTCCGGGCGCTCTTATCCACCACGCGTGCTCAGTAGTTGACCTCGTCAGGTCACTTCGCCAAAACTGAAGCTTGCCCACACGCATGTTGAAGTGCCTTGATGGCTACTCCGGTGGCTCGGCACTATGGCGACCATGGCATCGGCGTTGATGAGTTCACAGTGAGGGAGGAGAGGAGAGAGGAGGAAAAGGGGGCGCCGTGGGGTCCTGTGTCGCATTATGTCACCATTTACCTCTGCTGGCACCAGGATGGCGCTGGCTAGCATTGACGCATGGTACTGTGCCACGTACGGTTGCTGACTTCGGAGGTGGACGATGAAGCTGACACACAAGGCTCGGGCATCAGCAAGAAGGAGAGGGAGAAGGGAGGGGCGTGGGTGTGGAAGGAGAGGGGAGGGACATGGGCTGCTGCCGTGGGCCATAAGAGAGAGAGGGAGATTGAGCCCAAGTGTCTTTTCTTATTTTCCTTTCTCTTTTCTATTTCCTAGATTATATATATGCATATGTTTATATGATTTGAATTCAAATTTGAATGCATGAGTATGAAAGATGTACCACCATAAGTTCAACAAGTCAAGCAAACATTCACACACAAAGTTTAACACGTCAAGTTTTATTTCCTATGTTAATTTATTTGGTAAATATTATCTATGTTGGTTATATATTCTAGTTCCTATGCAAAGTTTTAAAAAGTTCAAATTTTTAGTGATTTTCAAATTAGGTCAAATTTTTAGGGTGTTACAAGAACTGGCTTCGACATGAACGTGGATTAAGAAACCATTAGAGCCTCTACACCTACCGCACAAGAGGAACCCAACTTCCTAATGGACAAGAAGGATGTCTGTTGGCGAAACCGCTCTGAGAGGAACAAGTACAAGCTACTGAAGCCACCTCATTAAGTGACCACGACAACAATCGGCTTGGGAGAAGGGCATCCCCGTGTATCTAAGATAAGTATTTCTTTCCCTTTTGTTTTATTATTTTAAGTTTGCTTTTTATATTAGTTAAAAAAGATGCATAACTAAAAACAAAATAAAAATTATTTATCTTTATATAGCAGAAATGTGTGATCTAAAAATGAAAACCAAACTAAAAAGAGTATGTTAAGTTTGCTTTAGTTTCTATTTTTAAGAGCTGAATAAAATAAAGGAATCTAAAGATAATCTCTTAAATAGAAATGATGAATAGTTGCTCTATCATAATTCCTTTTAAGTACCGTAGTTTTTAGCCTTGAATTCTCTTGAGTTTTGGATAAGATTGTTTTGATATAAGAATTTACTCTGAACTTCAAACTCGTGGGTAGCATATGCTTAATCTAAGTCTAGGTAGTTGACGGATCTGATATGAGAAGGTCTGAGCTGCTATTTATCTTGTTCCAAGTGATACTAAAATTCTATAGATTTATATTTTGAAAAACATAAAAATGCTACATTATGAGTTCCTGTATGACAAAGCTTGAATTCCTACCAGAGCCATACATGTTATTTAGGTTAGGAAAACTTCCACTTATATGCTACTTATTTTGCATTTGATTTAGTCAAGTTTTGTTGACCCTTATGAGAGGTTTGTCATGCTCTTAAAATCAAGATCACATACACACCACCCATATATGCACTACTCGTACACTGGGGGTAGGTGCAAAAACATGTCATTCTATTTAGATCCACCCAAAAATGTTTTACTCCTACACTAGGAGTAAATATCAAAAACATGCTTGATAGGTTTTTCATCCACCAAATAAATGCTCCAAGTTCTTGTTGCTATCTCTCAAAAGTTTTGTTGCAGAAAAGAGGCAAGGGCTATGCAAAAGTTATTCATAAAAAGAAGAAGAAGAAGAAGAAAGTTGAGAAAAAAATGGACAAGTGTCCGAGATATCTAAAACAATGGGTACTAAGATGCCCGCTTGAAAAAAATAAAGAGATGAATAAGATAGCCCCTATTTTCTTGTAAAATTATTTTTATGTTTCAAAAGAGAGATATGTTTTCAAGGAGCATAGTAGAATTAGGTTAGCCACCATATATATCCATTATATATATCCACAAACATGCATATCTTGATTTGATTATATGACTCAACTCTCTTTGGATCCGAGGTTTGACTTTACAATAAATGTATTGCAAGTATGCTCGTTCATGTTATCTCTACTCCTATGAGCTCCACATAAGCCTTAGTTGTAGGAAGAGAAAGGCATAACATCATTGTTGTCATGGTGAGGATCCACAAATACCACATATATTGAGAGACTTGAGAGTGTCATACAATGGAAGCTTTGAGTTTTATTTTTTAAAATCTATAAAAACTCTAGAATAATGGTTGAGTAAAGAACTTGAGACATAGTGCTTAACTTGATCGTTCTGTCTTTCAATTGCTCAAGACCCAAGTGAAGGCTAAGAAGCCCCATGGTTGAAGGTAATATGGGTAAGTTTGAAAGTCAGACCACTTTATTCTAATCCGGAGGAGAATTTTTTTTTAAACCCATGTGTACTTTTGAGGAGTGAAAATATTGTAGCAACTCCTGATCCATTGCTGAGTTTAGTATTGCTCAAGGACAAGCAAAGGTTAGGTTTGGGGAGTTTTTTATGCTAGTTAACACTCATCATAAACCGTTAATATAACTTGTATAAATGCATAAATATGATCACCAATATAGGTTTAGGGGTTTAAACTGACAAATTCCATGAGTTTTGGTGAATATATGTTTTAGCAGGGTTTATTCAGAAAACCATCAAGGTTGACCCAATCATCAGATTAAATCACATTTATCCACGATGAAATCGACTTAGGAAGACTCTAGAACACTCCAGAAGGCAAACCACCATGACTCGGCCCCACCTATAGGCCGACCGGCCTATGGGCCCCACATGTCAGCCTTCACTTCAACGTCGGTTCTCCACCACCTCTAAGGATCAATCTTACATCGTTGCTTATGGTCGGTTCGATTTAGGGGCGCAGATTTGATGATGTCATGGATTCATGGGCCCATAGGACCCTTGGTTCCCTGTATATAAGTCCCCCACATACCCCCCTGAGGCATCAATCCCTGATCATCTAGATCAAGAGAGATCATCCTCCATCGAGAAGAAGAACCTCAGAGCTCCATAAATATTTAGGCATAGCTAGATAAGTTAGATCTAGTTGTGAAGGAAGACAGGCATTGTTCTTGATCTTCCTTAGTAATATCCCTTATGTGTAGATATGAAGTTAATCTCTTGCTATTATTATTAAGTATATTTGCACTAATCAATGTATGCTTTGACTTGTAATTAAGAATGACTTAGGAATTAGTTTCTCTATTGCATCTAGTTAGTCTTGCTATTGCTATCACAAGGAGTACTCTGAGTGTCCATTTATCATTTATTTATCATTTATATATTATCCTATCTCTTGATTTACCCCTGCTCAGAGTAGATGGTTGATTTCTCCATCATAAGTATAAGTTATCAATAATTTCCCTTTGCCAGACCTTCCCAGAGGTAAAAATATAAATAACGATACCTGGAACAGCCCCGGTTGAAGTGCTACAATGGTATATTATTTGTGCACTTGTAGAATTCCTTAATATATATATATTTTTTAAGTGTCATTAGTAAATACCAACACTTACCCATATTACTTTCAACCATGGGGCTTCTTAGCCTTCACTTAGGTCTTTGAGCAGTTAAAAGACAGAACGATCAAGTCAAGCACTATATCTCATGTTCTTTTGCTCCACCTTAATTATTTCGGAGGTTTTATAAGTTTTCAGTTAAAACTCAGAGATTTCTTTGTATGACACTCTCAGATTCCTCTATATGGTATTTTTGGATCCTCTTCAAGGCATATCTTGTTGTTTGTCTCTTCTTCCTAAAGCCTTTATGGAGTTCATAGGTAAGGATAAAACTAGAGAGTATATTTGCAATACGTATATTGTAAAGTCAAATAATGGATCTAAAGAGAAAAATGTCATATGATCAAATCAAGATGTGCATGTGTGTGGAATATTAGGTGGATACATATTGTGGCTAACCTAATTCCACTATGCTACTTAAAAATATATCTCTCTTAGAACTTGGAAATATTTTTGTAAGAGAACAAGGACTATCTTTATTCTTTTCTTTCTTCTCTTTTTTTCTTTATTTTTTTCATGCAGACATCTAAGTACCCATTGTTTTAAATATCTCGGACATCTTTTGTGTCATTTTTTTTCTTTTCTCTCTTTTTTACAAACTTTTGCATAGCCCATGTCTCTTTTCTGCAACAAAACTTTTGAGAGATAGCAACAAGAACTTGGAGCATTTATTTTGAGTGGACACCTAACAAGTATGTTTTTGTGTTCACCCCAATGTAGGAGTAAAACATTTTTGGGTGGATCTAAATGGAAGGCATGTTTTTACGCCTACTCCTAGTGTAAGAGTAGTGCATATTTGGGTGGAGTGTACGTGATCTTGATTTTAAAAGCATGACTGACTTCTCATAAGAGTCAACAAAGCTTGATAAAACTCAACACATATGCAAGTAGCGTATAAGTGGAAGGTTTTCCTAATCTAAATATATATGGCACTGGTAGGAATTTTAGCTTTGTCATAGAGGAACTCATCATGATTATTTTTTTATTTTCAAAAGAAAATTCTCTGAAACTTAGTTTCACTTTGGAACTATATAAATAGCAGCTCAGACCATCTCATATCATATCCGTCAACCACCTAGACTTAAATCAAACATTCGCTACCCACAAGTATCAAGTTCAAAGTAAGTTCTTATATCAAATCAAGTCTATCCAACACTTGGGAGAATCTCGGACTGAAAACTAGGCACTTGAAAGGATTACAATAGAGCAACTATTCATCATGTCTATCAAAATTTTATTGAAGAGAAAGTCTTAAACTTCCAACTATGTTTATTTATTTTATTTTATTGGTACTAAGCATATTAAAAAAAACTATCACACACACTTTTTTATTTTATCGCTAGGAATGCTTAAAAATAAAATGAACTAAAAGGATACTTACCTAGAAATTGGAGATGCACCTCCCCCAAGGTAGCTTATTTCATGTGGATGTATCTCCCCCAAGCTAGCTTTTGATTTATTTTGTTTTATAAGTTTTATGATTTTTATTTTATTTTATTGCCACCATAATGAACATTCATATGGGTTGTTACACACCACAAAGTTGCTCATATGGGGCTTAACAATTTACTTAATGCAAAACTTTTTAGAATGAAACTAAACTAAGTTTATTATGCAGAGTTACAACTTTTTATTTTCTCTTTTTATATATGCCATGCATACAAGTTGCCTAAATGCAGTTGCCATGCATACAAGTTTCCTAAATGCAATGCAGAATTAAACATGCTAAAGTTTTAAAAGTTATGTATCTAATTTATATGAATATGCAATAATTATTTTTATCATTTTTTAGATGAAAGACATGAATGAAAATACTAAATACAATAAATAAACATGGATAGCTACTGAATTACCTTTCGGCGAGGGTTAGATGTTTTAAGTTGTTCGAATGGGACTCAACCTTGTGAAGTTCCTTGATAGAGTACCTCGGTTTGTGCTTGAAAATGAGTATTCTTGTGGTGGTGCCTCGAGTAGTGGCACTTCCAATGGTGGTGCCATCTTCTTCTTCTACCAAACCCATTTTGGTTTTGAATTTGATTTTGGTTTGACAAATTCATCCTTCTTGACTTATCTTTCCTCTTTGTTCAGCATTTCAAAATCAAGCATCAATAGTAGAGGCTGGCGACATCTTATGTGCATCATTATTTGCCAGTTCAGAACTTTCACTTGTGGAATTTGGGGGATTGATTCCCCCACACTTTGCGGAAAGTGTGTTTTGCTCATAAAGATAAGGTAGAGATCAAGTGCATGGGCTCTGTTGGTGGAAAACACCAACAGGACCAAAACTTTATTTATTTTTCTCTAGCCTTAGGCTCATTGAATCATGATAAGGTTGATGTTATGTGCTTTGTTCATTGTTATGACATGAGTAATAAGATTGAGAAAGATGAGCATGAATGTGGTATTTGAATACATTTGTCAAAAGAGTGGAGTTGCTTAACCTAGAAAGGATTGTTCATCTTTACATAATGTATCAAACTTTACACGATTATGACTATCATCTTCCTAGGATAAGATATGAAACATTTTTAGCTTATTTAGTTAAGACCGTGAAATCAAGAAAGTGGTGCTATGAACAAACTTAAAGAACAAGGCATGTTGTGTTAATCAGGCTAGATCAAGCAAAGTTGTAACCCAAAAAGGTTTTGTTTCTTCATTTATGTGAATAGCAGGATCAAGGGAAAGCATTTTAAATAATGACCACTTACCTTAAGATGTTACCTTCATCATTGGAGCATGATGACTCCCTATGATGAGGGGTAGATGAGTTCTGGTGGTCTTTTCTTCCTGTTTGAAGCTTTCCTTGCTTGAGTTGTTCATGAGCATCTTGTCTCCTATGTCACACTCCTTTCTCATTCTTTTGTCATGCTATTTTTTTGTTCTTTCTTTTATGGATCTTGGCATTTTTCTTGAACCTTTTGCTCTGCTACAGCACACACCCGAAGGAATATACAAATGATTCAAAGCAAGGATAGTGTTGTCATAGAATCTTTATGGCATGTTTTAAATAATGTGCCTTTATTGTTCACCACTACTTCAAATTTTTTCAACAAGGTTAAGGCAAAGATGTGTCAAATTATTTTCAAGAATACCTCAAACCTTGATTTGTTTCTACGAATGATCTCCTAACATTCCCAACAAATTTTTAATATTTTCCTACACAAGTTAGTCCATATATACAATCAAATTCTATAGAAGTATGTTTTGATTCAATGATTATGTTTGAATAATATTCCAAAGCATACTTATAATACAGCACAAGGAAGATGAAAGACTAAAGAGATTTATTCGAGTAGAAATAAGAATATGTATGGTGAACCAAAGGAGCATGACTAATTTTTTTTGTTAAAGATTTAGTAAATTGAGCACATCACAAGGGTAGAGATGACCAAGGCAAATTAGCAACATGGCATGAGATGTTTTCTAAAGAACTCCATCCCCCATACTTGAATTTTGCAGAATGCAAAATCAAGTTTGGATGATCGAATTCTCCTGTGAATGCATTTCGATGTTGCATAATGCTTGGTTGGATATACCTTGTGTTTTACTTCATTTTATTGAAATGATTAGTAACAAACATACCTAAAGGAGGCTTATCCGATTTACCTATTGGTGAGAGCTTGTAGTCTATTGAGTAGGATCTTTCCTTTTCTTTGTACCATTCGGATAGTTGCCTGTTCTTCTCCCGTCAACCCTTCTTGATTTTTGTTGGTTCTTGTTTGATGAGTTGGTATTCTTTGGGGACGTGAACTCAAGTTCCTCCTTGTTTGTCTTCGTCCTCTAATGGCATGGCGAAGAGTTCTTCTTTGTTTGTTAGTGATACGCCAGCCGTCTTGATGGTCAAAGAAGGAACCTCATTGGTACTTGCATGAAAGCTTCATCTTCAATGACTTAGAGGTGTCTTTGTGTGACCATCATCGTTCATAGCCTTACAAGACATAGTTGGCAGTGAACCATTGATTGATGATGTCTATAAACACGAGAATGCATGCCATGATTTGGTGGCATCTCGTCATCTTGGTCCTTGTTGCCGACGTGCGAGCTGGTCTTTTCAATGATGATGAAAGCAGACATATTCTGGCTAATACGAGGTGGGTTGCATCCTACTTCTCATCAGCATCCTAGCTTGAGTCTTGGGAAGGCTCAATGCTATGTTGTCTTTGATGTTACTCATAGCCCGTCGATTTATTCGTCCACTTCCTATCAGTGAGTGCTTTTATTACACATCCATTTGATGGCACTCGTCTTCTTCCACAGGCGTAGTAATGGTTTGGATTGGGTTTGTAGCTTCATACCAAACCATAGGCATAGCTTATATTTATTCTTCCTGTAAAATGTTACTAGAAACATACCCGAGGGAATATAACAAATTTGAAACACGGGTTGTTGCCCATATTTTTTGTGATTTTCCTCTATGCTAATGGAAGGATGGTTTTATGATTATTTAGCATAGATTTTATTTATCATGTTCTTGTAACAAATTTTATGTGTTTGCTACATTCTAACATGGTTCAAGGCAAAGACAACTTGCAACAAAAGATGAGTAAATAAACCTTGATGCTCACAGTTCTTCCTTTCATGATGAATGAGTTGTGTCTTCTTTTGCACAGAGTTATTAGAGCTCATCACATGCCTTGATTTATCTTCAATGTGAATTCATCTCTTGACTTACCCAGATTAGATTTGAGAGTTTCTTGCAGGGGTTAGTCCAACAAAACATCTAGTGTCTACACAAGTAATTTTTAGTTCAATAACCAAACTAGACTCCATGTCTAATTTGATTAAGGAAGGCTATTTAACCTAAGCACCATGCATAATTTAAACGCCTATGAAAGTATGTGCAGTACTTCCAAACCAAAACTTACTATGGCAAACAAAGATAGCATGAAAGCACTATAGAGATTTATTCAAATAGAGATGAAAGAGCATGATCATGGTGAGAGATTTTTTTACTAAGCATGAGCCTTCATGTGCTCACATTTGAAAGGTCCTAATGGCTAGAGACGGTGAATAGCCTATAAAAATTTCTACAACAACACTTAAGCCAAGTGGTTAGATAATTATGAAGTGAAGCGAGTGTTGCACTAGCCTACTCAAAATACAAGCCTCCTATCCATAATTCTAGTTATCTATGATCTCTAAATCACATTAGAGACTAAGTCACTACCACTAAGTTAGTGAGCTCTTAAAGACTAACTAAAGAGCCTCACTAACCACTAGACAAGACACGAGTTAGCTCTCAAAACTAATTACACCAAAGAGCTTAGCTACACAAAGAAAGTAAATGCACAAGAGAGGTAAGAGGGTTATATCGCCATGGCAAGTGATCAATCACAATATATCAATGAATACCAAAGAAATCCTCGGAGACAAGATGACACAATGATTTTTCACCGAGGTTCACTTGCTTGCTGGCAAGCTAGTCCCCGTTGTGGTGATTCACTCACTTAGAGGTTCACGCGCTAATAGTTATCACACGCCTAACCCGCAACCGGGTGCCGCACAACTAACACAAGATGAGGATCCACAAGTCATGAGCAATCCACTAGAGTACCTTTTGGCTCTCCATCAGGGAAAGGTCAAGAACCCCTCACAATCACCATGATCGAGCCAGAGTCAATCACCACCCTCCGCTCGATGATCCTTGCTGCACCAAGCCGTCTAGGTGGCGGCAACCACCAAGAGAAACAAGCGAAATCCATAGTGAAACACAATCACCAAGTGCCTCTAGATGCAATCACTCAAGCAATCCACTTGGATTCACTCCCAATCTCACAAAGATGATGAATCAATGATGGAGATGAGTGGGAGAACTTTGGCTTAGCTCACTAGGTTGCTATATCAATGAAAATGGCTAAGAGAGTGAGCAAGAGCCAGCCATGGGGCTTAAATAGAAGCCCCCACGAAATAGAGCCATTGGGCTCTCACTGCTTGCCTTCACGAGGTGACCGGACGCGCCGGTCAAAGGTGACCAGATGCACGCCTCCAGCATCTAATCGCTGGATGCGTGCCATTTGTCCCCCGCGTTTAATCTCCTCCATAGATCTCCAACGGTCAACTTTGCCCGTGCCACGCGTCAAGTTAGGACCAGATGCGCCAGCCCCGACCTGATGCTATGACACCGCGTCTACTCATGTGCTCCCATGCTGCCTTCATGGCAAGACTGAACATGCTGCTTCACCGACTGGACGCTCCCTAGCTGGAGTCCGATCACTTCCTGTAAGCATCTAGAGCCGCTTTTTCATGATCGGACGCGTCCACTCCTGCATGACTCGGGCGCAACTAAGGGTCCAGTCCTCTCTACCCTCGTAACACCACCTACGTCAGCGTATGTTAGCAGGGACTAGACGTAGGCCCTATGCGTCCGATCCTATAGCCGCTCAGAGTTTGGTCACTTGACCGAGGCCACGCCGCCACACGCCAAGTGACCGGATGCACCGGTCCAACGTCCGATCATTGTAAATAGTGCCTTCACATCTCCAACTTCGCCACCCTTGCTCAAATGTGCTAACCACCAAGTGTATCACCTTATGCATGTGTGTTAGCATATTTTCACAAACATTTCCAAGGGAGTTAGCACTCACTAGAATCTAAATTCATATGCAATGAGTTAGAACATCTAGTGGCACTTTGATAACCACATTTCGATACGAGTTTCACCCTGTAACACCCAAAAATTTGCATCATTTAAAAATAGGTTAATTTGATTTATTTATGTTTTATGTGAGCATTAAGACTTAGAGAAATAATAACTTTTGTTAAATTAAAATCAACTATAAGGTCTAGTTACATGCTTGTGCATACATGCTGCTGCATTGGAGTTTTTGTGATGAGTGGTTTTGTCCAAAATTCAAAATGATTTCAAATGCTTTTGAAATGATTTGAAAAGGCCTTGAAATAAAAGAAAAAAACTCTCCTTCCTTGTTATTTGGCCCGCCGACCTTTTCTCCTTCCCTTGGCCTGGCTGCTCCCACCTTTTCCCTCCACCTCCACAAGTCAAGGCCTAGCTCCTCCAGCTCCCTCGCCTCTCTCCCCCGTAGCCCGCTCCCCTCCTCCCTTTGGGCAAGTAGGCCTAGCCCACCTTCCAGCCCAGCAACACATGAACGCCGCCCTCTCCTCTCTCTCCCATCCCTAATGACCTAAGCCCGCCTGTCAGTCGTTTCATCCACCTTGCCATCGTCTTCCTCCTCGCGTACTCGATGCGGACACTACCGCTGGGAGTCCATCTCCGCCCTGACTTCTTGGTTCTTGGCATGCGTGTCACGTCCCTGCCCCTATAAAAGAAAACCTGAGAACCCGCTGCCTCAAACTAGCCTCGTGCGCGGCCACCCTATGCCCTAGCTACCGAGCTCGAAACCCTAAAGTCGCCGCCGCCGCTTTCAATCCGCTCTGCCGCCGCTTCACCCGCGACTAGAGCACCCTCCGAGCCTCGTAAGATGGTAAGTGTTCTACTGGCATGCTTCACATCGTCGGAGTATCTCCAGCCAACCCGAGCCATCGGGTCATGCCTCACACCACCTCTATGCTCTTGCGCTTCTTTTCAACCCTACCAGAGATTTGTCGTCGCCCGCTCTCCCTCCCTGTGCTCTTATTTTGGCCAATGATGCCCGGTAGCATCATATCGACAAACTCTGACGAGGTCCCAAGCTTTTCCAGTCATGGCGCCACCGTCCAGCTCGCCGCTGGCAACTTTTCTCCCTCCTTTCTAATATGGATCATCTAGGTTCGATTTAGCGGCCAAGATCGGCCGATACCGTTTTGGCTGCCACTTTTGCAAAAGAGCCCCTCTATCTTTTCAAAGTTGAACCCGTGGTCCAAAGCGTATTCCTAGAATACATTTTCTTCTTTTGAAAGTGTAGTTTCCTTCGGTTAGATTCAAAATACGTTTTCATGTTTTAAAAACGTAATCTAGTTCAGGTTATTTACAAAACTGCCACCAACACTGTTTTCATCATATCGTCTACGTTTTAACTCTGTTTTGATACGTTCAAGTTGCGTTAGATTTGTAATTACATAATCTATATGTTAATCCTACTGTTAAACGTGTTTTCAACTTTTAAAATTCGAGGTTAGATTTAATCTATTATTTTATTAAAGGAAATATTGTTTAATTCATAACTTTTTCGTTATAGCTTCGATTAGAGTGCTTTTCCCGTCTATGTGTTTGTAGTAACGTGTAGAACATCTTTAAAATCTTTTCACTCATTCTTTCATATGTTTGGTGTAGTGTTCTTGATGAGGACATCATTGGCTCAAATATGACCATGCCAACCACTTCTATACCAAAGGTGCAACCATTCTACATGAGGCTTATCATTGATGCATTTGATGAATTGGTGCTCCACCATAAAATGTGTATATTTTTATTTTCAGAATTACTTACATGGATCAAGGGAAGGTTTGATTGCATATGGAAAGCATGGAAGGTTACTGAAGTTGATTGGGGACCAAATCCAAGTATTCCCAACGTCCTCCACCTGGACACCACGTCACTTTTGGTCCAAGGAAAGAAAGAGATCAAATCCAACACGTTTTGGGGCTGGATTCGGACTCCAGGACAGCTCCAACTTGTGATGTTCACCACGGTCGCATACGGACTCGGATTGGGGCGTTCAAGTACTTCATGGAATCCTTATGAAGTCTATTTTTACATGGATCTGGAATCAAGTCCATATCTGTTCTGAGGCAGCCGCAATGACCGAATTACTACCAAGAGGTTTTCTGTTCAAAGGTGCTGCGTCGCCTTAGTTTGGTCCAATGGGCCGTGTATCAAGTTGGGTCCATTAGGGACGCGTCCTAGGGTTGGATCATGACCCCAACACCCTGGTGGTCGTCCTTCCACCTTCATATACCCCTTAGCCGCCACCAAGAACAGTTGGGTTTTGTTTGTTGAAAGTTTAGCCATTGCTACTTCCTTGTAGACGCGTGTGTCGACTAGACCATCCGTTCTACTTGATTCAGAACCCCAACTTTATGAGTTCAGATTGGTTTTTCATCTCCATATTTGCAATTGAGTTGCTTGTTCCTCGATTGCTTGCAGGAATTACCCTAGTGGTTTGGTTGATCGTGCTCCACAAGATCGCGACGGCCGTTGGAGGTGGTGTATCGGTTGCTAAGGCGCAGCTTGGAAGGCTGTAGTTGGGCCGTGAACGTCATCTCCATCCCCAAATCGAGTTATCCACCTTCTCTCATCGAAAGATTGGGATTCACCCTAGCGGGTTCATATCAGTTGGTATCAAAGCAAGGTTGATCGGTGAGAGACTTCTAGTTCTTTGCTGTTTTTAATCTCCTATGGTTCAGAAAAAGCCAAAACAAAATTAGTAGATTAGTTCTTCATAATCCCAAAACCCCTTTGAGGTTAATACTATTACTGCTTAGTTAGGGCTTATTGAATTAACGGTTGCATCGTCGTGCAAGTTGCTGGTCTTAGCGTCTAGTCGTTTAGAGTTTCGAGTTCTAGTCACGTTTCTGTCACCATCGCAGATTTGAGTTTATTTGTTTCTCTCTAGGAATCCGAGTGGATTTTCAAATTCCTTTGTTTTGTTTACCACCATTATCCTAGCCACGTCCTTGGAGGTTTCATCCACGTCCATATTTCCATCTACAAAAAGGAAATCCAACAAGATCAAGATAGAATTCGATTCGAGTAATCTGTTTTATCTTGAAAAGAAAAGCACCATATTTCCTTTGTCGAGTCCGAATAGGGAGTTTAAATACAACTGAAACCTTAACTTGTCCTCTTCCAACGGATCGAGCTTGGTCCCAAATTCATTACGAGCGCTTCGCAATTGCCCCGGAGATTTTTGCGTCTCATTGGTTTTGCAAAACAACCACTTGTTTGACTTTGCTATTGAATCACCCTTCCCAAGGAAACATTTAATTGCTGTAAGTAGCTTGTTATTTCTTGTTGCAAAATTTTAGTTTTGTGCTAGTTAGAAAGAAAAAAAACAGAAAAAAAGACAGAAAGAAAGAAAAGAAAGAAAGAAAAGAAAGACAGAAAGAAAGAAAGAAAAGAAAGAGAAAGAAGAAGAGAAGAGTTTTTCTTTTGTTGTTATTCCTGTCCTTGTGATCCTTCTTTGTTTGCAGCTCGGTGACTTTCGTTTGTGTCCAGTGCTCGCGTCTCTAGCACGCGTACTAGCCTAGGACCAGCATAATAATAACGTCGTTGAGCGTTTGTTCAATTTGCTTGCAACTAACATGGTTCTAGTACTTCTTTTCTTTAGCCCACCTATAGCTCCACATATTCGACTACACTGACTTGAGAGGTTTTTGTTGTCTGCGGCACCGATACACTTTCGCTCCACCGTTGCAGACTTGTTGGTTGCCATCACCTCCTGTTTGGCTTGGTAAGAACTTGTAAGAGCTTGTTTTAAACAAGTTGAGTTTGAGAGAATTACAACCGACACATCCTAGTAGTTGTTGATGAGACGATACATATTATTTTTGTGTTTCTTGTTTTCTACTAATCATGACAGGTGATCTGGAATTTTTGAGCTGTTGAAACTAGACCCTCATATTCAGGATGTCATTCAACACTTACCGTTATATGATGGTAAGTTTGATCCTCAAGGTTACATTGATTGGGAGTTAAAAGTAGACAATGAATTTGATGAGCATGACCTGTCCGAGAAACAAAAGATTTGTATTGCCTCTAATGTTTTGATTGAATATGCTTTACTAGAATGGAAACATATTTGTAGGCACAACAAAGTTCCAGAATCTTGGGAAGACTTCAAATTTCTTTTTAGAGATGCATTCATTCCTGCATATTATGCTGATTATTTGCTTGCAAAATTAGACAACTTGAAGCAAGATAGTAGGATCTGAAAAGCATACTACCATGATTTTAAGATTTGCATCATGTTTGGTGGATTAGATGAATGCATGGAAGATGTTATGAGTAGGTTCATGAGAGGGTTCAATTATGAAATTCAAGCCTTGTTAATTAGCAATTTTTATAGCCATATTGGTCAATTGTTTTGTCTTGCTCTCAATAATCTGAAAAGGAGATCCTATTATCTCGTGAATACTTGCAAGAATGATGTGACCCATAATGTCCAAAATTTGACTATTCTCGCATGCTAATGAAGAGCAACAAATAGTGGAACCCATCTGTTGATTTTCCTTTGTCACAAAATGAATTACTTGCTGTTCCTTGTGATAAAGAGGAGTTGTGTGCTGATGATTCTTTTACTCCTATGCCACAAGTAGCGAATAAGTGTGATACTTTTGGTTTGGAACCATACAAATGTGTGAAGATAAGCTTTTTCATCCTATTACATGTGCACAAGATGAACTGAATTTGCTATCCTCTTTAAATACTTTGGGTTATATTGAATTTGATATTCTGTGTAATCTAAATTGTCTAAAAGAGAAACTTAAATTTGATTCTGGTTTGCCAAGTTTTAATCATTGTTCGCTTCATGCAATTGGCAAACACGACAAAGAAGGAGAATATTTGGTGCATAAAGTTTATATTTGCTCTAATCTGAAATATCCTTTTGGGCCACAATACCATGATCAAATTGAGGGCTGCACTAACACTAATGATGTCTTGCAAAGTTTTCCTAGTTTTTCCCATATGCAACAGGATAAATATCAAGAAGGGGAGCACGGTTCACTTTTACCTACAACACATCCTCCAACAAAGGTCAAACCGAGGACGGTTTGTCAAGAAAGGGAGAATGATGAGGACATCATTGGCTCAAATATGACCATGCCAACCACTTCTATACCAAAGGTGCAACCATTCTACATGAGGCTTATCATTGATGCATTTGATGAATTGGTGCTCCACCATAAAATGTGTATTTTTATTTTCAGAATTACTTACATGGATCAAGGGAAGGTTTGATTGCATATGGAAAGCATGGAAGGTTACTGAAGTTGATTGGGGACCAAATCCAAGTATTCCCAACGTCCTCCACCTGGACACCACGTCACTTTTGGTCCAAGGAAAGAAAGAGATCAAATCCAACACGTTTTGGGGCTGGATTCGGACTCGTGACAGCTCCAACTTGTGATGTTCACCACGGTCGACACGGACTCGGATTGGGGCGTTCAAGTACTTCATGGAATCCTTATGAAGTCTATTTTTACATGGATCTGGAATCAAGTCCATATCTGTTCTGAGGCAGCCGCAATGACCGAATTACTACCAAGAGGTTTTCTGTTCAAAGGTGCTACGTCGCCTTAGTTTGGTCCAATGGGCCGTGTATCAAGTTGGGTCCATTAGGGACGCGTCCTAGGGTTGGATCATGACCCCAACACCCTGGTGGTCGTCCTTCCACCTTCATATACCCCTTAGCCGCCACCAAGAACAGTTGGGTTTTGTTTGTTGAAAGTTTAGCCATTGCTACTTCCTTGTAGACGCGTGTGTCGACTAGACCATCCGTTCTACTTGATTCAGAACCCCAACTTTATGAGTTCAGATTGGTTTTTCATCTCCATATTTGCAATTGAGTTGCTTGTTCCTCGATTGCTTGCAGGAATTACCCTAGTGGTTTGGTTGATCGTGCTCCACAAGATCGCGACGGCCGTTGGAGGTGGTGTATCGGTTGCTAAGGTAGCGACTTGGAAGGTCAGTAGTTGGGCCGTGAACGTCATCTCCATCCCCAAATCGAGTTATCCACCTTCTCTCATCGAAGATTGGGATTCACCCTAAGCGGGTTCATATCAGTTGGTATCAAAGCAAGGTTGATCGGTGAGAGACTTCTAGTTCTTTGTTGTTTTTAATCTCCTATGGTTCGTAAAAAGCCAAAACAAAATTAGTAGATTAGTTCTTCATAATCCCAAAAACCCTTTGAGGTTAATACTACTATTACTGCTTAGTTAGGGCTTATTGAATTAACGGTTGCATCGTCGTTGCAAGTTCTTTGGTCTTAGCGTCTAGTCGTTTAGAGTTTCGAGTTCTAGTCACGTTTTCGTCACCATCGCAGATTTGAGTTTATTTGTTTCTCTCTAGGAACTGAGTGGATTTTCAAATTCCTTTGTTTTGTTTACCACCATTATCCTAGCCACGTCCTTGGAGGTTTCATCCACGTCCATATTTCCATCTACAAAAAGGAAATCCAACAAGATCAAGATAGAATTCGATTCGAGTAATCTTGTTTTATCTTGAAAAGAAAAGCACCATATTTCCTTTGTCGAGTCCGAATAGGAGTTTAAATACAATCTGAAACCTTAACTTGTCCTCTTTCCAACGGATCGAGCTTGGTCCCAAATTCATTCGAAAGCGCTTCGCAATTGCCCTCGGAGATTTTGCGGCGTCTGCTGGTTTTGCAAAACAACCACTTGTTTGACTTTGCTCTTGAATCACCTTCCCAAGGAAACATTTAATTGCTGTAAGTAGCTTGTTATTTCTTGTTGCAAAATTTTAGTTTTGTGCTAGTTGAAAGAAAAAACAGAAAAAAAGACAGAAAGAAAGAGAAAGAAAGAAAGAAAAGAAAGAGAAAGAAAGAAAGAAAAGAAAGAGAAAGAAGAAGAGAAGAGTTTTTCTTTTGTTGTTATTCTGTCCTTGTGATCCTTCTTTCTTTGCAGCTCGGTGACTTCGTTTGTGTCCTGGGCTCGCGTCTCTAGCACGCATTTAGCCTAGGACCAGCATAATAACGTCGTTGAGCGTTTGTTCAATTTGCTTGCAACTAACGTGGTTCTAGTACTTCTTTTCTTTAGCCCACCTATAGCTCCACATATTCGACTACTGACTTGAGAGGTTTTTGTTGTTGTCATGGCACCGATACACTTCGCTTCCACCGTTGCAGAGACTTGTTGGTTGCCGTCACCTCCTGTTTGGCTTGGTAAGAACTTGTAAGAGCTTGTTTTAAACAAGTTGAGTTTGAGAGAATTACAACCGACACATCCTAGTAGTTGACAGGACGATACATATTATTTTTGTGTTTCTTGTTTTCTACTAATCATGTGGTGATACGGAATTTTTGAGCTGTTGAAACTAGACCCTCATATTCAGGATGTCATTCAACACTTACCGTTATATGATGGTAAGTTTGATCCTCAAGGTTACATTGATTGGGAGTTAAAAGTAGACAATGAATTTGATGAGCATGACCTGTCCGAGAAACAAAAGATTTGTATTGCCTCTAATGTTTTGATTGAATATGCTTTACTAGAATGGAAACATATTTGTAGGCACAACAAAGTTCCAGAATCTTGGGAAGACTTCAAATTTCTTTTTAGAGATGCATTCATTCCTGCATATTATGCTGATTATTTGCTTGCAAAATTAGACAACTTGAAGCAAGATAGTAGGACTGTAAAAGCATACTACCATGATTTTAAGATTTGCATCATGTTTGGTGGATTAGATGAATGCATGGAAGATGTTATGAGTAGGTTCATGAGAGGGTTCAATTATGAAATTCAAGCCTTGTTAATTAGCAATTCTTATAGCCATATTGGTCAATTGTTTTGTCTTGCTCTCAATACTGAAAAGGAGATCCTATTATCTGTGAATACTTGCAAGAATGATGTGACCCATAATGTCCAAAATTTGACTATTCTGCATGCTAATGAAGAGCAACAAATAGTGGAACCCACTGTTGATTTTCCTTTGTCACAAAATGAATTACTTGCTGTTCCTTGTGATAAAGAGGAGTTGTGTGTGATGATGATTCTTTTACTCCTATGCCACAAGTAGCTAATAAGTGTGATACTTTTGGTTTGGAACCATACAAATGTGCTGAAGATAAGCTTTTTCATCCTATTACATGTGCACAAGATGAACTGAATTTGCTATCCTCTTTAAATACTTTGGGTTATATTGAATTTGATATTCTGTGTAATCTAAATTGTCTAAAAGAGAAACTTAAATTTGATTCTGGTTTGCCAAGTTTTAATCATTGTTCGCTTCATGCAATTGGCAAATCTGACAAATAAAGGAGAATATTTGGTGCATAAAGTTTATATTTGCTCTAATCTGAAATATCCTTTTGGGCCACAATACCATGATCAAATTGAGGGCTGCACTAACACTAATGATGTCTTGCAAAGTTTTCCTAGTTTTTCCCATATGCAACAGGATAAATATCAAGAAGGGGAGCACGGTTCACTTTTACCTACAACACATCCTCCAACAAAGGTCAAACCGAGGACGGTTTGCTGTCAAGAAGGGGAGAATGATGAGGACATCATTGGCTCAAATATGACCATGCCAACCACTTCTATACCAAAGGTGCAACCATTCTACATGAGGCTTATCATTGATGCATTTGATGAATTGGTGCTCCACCATAAAATGTGTATATTTTTATTTTCAGAATTACTTACATGGATCAAGGGAAGGTTTGATTGCATATGGAAAGCATGGAAGGTTACTGAAGTTGATTGGGGACTAAATCCAAGTATTCCCAACGTCCTCCACCTGGACACCACGTCACTTTTGGTCCAAGGAAAGAAAGAGATCAAATCCAACACGTTTTGGGGCTGGATTCGGACTCCAGGACAGCTCCAACTTGTGATGTTCACCACGGTCGCATACGGACTCGGATTGGGGCGTTCAAGTACTTCATGGAATCCTTATGAAGTCTATTTTTACATGGATCTGGAATCAAGTCCATATCTGTTCTGAGGCAGCCGCAATGACCGAATTACTACCAAGAGGTTTTCTGTTCAAAGGTGCTGCGTCGCCTTAGTTTGGTCCAATGGGCCGTGTATCAAGTTGGGTCCATTAGGGACGCGTCCTAGGGTTGGATCATGACCCCAACACCCTGGTGGTCGTCCTTCCACCTTCATATACCCCTTAGCCGCCACCAAGAACAGTTGGGTTTTGTTTGTTGAAAGTTTAGCCATTGCTACTTCCTTGTAGACGCGCGTGTGTCGACTAGACCATCCGTTCTACTTGATTCGTAACCCCAACTTTATGAGTTCAGATTGGTTTTTCATCTCCATATTTGCAATTGAGTTGCTTGTTCTCTTGATTGCTTGCTTGCAGGAATTACCCTAGTGGTTTGGTTGATCGTGCTCCACAAGATCGCGACGGCCGTTGGAGGTGGTGTATCGGTTGCTAAGGCGCAGCTTGGAAGGCTGTAGTTGGGCCGTGAACGTCATCTCCATCCCCAAATCGAGTTATCCACCTTCTCTCATCGAAAGATTGGGATTCACCCTAGCGGGTTCATATCAGTTGGTATCAAAGCAAGGTTGATCGGTGAGAGACTTCTAGTTCTTTGCTGTTTTTAATCTCCTATGGTTCAGAAAAAGCCAAAACAAAATTAGTAGATTAGTTCTTCATAATCCCAAAACCCTTTGAGGTTAATACTATTAACGCTTAGTTAGGGCTTATTGAATTAACGGTTGCATCGTCGTGCAAGTTTGCTGGTCTTAGCGTCTAGTCGTTTAGAGTTTCGAGTTCTAGTCACGTTTCATCACCATCGCAGATTTGAGTTTATTTGTTTCTCTCTAGGAATCCGAGTGGATTTTCAAATTCCTTTGTTTTGTTTACCACCATTATCCCTAGCCACGTCCTTGGAGGTTTCATCCACGTCCATATTTCCATCTACAAAAAGGAAATCCAACAAGATCAAGATAGAATTCGATTCGAGTATTGTTTTATCTTGAAAAGAAAAGCACCATATTTCCTTTGTCGAGTCCGAATAGGGAGTTTAAATACAATCTGAAACCTTAACTTGTCCTCTTTCCAACGGATCGGAGCTTGGTCCCAAATTCATTTCGAAGCGGCCCGCAATTGCCCTGGAGATTTTGCGCGTCTGCTGGTTTTGCAAAACAACCACTTGTTTGACTTTGCTCTTGAATCACCCTTCCCAAGGAAACATTTAATTGTCTGTAAGTAGCTTGTTATTTCTTGTTGCAAAATTTTAGTTTTGTGCTAGTTGAAAGAAAAAACACAAAAAAAAGAGAAAGAAAGAAAAGAAAGAAAGAAAAGAAAGATGTAAAGAAAGAAAGAAAAGAAAGAGAAAGAAGAAGAGAAGAGTTTTTTTTTGTTGTTATTCACATCCTTGTGATCCTTCTTTGTCTGCAGCTCGGTGACTTCGTTTGTGTCCGGGCTCGCGTCTCTAGCACGCACTAGCCTAGGACCAGCATAATAACGTCGTTGAGCGTTTGTTCAATTTGCTTGCAACTAACGTGGTTCTAGTACTTCTTTTCTTTAGCCCACCTATAGCTCCACATATTCGACTACAGACTTGAGAGTTTTTTTGTTGTCATGCGGCACCGATACACTTCGGCCCACCGCTGAGACTTGTTGGTTGCCGTCACCTCCTGTTTGGCTTGGTAAGAACTTGTAAGAGCTTGTTTTAAACAAGTTGAGTTTGAGAGAATTACAACCGACACATCCTAGTAGTTGACAGGACGATACATATTATTTTTGTGTTTCTTGTTTTCTACTAATCATGACAGGTGATACGGAAATTTTTGAGCTGTTGAAACTAGACCCTCATATTCAGGAAGTTGATTGGGGACCAAATCCAAGTATTCCCAACGTCCTCCACCTGGACACCACGTCACTTTTGGTCCAAGGAAAGAAAGAGATCAAATCCAACACGTTTTGGGGCTGGATTCGGACTCCAGGACAGCTCCAACTTGTGATGTTCACCACGGTCGCATACGGACTCGGATTGGGGCGTTCAAGTACTTCATGGAATCCTTATGAAGTCTATTTTTACATGGATCTGGAATCAAGTCCATATCTGTTCTGAGGCAGCCGCAATGACCGAATTACTACCAAGAGGTTTTCTGTTCAAAGGTGCTGCGTCGCCTTAGTTTGGTCCAATGGGCCGTGTATCAAGTTGGGTCCATTAGGGACGCGTCCTAGGGTTGGATCATGACCCCAACACCCTGGTGGTCGTCCTTCCACCTTCATATACCCCTTAGCCGCCACCAAGAACAGTTGGGTTTTGTTTGTTGAAAGTTTAGCCATTGCTACTTCCTTGTAGACGCGTGTGTCGACTAGACCATCCGTTCTACTTGATTCAGAACCCCAACTTTATGAGTTCAGATTGGTTTTTCATCTCCATATTTGCAATTGAGTTGCTTGTTCCTCGATTGCGATTGCAGGAATTACCCTAGTGGTTTGGTTGATCGTGCTCCACAAGATCGCGACGGCCGTTGGAGGTGGTGTATCGGTTGCTAAGGCGCAGCAGCTTGAAGGTTGTAGTTGGGCCGTGAACGTCATCTCCATCCCCAAATCGAGTTATCCACCTTCTCTCATCGAAGATTGGGATTCACCTAAGCGGGTTCATATCGTTGGTATCAAAGCAAGGTTGATCGGTGAGAGACTTCTAGTTCTTTGCTGTTTTTAATCTCCTATGGTTCGAAAAAGCCAAAACAAAATTAGTAGATTAGTTCTTCATAATCCCAAAACCCTTTGAGGTTAATACTATTACTACTTAGTTAGGGCTTATTGAATTAACGGTTGCATCGTCGTGCAAGTTGGTTGGTCTTAGCGTCTAGTCGTTTAGAGTTTGAGTTCTAGTCACGTTTACATCACCATCGCAGATTTGAGTTTATTTGTTTCTCTCTAGGAATCCGAGTGGATTTTCAAATTCCTTTGTTTTGTTTACCACCATTATCCTAGCCACGTCCTTGGAGGTTTCATCCACGTCCATATTTCCATCTACAAAAGGAAATCCAACAAGATCAAGATAGAATTCGATTCGAGTCTTTGTTTTATCTTGAAAAGAAAAGCACCATATTTCCTTTGTCGAGTCCGAATAGGGAGTTTAAATACAATCTGAAACCTTAACTTGTCCTCTTTCCAACGGATCGAGCTTGGTCCCAAATTCATTCTCGAAAGCGCTCGCAATTGCCTCGAGATTTTGCGTCTCTTTGGTTTTGCAAAACAACCACTTGTTTGACTTTGCTCTCTTGAATCACCCTTCCCAAGGAAACATTTAATTGCTGTAAGTAGCTTGTTATTTCTTGTTGCAAAATTTTAGTTTTGTGCTAGTTGAAGAAAAAAAAAACAAAAAAAAAGGCAGAAAGAAAGAAAAGAAAGAAAGAAAAGAAAGAAGAAAGAAAGAAAGAAAAGAAAGAGAAAGAAGAAGAGAAGAGTTTTTCTTTTGTTGTTATTCTGTCCTTGTGATCCTTCTTTTTGCGCAGCTCGTTGACTTCGTTTGTGTCCAGGCTCGCGTCTCTAGCACGTATTTAGCCTAGGACCAGCATAATAACGTCGTTGAGCGTTTGTTCAATTTGCTTGCAACTAACGTGGTTCTAGTACTTCTTTTCTTTAGCCCACCTATAGCTCCACATATTCGACTACAACTTTTGAGAGGTTTTTGTTGTTGTTTGCGGCACCGATACACTCGGCTCCACCGTTCTTGCAGACTTGTTGGTTGCCGTCACCTCCTGTTTGGCTTGGTAAGAACTTGTAAGAGCTTGTTTTAAACAAGTTGAGTTTGAGAGAATTACAACCGACACATCCTAGTAGTTGACAGGACGATACATATTATTTTTGTGTTTCTTGTTTTCTACTAATCATGACAGGTGATACGGAATTTTTTGAGCTGTTGAAACTAGACCCTCATATTCAGGATGTCATTCAACACTTACCGTTATATGATGGTAAGTTTGATCCTCAAGGTTACATTGATTGGGAGTTAAAAGTAGACAATGAATTTGATGAGCATGACCTGTCCGAGAAACAAAAGATTTGTATTGCCTCTAATGTTTTGATTGAATATGCTTTACTAGAATGGAAACATATTTGTAGGCACAACAAAGTTCCAGAATCTTGGGAAGACTTCAAATTTCTTTTTAGAGATGCATTCATTCCTGCATATTATGCTGATTATTTGCTTGCAAAATTAGACAACTTGAAGCAAGATAGGGGTGTAAAGCATACTACCATGATTTTAAGATTTGCATCATGTTTGGTGGATTAGATGAATGCATGGAAGATGTTATGAGTAGGTTCATGAGAGGGTTCAATTATGAAATTCAAGCCTTGTTAATTAGCAATTCTTATAGCCATATTGGTCAATTGTTTTGTCTTGCTCTCAATACTGAAAAGGAGATCCTATTATCTGTGAATACTTGCAAGAATGATGTGACCCATAATGTCCAAAATTTGACTATTCTGCATGCTAATGAAGAGCAACAAATAGTGGAACCCACTGTTGATTTTCCTTTGTCACAAAATGAATTACTTGCTGTTCCTTGTGATAAAGAGGAGTTGTGTGCTGATGATTCTTTTACTCCTATGCCACAAGTAGCGAATAAGTGTGATACTTTTGGTTTGGAACCATACAAATGTGCTGAAGATAAGCTTTTTCATCCTATTACATGTGCACAAGATGAACTGAATTTGCTATCCTCTTTAAATACTTTGGGTTATATTGAATTTGATATTCTGTGTAATCTAAATTGTCTAAAAGAGAAACTTAAATTTGATTCTGGTTTGCCAAGTTTTAATCATTGTTCGCTTCATGCAATTGGCAAATATGACAAATAAAGGAGAATATTTGGTGCATAAAGTTTATATTTGCTCTAATCTGAAATATCCTTTTGGGCCACAATACCATGATCAAATTGAGGGCTGCACTAACACTAATGATGTCTTGCAAAGTTTTCCTAGTTTTTCCCATATGCAACAGGATAAATATCAAGAAGGGGAGCACGGTTCACTTTTACCTACAACACATCCTCCAACAAAGGTCAAACCGAGGGACGTTTTGTTGTCAAGAAAGGGAGAATGATGAGGACATCATTGGCTCAAATATGACCATGCCAACCACTTCTATACCAAAGGTGCAACCATTCTACATGAGGCTTATCATTGATGCATTTGATGAATTGGTGCTCCACCATAAAATGTGTATATTTTTATTTTCAGAATTACTTACATGGATCAAGGGAAGGTTTGATTGCATATGGAAAGCATGGAAGGTTACTGAAGTTGATTGGGGACCAAATCCAAGTATTCCCAACGTCCTCCACCTGGACACCACGTCACTTTTGGTCCAAGGAAAGAAAGAGATCAAATCCAACACGTTTTGGGGCTGGATTCGGACTCCAGGACAGCTCCAACTTGTGATGTTCACCACGGTCGCATACGGACTCGGATTGGGGCGTTCAAGTACTTCATGGAATCCTTATGAAGTCTATTTTTACATGGATCTGGAATCAAGTCCATATCTGTTCTGAGGCAGCCGCAATGACCGAATTACTACCAAGAGGTTTTCTGTTCAAAGGTGCTGCGTCGCCTTAGTTTGGTCCAATGGGCCGTGTATCAAGTTGGGTCCATTAGGGACGCGTCCTAGGGTTGGATCATGACCCCAACACCCCTGGTGGTCGTCCTTCCACCTTCATATACCCCTTAGCCGCCACCAAGAACAGTTGGGTTTTGTTTGTTGAAAGTTTAGCCATTGCTACTTCCTTGTAGACGCGTGTGTCGACTAGACCATCCGTTCTACTTGATTCAGAACCCCAACTTTATGAGTTCAGATTGGTTTTTCATCTCCATATTTGCAATTGAGTTGCTTGTTCCTCGATTGCTTGCAGGAATTACCCTAGTGGTTTGGTTGATCGTGCTCCACAAGATCGCGACGGCCGTTGGAGGTGGTGTATCGGTTGCTAAGGCGCAGCTTGGAAGGCTGTAGTTGGGCCATGAACGTCATCTCCATCCCCAAATCGAGTTATCCACCTTCTCTCATCGAAAGATTGGGATTCACCCTAGCGGGTTCATATCAGTTGGTATCAAAGCAAGGTTGATCGGTGAGAGACTTCTAGTTCTTCTTGTTTTAATCTCCTATGGTTCGAGAAAAAGCCAAAACAAAATTAGTAGATTAGTTCTTCATAATCCCAAAACCCCTTTGAGGTTAATACTATTACTACTTAGTTAGGGCTTATTGAATTAACGGTTGCATCGTCGTGCAAGTTGCTGGTCTTAGCGTCTAGTCGTTTAGAGTTTCGAGTTCTAGTCACGTTTCTGTCACCATCGCAGATTTGAGTTTATTTGTTTCTCTCTAGGAATCCGAGTGGATTTTCAAATTCCTTTGTTTTGTTTACCACCATTATCCTAGCCACGTCCTTGGAGGTTTCATCCACGTCCATATTTCCATCTACAAAAAGGAAATCCAACAAGATCAAGATAGAATTCGATTCGGAGTATCTGTTTTATCTTGAAAAGAAAAGCACCATATTTCCTTTGTCGAGTCCGAATAGGGAGTTTAAATACAATCTGAAACCTTAACTTGTCCTCTTTCCAACGGATCGTGAGAGCTTGGTCCCAAATTCATTCTCGAAGCGCTTCGCACAAATTGCCCGGAGATTTCTTGCGCGTCTGCTTGGTTTTGCAAAACAACCACTTGTTTGACTTTGCTCTTGAATCACCCTTCCCAAGGAAACATTTAATTGCTGTAAGTAGCTTGTTATTTCTTGTTGCAAAATTTTAGTTTTGTGCTAGTTGAAAGAAAAAAAACAAAAAAAAGGCGAAAGAAAGAAAAGAAAGAAAGAAAAGAAAGAAAAAGAAAGAAAGAAAGAAAAGAAAGAGAAAGAAGAAGAGAAGAGTTTTTCTTTTGTTGTTATTTCTGTCCTTGTGATCCTTCTTTTTTGCAGCCTCGGTGACTTCGTTTGTGTCCTGGCTCGCGTCTCTAGCACGTACTAGCCTAGGACCAAAGATAATAACGTCGTTGAGCGTTTGTTCAATTTGCTTGCAACTAACGTGGTTCTAGTACTTCTTTTCTTTAGCCCACCTATAGCTCCACATATTCGACTACTGACTTGAGAGGTTTTTGTTGTTGCGGCACCGATACACTTCGCTCCCCACCGTTTGCAGACTTGTTGGTTGCCGTCACCTCCTGTTTGGCTTGGTAAGAACTTGTAAGAGCTTGTTTTAAACAAGTTGAGTTTGAGAGAATTACAACCGACACATCCTAGTAGTTGACAGGACGATACATATTATTTTTGTGTTTCTTGTTTTCTACTAATCATGACAGGTGATACGGAAATTTTTGAGCTGTTGAAACTAGACCCTCATATTCAGGATGTCATTCAACACTTACCGTTATATGATGGTAAGTTTGATCCTCAAGGTTACATTGATTGGGAGTTAAAAGTAGACAATGAATTTGATGAGCATGACCTGTCGAGAGAAACAAAAGATTTGTATTGCCTCTAATGTTTTGATTGAATATGCTTTACTAGAATGGAAACATATTTGTAGGCACAACAAAGTTCCAGAATCTTGGGAAGACTTCAAATTTCTTTTTAGAGATGCATTCATTCCTGCATATTATGCTGATTATTTGCTTGCAAAATTAGACAACTTGAAGCAAGATAGTAGGACTGTAAAAGCATACTACCATGATTTTAAGATTTGCATCATGTTTGGTGGATTAGATGAATGCATGGAAGATGTTATGAGTAGGTTCATGAGAGGGTTCAATTATGAAATTCAAGCCTTGTTAATTAGCAATTCTTATAGCCATATTGGTCAATTGTTTTGTCTTGCTCTCAATACTGAAAAGGAGATCCTATTATCTGTGAATACTTGCAAGAATGATGTGACCCATAATGTCCAAAATTTGACTATTCTGCATGCTAATGAAGAGCAACAAATAGTGGAACCCACTGTTGATTTTCCTTTGTCACAAAATGAATTACTTGCTGTTCCTTGTGATAAAGAGGAGTTGTGTGCTGATGATTCTTTTACTCCTATGCCACAAGTAGCGAATAAGTGTGATACTTTTGGTTTGGAACCATACAAATGTGCTGAAGATAAGCTTTTTCATCCTATTACATGTGCACAAGATGAACTGAATTTGCTATCCTCTTTAAATACTTTGGGTTATATTGAATTTGATATTCTGTGTAATCTAAATTGTCTAAAAGAGAAACTTAAATTTGATTCTGGTTTGCCAAGTTTTAATCATTGTTCGCTTCATGCAATTGGCAAATACGACAGCAAAGGAGAATATTTGGTGCATAAAGTTTATATTTGCTCTAATCTGAAATATCCTTTTGGGCCACAATACCATGATCAAATTGAGGGCTGCACTAACACTAATGATGTCTTGCAAAGTTTTCCTAGTTTTTCCCATATGCAACAGGATAAATATCAAGAAGGGGAGCACGGTTCACTTTTACCTACAACACATCCTCCAACAAAGGTCAAACCGAGGACGGTTTGTTGTCAAGAAAGGGAGAATGATGAGGACATCATTGGCTCAAATATGACCATGCCAACCACTTCTATACCAAAGGTGCAACCATTCTACATGAGGCTTATCATTGATGCATTTGATGAATTGGTGCTCCACCATAAAATGTGTATATTTTTATTTTCAGAATTACTTACATGGATCAAGGGAAGGTTTGATTGCATATGGAAAGCATGGAAGGTTACTGAAGTTGATTGGGGACCAAATCCAAGTATTCCCAACGTCCTCCACCTGGACACCACGTCACTTTTGGTCCAAGGAAAGAAAGAGATCAAATCCAACACGTTTTGGGGCTGGATTCGGACTCCAGGACAGCTCCAACTTGTGATGTTCACCACGGTCGCATACGGACTCGGATTGGGGCGTTCAAGTACTTCATGGAATCCTTATGAAGTCTATTTTTACATGGATCTGGAATCAAGTCCATATCTGTTCTGAGGCAGCCGCAATGACCGAATTACTACTACCAAGAGGTTTTCTGTTCAAAGGTGTCTTTGCGTCGCCTTTAGTTTGGTCCAATGGGCCGTGTATCAAGTTGGGTCCATTAGGGACGCGTCCTAGGGTTGGATCATGACCCCAAACACCTGGTGGTCGTCCTTCCACCTTCATATACCCCTTAGCCGCCACCAAGAACAGTTGGGTTTTGTTTGTTGAAAGTTTAGCCATTGCTACTTCCTTGTAGACGCGCGTGTGTCGACTAGACCATCCGTTCTACTTGATTCGAACCCCAACTTTATGAGTTCAGATTGGTTTTTCATCTCCATATTTGCAATTGAGTTGCTTGTTCCTCGATTGCTTGCAGGAATTACCCTAGTGGTTTGGTTGATCGTGCTCCACAAGATCGCGACGGCCGTTGGAGGTGGTGTATCGGTTGCTAAGGCGCAGCTTGGAAGGTCTGAGTTGGGCCGTGAACGTCATCTCCATCCCCAAATCGAAGTTATCCACCTTCTCTCATCGAAGATTGGGATTCACCCTAGCGGGTTCATATCAGTTGGTATCAAAGCAAGGTTGATCGGTGAGAGACTTCTAGTTCTTTTCTTTGCTTTTAATCTCCTATGGTTCGTAAAAAGCCAAAACAAAATTAGTAGATTAGTTCTTCATAATCCCAAAACCCTTTGAGGTTAATACTATTCGCTTAGTTAGGGCTTATTGAATTAACGGTTGCATCGTCGTGCAAGTTGTTGGTCTTAGCGTCTAGTCGTTTAGAGTTTGAGTTCTAGTCACGCGTTTACATCACCATCGCAGATTTGAGTTTATTTGTTTTCTCTAGGAATCCGAGTGGATTTTCAAATTCCTTTGTTTTGTTTACCACCATTATCCTAGCCACGTCCTTGGAGGTTTCATCCACGTCCATATTTCCATCTACAAAAAGGAAATCCAACAAGATCAAGATAGAATTCGATTCGAGTAATTGTTTTATCTTGAAAAGAAAAGCACCATATTTCCTTTGTCGAGTCCGAATAGGAGTTTAAATACAATCTGAAACCTTAACTTGTCCTCTTTCCAACGGATCGTAGCTTGGTCCCAAATTCATTCGAAGCGCTTCGCAATTGCCCCGGAGATTTTTGGCGTCTCTTGCTGGTTTTGCAAAACAACCACTTGTTTGACTTTGCTCTTGAATCACCCTTCCCAAGGAAACATTTAATTTGCTGTAAGTAGCTTGTTATTTCTTGTTGCAAAATTTTAGTTTTGTGCTAGTTGAAAGAAAAAAAAGAAAAAAAAGAAAGAAAGAAAGAAAAGAAAGAAAGAAAAAGACGTAAAGAAAGAAAGAAAAGAAAGAGAAAGAAGAAGAGAAGAGTTTTCTTTTGTTGTTATTCGTCCTTGTGATCCTTCTTTCTTTGCAGCTCGGTGACTTCGTTTGTGTCCGTGCTCGCGTCTCTAGCACGTACTAGCCTAGGACCGAAGATAATAACGTCGTTGAGCGTTTGTTCAATTTGCTTGCAACTAACGTGGTTCTAGTACTTCTTTTTCTTTAGCCCACCTATAGCTCCACATATTCGACTACTGACTTGAGAGGTTTTTGTTGCTGCGGCACCGATACACTTCGCTCCACCGTTGCAGACTTGTTGGTTGCCGTCACCTCCTGTTTGGCTTGGTAAGAACTTGTAAGAGCTTGTTTTAAACAAGTTGAGTTTGAGAGAATTACAACCGACACATCCTAGTAGTTGACAGGACGATACATATTATTTTTGTGTTTCTTGTTTTCTACTAATCATGACAGGTGATACGGAAATTTTTGAGCTGTTGAAACTAGACCCTCATATTCAGGATGTCATTCAACACTTACCGTTATATGATGGTAAGTTTGATCCTCAAGGTTACATTGATTGGGAGTTAAAAGTAGACAATGAATTTGATGAGCATGACCTGTCCGAGAAACAAAAGATTTGTATTGCCTCTAATGTTTTGATTGAATATGCTTTACTAGAATGGAAACATATTTGTAGGCACAACAAAGTTCCAGAATCTTGGGAAGACTTCAAATTTCTTTTTAGAGATGCATTCATTCCTGCATATTATGCTGATTATTTGCTTGCAAAATTAGACAACTTGAAGCAAGATAGTAGGACTGTAAAAGCATACTACCATGATTTTAAGATTTGCATCATGTTTGGTGGATTAGATGAATGCATGGAAGATGTTATGAGTAGGTTCATGAGAGGGTTCAATTATGAAATTCAAGCCTTGTTAATTAGCAATTCTTATAGCCATATTGGTCAATTGTTTTGTCTTGCTCTCAATACTGAAAAGGAGATCCTATTATCTGTGAATACTTGCAAGAATGATGTGACCCATAATGTCCAAAATTTGACTATTCTCGCATGCTAATGAAGAGCAACAAATAGTGGAACCCATCTGTTGATTTTCCTTTGTCACAAAATGAATTACTTGCTGTTCCTTGTGATAAAGAGGAGTTGTGTGTTGATGATTCTTTTACTCCTATGCCACAAGTAGCGAATAAGTGTGATACTTTTGGTTTGGAACCATACAAATGTCTTTGAAGATAAGCTTTTTCATCCTATTACATGTGCACAAGATGAACTGAATTTGCTATCCTCTTTAAATACTTTGGGTTATATTGAATTTGATATTCTGTGTAATCTAAATTGTCTAAAAGAGAAACTTAAATTTGATTCTGGTTTGCCAAGTTTTAATCATTGTTCGCTTCATGCAATTGGCAAATACGATGAAAGAAAGGAGAATATTTGGTGCATAAAGTTTATATTTGCTCTAATCTGAAATATCCTTTTGGGCCACAATACCATGATCAAATTGAGGGCTGCACTAACACTAATGATGTCTTGCAAAGTTTTCCTAGTTTTTCCCATATGCAACAGGATAAATATCAAGAAGGGGAGCACGGTTCACTTTTACCTACAACACATCCTCCAACAAAGGTCAAACCGAGGACGGTTTGCTGTCAAGAAGGGGAGAATGATGAGGACATCATTGGCTCAAATATGACCATGCCAACCACTTCTATACCAAAGGTGCAACCATTCTACATGAGGCTTATCATTGATGCATTTGATGAATTGGTGCTCCACCATAAAATGTGTATATTTTTATTTTCAGAATTACTTACATGGATCAAGGGAAGGTTTGATTGCATATGGAAAGCATGGAAGGTTACTGAAGTTGATTGGGGACCAAATCCAAGTATTCCCAACGTCCTCCACCTGGACACCACGTCACTTTTGGTCCAAGGAAAGAAAGAGATCAAATCCAACACGTTTTGGGGCTGGATTCGGACTCCAGGACAGCTCCAACTTGTGATGTTCACCACGGTCGCATACGGACTCGGATTGGGGCGTTCAAGTACTTCATGGAATCCTTATGAAGTCTATTTTTACATGGATCTGGAATCAAGTCCATATCTGTTCTGAGGCAGCCGCAATGACCGAATTACTACCAAGAGGTTTTCTGTTCAAAGGTGCTGCGTCGCCTTAGTTTGGTCCAATGGGCCGTGTATCAAGTTGGGTCCATTAGGGACGCGTCCTAGGGTTGGATCATGACCCCAACACCCTGGTGGTCGTCCTTCCACCTTCATATACCCCTTAGCCGCCACCAAGAACAGTTGGGTTTTGTTTGTTGAAAGTTTAGCCATTGCTACTTCCTTGTAGACGCGTGTGTCGACTAGACCATCCGTTCTACTTGATTCAGAACCCCAACTTTATGAGTTCAGATTGGTTTTTCATCTCCATATTTGCAATTGAGTTGCTTGTTCTACTTGTTCTTGCTTATTCCTCGATTGCTTGCAGGAATTACCCTAGTGGTTTGGTTGATCGTGCTCCACAAGATCGCGACGGCCGTTGGAGGTGGTGTATCGGTTGCTAAGGCGCAGCTTGGAAGGCTGTAGTCGGGCCGTGAACGTCATCTCCATCCCCAAATCGAGTTATCCACCTTCTCTCATCGAAAGATTGGGATTCACCCTAGCGGGTTCATATCAGTTCTAATTTAGTTCTATTGTTTGCTTCGTGTATGATTGCATGGATGCTTGTGTGGTGCGTTATGATTTTGTCTAGTCGATGAGCTATACGTGGTGAATTGAGAAGCAATTCCTTGAAGGTTTTGACTTGAAGAAGGATCTGAGTTTAAGGCATGTATAGCATGGGATCATCCTTGTTGTCCTATTCACTTTAATAATTTAATCATATGCATGTGTCTACCTTGGCAACCGTAGTAAACTTTCCTAGCTATTTGATATTTTAGATTCCTTGTCGCCTATGGGGTATTACATTGGGTAGTATGATGCTAGTGCTCAACCAAAGCCATGATCTTGTAACTTGACTAATGGTATATGCAATAAACACTAAAAGATGCTTTTTAGCAACATGGAATCAGAAGGCTAGAGCATTGGGCTATTATTATGGTGCTCTATATTCCTCTCCCTATGGACTTATCTATAAGTGATCATCTAAGACTTATAGTACAACTATGGGGGTCACATGGCTCTGGCTTTAGTCAAGTATGATGACATTTTCTAGCTTGTTAGCGGTTACCTTTATGGCACAAAAGGGGCTTGCCGAGTCAGGTATAGGACAGCCTCTACTCTTATGTGTATAGCAATGAAGGAATTGTCATTCGAAAGGGGGGGTTCCTACATCTACTTGCCAAGTGAATCCTAGCGGCCCTAACTTGTTAGACGAACCTTTGAAAGGCTTCATAGTGAACCATGCCAACCTTCCTTGGTGGTGGGTCAAGAGGCTGATCACCTCAGGCGAAAGGGTAAATCACGAGTCATAGTGAAAGTGTACAACCTCTGTAGAGTGTAAAACTATTATAACAGCCGTGCTCACGGTCATGAGCGGCCTTGGAACCATTATGGAATAGATGATGAACACTGATGATACTGATGATAAAGATGCTCCCTAATGATTACTGTTTATGCTATTCATTATTCATATTTACCTGATCATGTGTTTATATGGGCTTATGATAAACTTATTGCTACTCAATTGCTAAAATCATGACTCATTAAAAGCTAATCGCAGTTAAACCAGTGTCAGCCTTTTGAGCCTCATGAACCCCATGTTATATTTGTTGAGTACGACATGTACTTACGCTTGTTTTACTTTTTAAATCTTTGGAAAAAATCCTAGATGGGTGCCAGATTGCTAGAGTTTGAAGAAGTTAGGCTCGTGATCAACCAGTCAGTTGTCCCTGTGGAGTTGGCGTCTTCACCTGAAGATTAAAGTTGTCTTGCCGCTGTTGGCTTTTTAAGGTTATATCCTTTATACTAAGTACGTTATATTAAGCATTGTCTTTTGATATTACCCCTTATTTGTAGCTATATGTGAGATTTGACTTCCTAGGCTCACATATGGTGTGTATCTAGTTTTGTTCTTAAAATGGGTGCTACACACCCCTCTTAATAGTACAGACTATCTATCCTAAATGTGATCACACTCGCTAAGTGTCTGGATCACGAAAAACAAAAGCTCCTATGGATATCACCTTTGCCTTGAGCTTTTTATTTTTCTCTTTCTTGTTTTCCAAGTCCGAGCACTTCATCACCATGCCCATCACCATCATCATGATCTTCACCATTTGCTCCACCACTTGGAATGTGCTATCCTATCTCATGATCACTTAGAGCAATAGGTTAGCACTTAGTGTTTCATCAATTCACCAAAACCAAACTAGAGCTTTCAATCTCCCCTTTTTGGTAATTGATGACAACCCTTTCACAAAGATATGAATCAAAATTCAATTGAATCTATGTTGCTTGCCCAAGCATATTTACCATGTGTAAAAGGATATGGACAAGTTTCATGAACCCCAATTGGTAGCATTAGCTCTCCCTACATATATGCTAAGAGTTTGGATAGAAGCTTGCACATATGCATGGTGTCGGATTCATAAACCCGGGGTCCCTAATGGGTCCGCTTCCTAGCAAAAGCTCAACCCAGCAAATGGCATTATGAACGATGCGCAACTCCTGGGCCAGCCCAGATACCTAACGACAGGCCAGAAGAGCGATCCAGTCTCCAACCAGAAGGCCTAGCCCAAGAGGGGACGACGCTCGCTTCCGACTCTGACCGGAAGGCCTAGCCAAGGAGGGGACGCCGCTCGCTTCCAACTTTGACCCGCTTCTCCGACCGGAAGGCCTGGCCAAGGAGGGGACGACGCTTGCTTCCGACTCTGACCTGCTTCTCCGACCAAGAATACACCGAACCTCTACTTATGGCTCTTCTCCGACCAGCGTGGTCGGAGCCGACTGGGAACGATCGGTTGGGGACTCTTGCTCGGTGAGGACCCATGAAATCGGGCGAAGCAGATAATGTAAGGTGTTCAAGTCAACCGCAATACCGAGGATCGTACCCTGCACACCTATAGGACAGTACTGTCAGACCATGCCAGAAGGGTACTTTGCAGCCTTCCAGACATGTCAGAACACAAACAGTGTTGTAGGCGCTGACATTTGTCCTACAGTATGGTAGGCGCTGACATTTGCCATACCATAAGAACAGGATGGAGCCTGCCACATGCATCTGGGCATCAACAGTATTGTGGGCGCCGACAAACTATCTTATACCCGATGGCGTGGGCAACAAGACTAGGGCACACACACACTCTCTCTCTCTCCTAAACTTGTAAGGTCGTCCCCTTCCTCTATAAAAGGGGATGCACTCTCTCCCAACAAGAACGATCATTCCGACTCTCTCTCTGCTAGATAGACATTCTGAGCACTCAAACAGCTTCATGGCTCTAGAACTCTAAAGCTACATAGAGTATACATTCCAATACTTAGCGCACGTAGGAGCTCCCGTCACTCTTGGCCCTTTAGTCCAGAGTCTGACCGCACCTCTAACACCCCCATCTTATTCCCACTCGTTTGTAACCCCACTGCAAACTTCGAGCACCTAGGCTCAGGAATAAAGTCAACGACCGACTTAAACTGGACGTAGGGCACGTTATCTGAACCAGTATAAACCCTATGTTATTAAGTGCTAGGCCACATCCGATCACAACGTACGGTAAAACAACAAATATTTACTTGTTGGTCACTTTTCGCACCGACACATGGATTGGAAATATGGGAGAGTAATGTCTACCAAATGATGCTAAGGTATAAGAGATGGACCTTTGAAGCGTGATACCAATCGGAATGCACCAAATATACCATCCTTAGCACCATTGTTAGTTAGATACCTTTGCAAAGACAAGAACTTGATACCTCATGAGATCAACATTATATGCAAGGTTCTAGTAGCACTTGTGAAAGCAAAGCAAGGCATATCTAACTATCACCTATGAATGCTAGTTTTTCATTTCATCAATCAAACCTACAACGAGCATACACCACACAAGCATGGAATTTTAATTTAAAACTTGTGCCATGCAAGCAAACATATGAAATGCACATACAAATGCATCAATCAAGTTTATGAGCTTGCTCCCCCTACTTGTGTGTTCAAATTTTAATTGATCCCCTTACTTTGTCATATTTCTCCCACTATGTCAAAGCTCTCACCCTTTGTCATCTTTTCACTATATTTGTGCACTAATTTCTCCTCCTTTATCATCAATGACCACAAAGGTTCAATTTTAGATAGGTTAAGATTATCAATGTCAATCAATAGGGTGAGGATCATTTTCCCAAATTTTGGTTCAATCTAGAACACTTGCAAAAGATATTTAACTCGGTTTGATCCAAGGACAAGCTTCTTCACACCTCGTTTCAAGGGTTATCTTGTACCATGTTGAGTTAAACACTTAAAGCTCATTTTCTAGATCAAACACTAGGTGCACAAGCCCACAGACATGTCATATGCTACCACTAGATCAAGTCAAGCATAGAAGCAATAGTGGTACCATACAAGCATCAATTTCATTTGATTTTCATGAATGAGTCTATAAAACATGAGGAATGACTAGATGCACTAAGTAAGTCCTTAGAAAAGAATGTATGCATGCCAATCAACTTTTACCTTGGATTGCTCGAAAGGAGAGGCATGTCATATTAGTGGGGGGTGCATCAACACATATTTAAGAAACCCAATATGTTAAACTCATTCCTTAGCGTGCAAAACCTTTTCTCATCCAATGGCTTGGTGAATATGTCGGCAAGTTGATCTTCGGTGCCTACACTCTTAATTGAAATGTCCTTTTTTTGTTGATGATCTCTTATGAAATGGTGGCGGACATCAATGTGCTTTGTTCTTGCATGTTGAATCGGATTGTTGGTTAGCTTAATTACACTCTCATTGTCACATAGCAACAACACTTTCTTGAACTTGATTCCCAAGTCATTCAAGGTGGCCATCATCCAAAGTATTTATGCACAACAACTACCGATGGATATGTATTCGGCTTCGGCGGTTGATAATGCAACACTATTTTTCTTCTTTGATGACCTTGAAACAAGTGATCTTCCCAATAATTGACAAGTGCCCAAAGTGCTCTTTCTTTCAACCTTGCATCCTACATAATCTAAGGCCACGCCACCACGCGCCAACTGACCGGACGCACCAGTCCAGTATCCGGTCACTGTAAACAGCGCCTTCTATTGACGGTAGTTACCATCCATCATAAACCATCAACATAACATGAATAAATGCATAAATAGGATCACCAACATAGACTTAGGGGTTTTAACTAACAATTTCTATGAGTTTTGGTGAATCTGTGTTTTTAGCAGGGTTATTTCAGAAAACCGTCAAGGAGGATCAAATTGTCAAATAAAATCATGCTTATCCGAGGCGAAACGGACACCATAAGGTTCCTAAAGACTCGAGAGGACTCCACACCAAAGCGGAGGCCACACCACTGCCAGGTGGGGCTGGCTAGCCCCACCTAGAGGTCGCTTGGCCCCTAGGGACCCACCTGTCAGCCTTCTTCGTATGTCGGTTCCTCACCGCCTCCTAGGATGCATTTACGCCATCCTTTAAGTTGGTTTGATCTAAGGGCTCACGTTGGATGCTCTGGCCTATATAACCCCCCCCCCCCTCTAGGCCATGCTACCATAAGTCAAAAGTAGACCAAAAATTAGGGTTTCTAGAGAGAAGAGAATAGAGCTCTAATTCTTCAAGTTTCTAGTATAGGCTAGCTAGCAAGGTTCAAGTAGAGTTTGGGCTATCGCTCAGGATTCTAGATCTACCGTTTGGAGACTGCTATGCCATTGTATCTCTTTATTTATGACTTTGTTCTACTTCAATATTATGTTGTTATTTATTATGTTCCTAGTTTGCTCTAATAATATGCTTGATATAGTTATGATTGATGATGAATATATGCATATGTTCGCAAAGCTCTTAGCTTAGTTATGGAGAGAGTTAAGTGGTCGACATTATGTAAACATGGTGCTTAGATATTGTTTGCCTGCAGATGACTTCTGCACTTTGGGTCATGTGGTAGATCACGGATGTGACACTCCCATTGAGTCCTTTGTAGTCCACTCCCATTTGTAGAGCACGTAGAACATGATTGCGAAGGAAGACAAGCTATGTTCTTAATCTTCCTTAGTAATGTTCCTTATGCATAGATCCAAAGTTAGTTATACTATAGATGAGGGTGTATATACTTGGGTGTACAAAAGACTTAGTAGATAAGTAATGACTTAGGAATCTTTTGCTCTTAACAAATCTCTTGCTTAGCTTTACTACATTTTATGAGTATCTATTTCTATCTCTGGAATACCATTATTACCTAACACTTATCATTTATTTATCATTTGACTTACCCCAACCATAGCATGAGAGTGGTTTTATCATAAGTATACATATTTGTCAATATCTCTATGCTAACACAACCCCATAGCTCCTCCATGTGGATAAAATATAAATAACGATACTCGGTATACTCCCGGGTGAAATGCTACAATGGTATATTATCTATGCGCTTGCGAATACCTTATATATAGTTTACAAGTGTTCTCATAATTACTAACAACGTATTTCTAGCATCATGCTAGGGATGGCAACTTAGTTAAGAGTGATGCTAAGAAATGTCAACAAACATTTCTGGCGCCGTTGCCGGGGAGGGGCACATGGCTAAGAGAATTGACCAAATAAATACTTATTGATAAAATCTTACCCTCTGCTTTAGCAGGCTTACCCTTGTTTGTCTTTGTTCATATCTTATACAGAGTATTGTAGGATTGGTTGTGATTTTCTAATAAATTCCATCAATCATAATCAACCAAATCAAGAGGAAACTCAACACCAGTTTCTAAAGCTATGGCTGACAAGACTCTACATGAATTCTCTGCTCCAGGCACCAAGAACATTCGCACTAGACCAACACTCAAAACCGATAATCTTGAGTTTGAGCTCAAGCCAAGCCTCATCAACATAGTGCAAGCTACCCCATTCAGTGGAAAGGCACATGAAGATGCTAGTGCTCATCTTTAGAATTTCCTAGAGATAAGTAGCATGGTCGTCATCAAGGACGTTGCTCAAGACATCATACTACTCCGCCTCTTTCCATTCTCACTTGTGGGAAGAGCGAAGCAATGGTTCTACACCAACAAAGATCACATCAATACATGGGCAAAGTGTTCAAAGGCCTTCCTAGAAAAGTTAATTTTCCCCTATAGGAAAGACCAATGCCTTAAGAGGAAAGATTTCAAACTTCCAGCAACAGAAATGAGAGACCATTCTAGAAGCATGGGAACATTTTCAAGAATATGTTTCAGATTGCCCTCATCATGGAATGCAAGATTGGTTGCTCATACAAAGTTTCTACCATGGATTAACTTAGAAAGCCCATGAACAACTCGATGGCCACTGTGGGAGGATCATTTATGTCACTCACCCTTGGAAAAGCTAAAACTCTTATGGAAAAGATAGCCTCTAATCAAGGCTGGTCATCATGCAATATTCAATCATGTAATAAGAGTGAAGAAGTATCAGAAGAGGTGTGTGCACTATCAACCAAAATGGACGTACTGTTGAATTGGCTCGAACAGTGAGACAATGACAAGAAAGATCGACAGGCCATTCAAGATGCATTCAATGCTCAAAACTTATGTGGGGAATATTTAGGGATTGAATTCCCTAAATTGCAAGACGATGTAAACATCATTTGCAACAATTTAGGTTCACAACAACAGAGACAAGGATGGAAACAACAACAACGGTCAACTTACCAAGGTAAGTACCTAGGTAGTTATTATAATTCTTCCAATCCTAAACAACCATCCTTAAGAGACTTAATCTTAGAACAAGCTAGGATTAATGAGAATTTTTCTAAAAAGCTTGCTTTTAATGATAAGGTCCTAGAAAATATAAATACTAAAATGGATAGTTTTTCTTCTGCCATACAAGACCAACTTAACTATAATAAAAAGATAGAATCTCAATTAGACTAGTTGGCCGCTGCTCTTCCTTTTGCCACTAACCTTGAGAAGGTCAATGCCATAACCACAAGAGGTGGCAAGTCTACTCATGATCCACCATATTTGACAAGGACAGGTAATACACCAGTGGTAGTGCAGGAAGAGGAGAAGAAGGACGACGAAGAAAATGGGCCACAAGAGCAAGAGTTACAATGAGATTTCCATGACACATCCTTCCTACCGTTTCCACATAGAAATAGAAAATCTAAAATGGACGAGGATGTTTGGTAAGTTTGTAGAGGCAATTCAAAAGCTATATATCAATATTCCATTGTTAGATGCCATACAGGTGCCTACCTATGCGAAGTATCTCTGGGATATCCTCAACAATAAGAGACCACTGCCCTCCACTGAGGTAATCAAGTTAACGAGGAGTGTAGTGCGGCCATCCTAAACACTTCACCTATCAAGAAGGATCCAGGATGCCCCACTATTGATTGTTCGATCGGGAGCTAGAACTTTGAGAATGCGTTATGCGATATTGGAGCAAGTGTCAATGTCATGCCCAAGAAGGTTTTTGACAAGCTCAACCATTCAACACTCACGCCAACATTGATGTGTTTGCAACTAGCCAACCAATCGGTCCGCTACCCTACATGAATTGCTGAGAATATTCTAGTAAAAATACAAAATTTCTTTGTTCCTATAGATTTTGTGGTACTTGACATGCAGGAGGACATAAAGACACCACTCATTCTTGGGAGACCCTTCTTGAACACTACAAATGCGCACATTGATGTCGGAGCTGGAGAGATCAAATTCCATATTAACAAAAAGGAAGAGTGGTTCACTTTCAAGTCAAGACCGAAACAATGCTCCAATTTGGAATGGCATGAGAAGCAAGTATCAGGGTCTCCATCTCCGGGACCGAAGGATACACCTAAAGAATAAACCCAAACGGAGAAGTCCGGTTCGGTGGACTTAAATTTTCGAACCCTCGCCAGGAGGTAACTCGGTAGTTATCCATATTTACTTTTCGCATTATATTTTACTTCAGCATATTTACTTCTTAAAACTTGCATTAGAAAAATGAAATAAACAATTCTCATCATGGCATACTAAAAATTCAAGCCCCATGTAAATAATTTTTACAGAGCATATAACCTCATAAGAAATATTTACTGTGGAGGCATAAAAATATAAATACCATCATTCATCTTCTTATATTACATAGTATCACAAAAGTATTTTTGCATTGCATATTTATACATGTATACGGTAGAAATATGGTTACCAGGACCCACAACTATGTGGGGCCCACCACCATCACCTCCATCTGCACTTTACCTCCACCATCACCTCCATATCTCCACCACCCTCACTCTACACCATCCATGAGATATTTTCCACCGAAAGGAGCACTTCACCTACTTAACCACAAAGCAAAGGAAGCATCATGAAATGGAGAGGTCATTTGTCCACCTTGTGGGGCCGGCCGGCCCCACCACTAGGTCGGGTGGTCTCCCCCTCTCCCCTCTATAAATACCACTTCTCCTGGCTGCTCAACTCACTCACACATACAACATTTCACCATCCCAAGTTCAAAAATCTAGTTTCAAATTTCATAGTTAAAAATCTCTTGAATAGAGAAGTGTTGGATTAAGAAAGAGTGTGGGAAAGTTTGAGTGTGAGAGTAGTGTTAAAATCTTAAGAAAGAGATGAAGAGGTGTTGTTGAAATTTGAGCAAGAAAAATAGAGTTTAAGAGTGGTAGTGCTATCCAAATCAAGAGAGGAAATTAAAAAGAATTAGGGTGGAAGACATGCTAAAATCTTGATTAGAATATTCACTAGGTAATCTCGGACAACTAACCTCTGGACGACTGACTTTTGGACGGCTAACTACAAACATTTTTATTTTCTGAATCCCGTTCCATGAGTTGTGTTGTTTTTGTCTATTTTGCAAGAAAATGAGCAAGATTGCCGACAAGCTCAAGCGGACAATATCTTCCATTCAACAAGAAGTTCTTCATCCCGAGTAAGCACCAACATGGAGGTTGATCCTCCGTCTCCCGCTGTTGGAGCACCATCCCGATCAGGCCCCATGGAGAGGAATGTTCTTCTACAAGAAAAGCAGCTCAAGCTCTGGGATGATAGGGAGAAGAACATCTACAAGAAGCTGAAGAACCAGGATTTCATCCTCAGCCCTGCCTTTGATCCAGCCCTACTTCAGTCCATAGGTATGGACTCCAAATTTGAACTCATTTTCAAGGGCGTAGGATGGGAGGATGCATGGGAAATAGATGAGTCAGGGTGCAAGCTTTTGACTATTGAATTTTTATGCACTTTACAAACCACCGACTTGGAAGTCTCATTTAGCTTCTTTGGGAAATAATTTTCTTTTCCCTAGAAGAACTTTAGCGAGCTTCTAGGATTCCCTGCTCAGTGCACAATTGATGTAGACTCAGCTATACAAGACTTTGATAGGAATAAGTTTTGGAGGGAGATATCGAAAGAAATTGTTTGCTACCACCCTGGTACCAATGACATTCACCACCCTACTTTGCGGTTCATGCACAAATGACTAGGATTTACTCTTTTTCCTAGAAATGATTTCTGCATAGTAAGGAATAATGAACTTAAACTGCTCTATGCTATGGTTAAAAGAAAGAAGGTTTCACCTATAAAATTCATGATGGCACAATGGGTAGAAATTCCTGAACTTAAGGGAGATGTTGGGTGCACTTCTTTGGTCACCCGCATAGCTTGAAATTTGGGTTTACTAGCAAATGCTTCTATTACATACATTGACAGTCCTCGATGGATTATTGATTATGGCTATTTTAATCATGCACACATGTTAAAAAAAAGGGCAAGGATGGGAAAATAGTCATGATGTATAGGGACTACATAAATGAGTTTCCGTTACCAGACCAAAACCTCGGTCTATATGTGGTAGATTTGTTTGTCTTTGATTTGTAGAAAATAGAGCAAGCACCTCGCAGGAGTGTTTCTGCAAGGATCACTCGCAACCCGCAGCCTCGATACCATGGAGACGAACCCATTCTAGAAGGACCTGCCTTCACCAGCTTATGTAGGATTTGATCAAGCAGGACCTTCCTAGGTGCACCTTCTCAGCATGAAGGCTAGGACCAACTGGGATCCTTCCACATGCACCAACTCGAGCATGCTGGTTGGGAGCATCCCACTCCTCAGCACGTTGAGAGCTCTTGGCATCAAGGCTCAAGTGCGCAATGGCAGTATGGTAATTACAACTACTACCAGCAGCAGTAGTATGAGGAGGTCTCCAGTGGCCACTAGGGAGGATGCATGTCCTTCTCTTCCCGTGGCTACCATGGCCATCCCACATATTATCATGAGCAACAGATGGAGTACGCTCGTTTCGACACTAGGCTCATCACCATCGAGGAGAACCAGCAGGAGATCTAGAACACTCTTCACCAACATTCCTAGTGGCAAGAAGAAGCGGGACAACGCCTCATCGCCATCCAGCAACAACAGCAACAAAAGAATGACAACTGGAACTACTTGTTTGGCCATCTCCACATTGACCACCCGCATCGATGAAGGACCATAGCAACACCGAGCTTTGGGGAGGAGCCCCAATTTACCTAAGGTAAGTTTTCTTTCTAGTATTTTATTATTTCCTTTAGTTTATTTAATTTTCAAATTTGTATTAGTTAAAAATACAAAACCAAGAAAATAAAATAAAAATTTGCCTTTGTCTTTTATATATATTACTATGGTATGATCTAAAAATGATGGAAACCAAATAAAAAGAGTGTGTATATAGTTTGCTTAAGGTGCGCTTTAGTTAGTTTTTAAGAGTCAATAAATAAATAGAACTTGAAGATGATCTCACTTGATGGAAATGATGAATAGTTGCTCTATTATAATTCTTTTCAAGTACCTAGTTTTCAGCATTGAATTCTCTTGAGTTTTGGATAAGATTGATTTGACATAAGAATTTGATCTAAACTTGAAACTCGTGGGTAGCATGTGCTTGATCTAAGTCTAGGTAATTAACAGATATGATATGAGAAGGTCTGAGCTGCTATTTATCTTGTTCTAAGTGACACCTAAATTCTAGAGATTTCTTTTGAAAAACATAAAAAATCACATGATGAGATCTTGTATGACAAAGCTTAAATTCCTACCAGAGCCAAACGTGTTTATCTAGGCTACAAAACTTCCACTTATATGCTACTTGTTTTGCATTGAGTTTAGTCAAGCTTTGTTGATACCTTATGAGAGATTTGTCATACTTTTAAAATCAAGATCACGTACACACCACCTACATATGCACTATCCCTACACTGGGGGTAGGTGCAAAAACATGCATTCCATCTAGATCCACCCAAAAATGTTTTACCCCTACACTGGGAGAAAACACCAAAAATATGCTTCATAGGTTTTTCACCAAATAAATGCTCTAAGTTCTTGTTGCTATCTCTCAAAATTTTGTTGCAGAAAAGAGGAATGGGCTATACAAAAGTTATTCATAAAAAAAGAGAGAAGAAGAAAGAAGAATTGAAAAAAATGGACAAGTGTCCAAAGTATTAAAATAATGGGTACTTAGATGCCCACCTAAAAAAAGAAGATGAATAAGATAGCCCATATTTTTTTGCAATTGTTTCCAAGTTTAAAATGAGAGATATGTTTTCAAGGAGCATAGTAGAATCAGGCTAGCCACCATATATATCCACCATATTCCATACACATGCACATCTTGATTTGATTGTATGACTTAACTCTCTTTGGATCCAAGGTTTGACTTTACAATATATGTATTTCAAGTATGCTCTCTTCATGCAATTACCACTCCTATGAGCACCACATAAACATTAGTTATAGGAGAAGAAAAGGCATAACATCATTCATTGCATGGATCCATAAATACCACATATATGAGAGACTTCAAAGTGTCATACAAAGGAATCTCTGGGTCTTTATTTTGAAAACTTATAAAACTCTGGAATAATGGTTGGACAAAAGAACCTGAGACATAGTGCTTTACTTGATCGTTCTGTCTTACAATTGCTCAAGAACCAAGTGAAAGCTAGAAAGCCCCATGGTTGAAGGTAATATGGGTAAGTTTGAAAGTCAGATCAATGAATTTTAATCCGGAGGAGAATTCTTATTTGAATGCATGTGTACTTTTGAGGAGTTGCAAAAAATCTAAACTCCTGATCCATTGCTAAGTTCGGTATTGCTCAAGGACTAGCAAAGGTTAAGCTTGGGGGAGTTTGTTGACGGTAGTTATCATCCATCATAAATCATCAACATAACATGAATAAATGCATAAACAGGATCACCAATATAGACTTAGCAGTTTTAACTGACAATTTCCATGAGTTTTGGTAAATCTGTGTTTTTAGCAGGGTTATTTTAGAAAACCATCAAGGAGGATCAAATCATCAAATAAAATCACACTTATCCATGGTGAAACGGACACTAGAAGGTTCCAGAAGACTCCACACTAAAGCGAGCCCCACCTAGAGGCCGACCTAGCCCCTAGGGGACCCACCTGTCAGCCTCCTTCGTTCGTTGGTTCCTCACCGCCTCCTAGGATGCATCTACGTCGTCCTTTAAGTCGGTTTGATCCAAGGGCTCATGTTGGATGCTCTAGCCTATATAACCAGCCCCTACCCCCCCACTAGCAGCGCTGCCATAAGTCAAGAGTAGACCAGAAATTAGGGTTTCCAGAGAGAAGAGAATAGAGCTCTAATTCTTCAAGTTTCTAGTATAGGCTAGCTATAGAGTTTAGGCTATCGCTTAGGATTCTAGATCTAACGTCTGGAGACTGGTATAGCCATTGTATCTGTCTCACCTAGTTTTAAAGACAAAACCAGGTTCAACATATGTGTGCCAAGGAAGTCCACACATACAACAATAGAATGAATAATATCAGAAATAATGTTGTTAAATAACATATACATAACTATATTAACACTTACATCAGTGTATCACGGAATGGTAACTAATCTTCAGACTCTATTCTTCATAGGGACGGCTGACTAGGGGTAACATACGCCTAGCACTCCTATCAATCTTTCTGGGAACTTCTTTGTGTCCTCATCAATCTTCTGAGCAACTTTACTATGGACTAAGGTGTGGGGGAAATAGCAAGGGTGAGCACATGTCGTACTCAGCAAATATAACATGGGGTTCATGGGGCTGCAAAAGGTTGATACTAGCTTACTGCGATTAGATTTTAGTGAGTCATAATTTTAATAATTGAGTAGCATCAAATTTATCGTAAGCCCCTATAAACACATGATCAGGTAAACATGAATAATGAATAGTATAAACAATTAATTGTCCATTAATAATCATCTATTCCGTAAGAGTTCCAAGGCCGCTCATGACCATGAGCACGGCTGATATACCAGTTTTACACTCTGTAGAGGTTGTACACTTTCACCATGAGCCATGATACCCATATGCCTGGGTTAATTACTCCCAAAACACTTCCAAGGTGAGTAGGCAGGGGTCACTATGAAGTCTTTCAAAGGTTCATCTAACAAGTTAGGGCCGCTAGGTTTCCAATTGGTAAACAGATATAGAGCTCCCTTTCCAAATGGCACATTCCGTGCAGGCTATACACATAAAGACAGAGGCCAAACTATACCCTATTTGGCAAGCTCCTTTTGCGCCATGAAGGTAACCACTAACAAGCTAGAAAAGGTCCTCATACTTGACTAAAGCCAGAGCCATGTGGCACTCATGGCTTTACTATAAGTCCCGGTTGACCACTTACAGATAAGTCCTTAAGGAGAGGAATCTAGAGCACCATAATAACAACCCAATGCTCTAGCCCTCTTGAGCTATGTTGCTAAAAAGCATATTTTAGTGTTTATTGCATATACCATTAGTCAAATTACAAAATCATGGTTATTTAATTGAGCGCTAGCATCATACTACCCAAATGCATAAACCCATAGGAATCAAGGTACAAAGTAACAAAGTACTAGGAAATCCTTAGTGGTAGTCAAGGTAGACACATGCAGCATGAATTAAATGATTAAAGGAGTATAGGACAACAAAAAAGATCCCATGCTATACTTGCCTTTCACTTGCTTTATAACTAATGATCAACTACTCATACAACCTTCAATCTTCTGTTCTTTCAGTCTCCAACGCTTTTGGACAAGTCTTCTTCTACTCGCAGATCATAGCACACCAAGCACACATACAAGAAGACAACTAAGAGTAGTACACCACACAAGATAAAACAACATACTAAAAGAGAGCTAGTGCTACGAGATCACAAAAATGTCGGAACTAAAACTATTGTAAAAACAAACGACTATCAGGAGTTTATATTATATAAAAAAAAAGCCTACAACTGCAAGCTTCATTTATTTTAGTTAAACAAAAACATGGAAGAGTCATTAATTCAGTTGAAACAAATCATATTTATACATAAAATCAAGTTGAAGCTGACCATATTTTATCTTATAAATATTATCATGTAATTTATTAAGGAAGTTAAACTTTAACTTTGCAAAATAAATAAATATATGAGAACATCTAAACAAGCTATACATGATGCGTGTTTATGCTAAGAAAATTTATAATTGAAAATCATATTTATATTAGCAATTAATAATCATATTTATATTTGTATATAAAACAACGTAGTAGAAAACCTATATTGATTTTAATTATAAAACTAGTTGCATTAACATTAAATCATTTTAATATTTAACTATATATGGAAAAACAAGTGACATAAAAAACATTAGCATTTCTGCGTAGAGCGCATCAACATGAATCTAACGTAACTTGAATGAACCGAATCGGAATTAAAACGAAGAAACGGCGAAGATAATATGAACCAGTGGCAAACTCGTAATTACTTGGTTTTCAACCTTGTGCATGACGTAGGGAATGTGAGGGCCTCCACACCATGGCCGATCAGCAGGGTAGGGCCTTGGCTGGCGGGGGGGAATAGGCCAGGATGGTCGGCGGACTGGCGGACGGCAGCAAGAGAAGGAGGAGAAAAAAATCTAATTTACTACACGAAGGATTTTCCAAACTAGGGGTCCCTTTACAGTAGTTTTGATGTGCTTTGCTCAAGAAATTGGTATATATATATAGGGAGAATATCTCACATCTACATCAATTATCAATATGATACTAATTGATGTTGCAACCTCCATCTTTACTAATAGACCTAATTAATTATTAAAGCCCATTAATAAATAAAGACACGTGCCTTTAGGATTTATTAGGATTATTGCACATGGGCTTTGAGTGTTGGGACAAATAAGAGATTTATTATTTTTAGAATTAATTAATTTTGTGGATAAAATTATTTTTGAAAAGTCTAGAATTATTATTTAAGCCACGAAAAATTCTCCGAAAGCTCTAAAAATTCAGGAAAATTTCTAGAGACATTATGGAACATGAGAAACCCAAATAAAGTATTTGGAGCTCATGATAAAATAATTTGGAGCATCTAAAAATTAAATTATGTTCATAGACAAGTGGGAACAAGTTCTAGAAAAAGCAAGAAAATTTCCGAGAAGTCTATAGAGATTGATTGATGGACGAGGAACTCAAATGAGTGATTTGGGTTACAAAGAAAAGATTTTAGGAAGTTCCCCACGAAAACATGAGCTAAGAAAAAAGGAATTTGATTTTAGAAAAAGATAAAGGCATGCCGGAGAAGAAAAATCAACCTACTAAACGCATTTTAAAGACTTTGCTCACTCACAGCACATAAAGAAGCAACAAGCAAACATCACATCAAGCAATAGCCCGTCAAATTAGTTTAGAAAAGTTTGAAGATTCACATTCCTCCTATAATTACTTGATGCTAACTTAAACTAAACATGGGAAATTTTATCCAAATATCAAAATATTTATTTTAATTAGTGTTTTCTATGCATAACCCAAAATCAAAAATTTTGGGGTGTGATAGTATCTCTTTATTTATGACTTTGTGCTACATCAATATTATGTTGCTATTTGTTATGTTCCTACTTTGCTCTAGTAATATGCTTGATATAGTTATGATTGATGATGAATATATGCATATGTTCGCAAAGCTCTTAGCTCAGTTCTCGAGAGAGTTAAGTGGTCGACATTATGTAAGCATGGTGCTTAGATATTGTTTGCCTGTGGATGCCTTATGCACTCTAGGTCATATGGTAGATCGTGGATGTGACACTCCCATTGAGTCCTTTATAGTCCACTCCCTATTTGTAGAGCATGTAGAACGTGATTGCTAAGGAAGACAAGCTTTGTTCTTAATCTTCCTTAGTAATGTTCCTTATGCATAGATCCAAAATTAGTAATACTATAGATGAGAGTGTATATACTTGGGTGTATAAAAGACTTAGTAGATAAGTAAATGACTTAGGAATATTTTGCTCTTAACAAATCTCCTGCTTAGCCTTACTATATTTTATGAGTATCTATTTCTATTTCTGGAATACCATTGTTACCTTACACTTATCATTTATTTATCATTTGACTTACCCCTACCATAGCATGAGAATGGTTTTATCATAAGTATACATATTTGTCAATATCTCTATGCCAACACAACCCCATAGCTCCTCCCTGTGGATAAAATATAAATAACGATTCTCGGTATACTCTCGGGTGAAATGCTACAATGATATATTATATGTGCGCTTACGGATACCTTATATATAGTTTACAAGTGTTCTCATAATTACCAACAATGTATTTCTAGCATCATGTTAGGGATGACAACTTAGTTAAGAGTGATGCTAACTAACTAACATATTTACCATGTGTAAAAACGATATGGACAAGTTTCATGAACCCAAATTGGTAGCATTAGCTCTCCCTACATATGTGCTAAGAGTTTGGATTGAATCTTGCACCTATGCATAGATTAGAGTTGTGGGAGAGTAATGTCTACCAAATGATACTAAGGAATAAGAGATGGACCTTTGAAGCGTGATACCAATCATAGTGCACCAATATACCATCCTTAGCACCATGGTTAGTTAGATACCACTTGGAATCACTTGCAAAACACAAACACTAGATACCTTGTGAGACAAACATTAGTAGCAAGGCTCTAGTACTATTTGTGAAAACAAAACATGGCATATCTAACTATCATCCTATGCATGCTAGTGTTTCATTTCATCAATCAAACTTACAACTAGCATACATCACACAAGTATGAGATTTTAATTTAAAATTTTGTGTCATGCAAGCAAACAAATGAAAATGCACATTCAAATGCATCAATCAAGTTTATGAGTTTGCTCCCCCTACTTGTGTGCTCAAAATTTTAATTGATCCCCTTATTTTCATATTTCTCCCCCTTTATCATCTTTTCCTTATCTTTGTTTCTCTCCCCCTATCTTTGTGAATTACTTCTCCCCCTTTGTCTTCAATGACCACAAAGGTTCAATTTTTAGATAGGTTAAGATTAACAATGTCAATCAATGGGGTGAGGATTATTTTCCCAAATCTGATCTAATCTAGAACACTTGCCAAAGATATTTAACTCGGTTTAATCCAAGGACAAGCTTCTTCACACCTCATTTCAATGATTATCTTGACCATGTTGAGTTAAACACTTATAGCTCATTTTCTAGATCAAACACTAGGTTCACAGGCCCACAAATATGTCATATGCTACCACTAGATCAAGTCAATCATAGAAGTAATAGTGGTACAATACAAGCATCAAATTCATTTGATTTTCATGAGTGAGCCAATAAAATGTGAGGAATGACTAGATGCACTACACAAGTCCTTAGCAAAGAATGTATGCATGCCAATCAACTTTTACCTTGGATTGCTCAAAGGAGAGGCATGTCATATAAGTGAGGGGTGCTATCATGGGGTTAAAACCATGGCAAGCATAGTTGATTCGAGTTGGTGTCAGAGTACGGGTCTTCAGTAGCTCGGGTGGACTCAAGAACACAAGAATCAAAGAGAAGACACAACGGTTTATCCTGGTTCAGGCCAATCGATGCCCTACATCTAGCAGTTGATGATTCTTATACACAAGAGCACACAAAATTGGGGGGTTACAATAAAGTGTAAAGAGAAGTTTGGTAGGGGGTTAGCTCAGAGCTAATCCTTAGGTTGTCTCGCCACTGGAGGAGCCTTTCCCTCATTGGATAGGAGGAAGACGACGGGATATGGTGGAGGAGCTCTCGATGCCCCACCCTCTGGGTTCCCATGCCCTCGGAGCAATGGGAAGGAGAGGAATAGAATGGAATGGAATGATCTATCTTGGATCATCCTCCTCTCGTTGGGTACATGGCGGTTTGGGGAGATGAGTCTATGGTCTACATGCACTAGAGTCTAGGAGGGTCTTATAGCAGCGCTCTATGGACCGTGGCGGTGTCGTGGTGCCAAAGAAGCCTTAGGCATCGTCCGGCTTCTCTGTTCTAACACTCTACGTGTTAGGCTATGTCGACTTGGACCAGCCTCCCCCAGGTGGACCTTCTGGAGTCTTCTTAGTGGTGAAGGAGGTTGGCTCTAGGAGCTAATGCATGGTCCCGAGAGCCACCTAGCCCCTAGAGGCCATGGGAAGTTTGTCTTCTTGTGTCACACCCCATGCGTGACCCTATCATGGAAGTGGCCGGCAAGGCCATGGCCAGGGCATGGCGTCCTAGAGCCCTCGAGCCCTCGATGGCTCGGGGCTTGTCTTCTTGCGCTCGGGCCTTGGCTGGCATTGCAAGCTCAGGCAGGAGCCAAGGCTCAAGCTTGAGCGTGTCGTTGATAAGGAACCTACAGCCCGAGAAAGCCCTTGAGCCCAGTGCGAGGGTTGTGCCATGCCTAGGATTGGCCAGGTTTCTTTGTAGAGAGTGCGCGCAAGCGTACCCAATGGGTATAGCCCTCGAGCACCCGGGTGATCCTAGAGGGGTCGGTCAGGGGGTCTTCTTTGGTCGAGAACCATTAATCCCGAGGCTTAACATACCCATATGTTAGGATCTCATCAAGAGCCCCTGAGACCTTTGTGGCCTCTCTTGGCAAGATTCATGATGGCGATGAAGGGCTAAACTCGATCTTCTAGTGACCGAACTTGCCCTGGTGGTGACAATTTCTATTGATGGAAGCGTGTTGCCCTACGTGGGTCCTTTGCCCTTAGTATGTTAGGGGCGCTTGGCTATCAGGGCCAAGTGTTAGTGGTGCTGACCCCTTCTTTGTTCCCATGTTGCATAGGTATGTGTCCCTAGCGAGGGTTCGGTGAACTCGTCTAGGAGCTACCAACTATATGCCTGGGGGCACCCTTCCTTTTGGTTGGGACCTACTGTGGGTTAGGTGATCGAAAGCATCTAGGCTCTAGCTCAGGGCCACCTGACCACCCAGAGCACCACGCCCTTCTAGGGGGCTTCGATAGCAAGCCTTGATCCTCTCGGGATGGCCTTCTAGGGCTGACCATCTGCAGCCATAGTTTGGGGCACGGGGAGCACGCCAAGCTCAGGGGACCCTCATTGGGTCCATCACTCGGCGGTCCCCAACCCAACTCTGAGGATTTGGTTGGTTTTGGGGGTGCATCGCCCGAGCCCTCATCGATCGAGAGGTTGAGCTGCTCTGTCTGGGGAGTCGGCGCAGCCCTTGAGGCTGTCGTGGGGCCTCCTTGTCAGCGGGCGTCGGGGGCTTCTAGGCACATCCCATCTGCTGACTCTCTCTACAGGTAGTTTGATGGCATCTAGGCCCTCATGCCTAGTGGAGGAGTTAAGGCATGCGCTCCCATGCCATCCCGCCTCATCTGGGGGATGGGATGTTGGGGCCATGTGGAGCAGATCTAGCAAAGGAGGAGCCATGGCAATTGCTGCATGTGGATCTAGACCATTGATGGTGACTGGTTGGCTCGTCGGGAGTTGAATCCCCCCAAGTCCCGCGAGGAGGCATGCTTGGAGTGGGCAGCGCGCTTGGGTTGGCTCCAGTGGTTGGGCCGATAGGGAGGCGGTGGTTCACCTCCACCTCGGGTCCGGCAACCACCACTGCACCACACGGCCATGCATGGGATCATGGGCACATGGAGGTGGGTGTTCCTAGAGCAATAAAGCAGAGTCAGGGAGTTGAGGAAGGGTGTTACCATCCATTCCAGGCAAAGTCTTTCCCTTCTCGCAAAGCCCTTGCATTGCTATGCCCAGACGCACTCACTCACCACCGTTGCTCCCCCATCCACCCCCATGGCTCAATGGGGGGTATTGAAGGTCACTGAGGTGGAGATTAGGAAGATGGAGGAGGATAGGCTAGCGTCGGAGGAGGTCTTCATGGTTGGCTAGCATCCTCCCGCTGGTGGGCAGTTGGCGCGGCACACAGTGATCAGGAGGTCTCTCCTTCATTGACTTCCACCAGCTAGGGCTCGGCCTCCCTCTGCACCACTTTGTGTGTGGCCTCCTATTCTTCTACAGCCTTCGCCTCCATGACCTGACACCAGAGGGGATTCTCCACATCACGACCTTCATCACGCTATGCGAGGCCTTCCTCGGATCCATCCTCACTTCACGCTGTGGAGGTGGTTGTTCAAGGTGGTGCCCTGCATTTCTTGGTGATGCTTTTTTGGCGATGGGGGTGCCCGGATCTAGGTGTGGCCACATGCTGCTGGGCGGTACCTCGCCCTTGCCTATCCGCTAGGCTTTGATGGTGAGATACGCTGGAGGAGGCACTGGCTCTACCTCCCCAACATGGTTCTAGTGCTCCCCTCCTTCTTGGGGGAGGCTGAGCGGCGCCGCCCAGGCTTTATGGTGGTTGTTCCCCCCAGCAGAGGAGGCCACGGAGGTCCCTACCCTTATGGGGGCCATCTAGGCCTTGAAGGCACAGGGGCTAACCAAGCCGGTGGTGGTGCGCACGTTCATCCAGCGTCAGATTCTCCCACTGAGGGAGAGGGCGCACCCACTGTGGTAGCACCAGGGGATCACCTACCTGATGATGGAGTTACCCTACCCCATCTCAGAGGAGCTGCTCTGGGTGCTAATGATTGAGGCGGTTGGCATGAACTACCTAGGGGCAGGCATCGGGCCTCCCCCTTCAGTGCCAAACATCCCCCTCCTATAGGCCACCCGTTCACTGAGATGGCATTAGAGCCCTCGGTTCCCCCTTCCAACATGGAGTGGTTGTGGATGGTGACACCTCCAATGTGGGACGCTGGACGCACCTATGCTAGTGCTTGGCCCACCTCCGGTGGTGGCTCTAGCTCCAGCAGCAGCTCTAGATCTAGTGATGGTTACTAGGTCTGGTGCCCTATGCGGTGGAGCTTGACGGTGGGTCACGAAGGTGCCAGAGGTGTCGGGCTCAGTGCGAGTGGAGTCCACCCCTCTCATTGTCTCCTTAGAGGGACAGGGAAGAGTCATACTTGCTTCTCCCAGCCTTCATTGTCGTCCTTGATGCCGGCATTCTTGTCGTGTGTAGGGGCTTCCCTAGGAGGATGATCATTGAGGTCGGTTCCTCAAGCGGCGATGAGCCTCCACAACGCCGGGCCCACCTGCTGCCACCTTCCCCATCGGTAGCTGAATCGGGTCATCACGCTCCCTCACTAGGGGTGCCCTCCCATGGAGCACCGGTCATGCTCCCTCGTGGAAGCGGTTGAGGCACTATAGAAGGAGCAGGAGGATGCCCTCGGGGCTGCCGAGGATGCCCAAATGGAGGCCAAGGAAGAGCGGTTGGCGGCAACAATGGCGGAGAACATCCGTGATGTGGCACAGGCGAAGGTGGCCTGTCTAAGGTCAGAGCTCAAAGGTATGGATCACTCACATTCCTTCTTCCTTCCTGCTGGTGTTGCCCTACGGGCTACGCTTCTAGTGTTCGGCTTTGATGTCCCTCATTCTTGTCGATGCAGGGTCGAGGGAGGAGGTTCATCGCCTGACGGAGCAGCTTTGCGGGGCCTCGGAGGAGGCGGGTAGGTTGTGAGCCCACTTTAAGTCCCGAGGCATAGAGTTGAGGGAGCTTCATGTTGTGGCTTTGGAGACCTGCCACGCCCTCTTCCCACGGGGGGTGTGTGACAACATGACAGAGGTGAACGAGCATCTCCACGCCACGTCGGCACGCTTTCACATGGCTATGATGGGGGGCGTTCGACAGGGAGCGGCCTCAGTGCTAGTCATGGTGCACTTCTGCTTCCCTAGCCTAGTGGATGTCAGTGATGTGGTGGAGGGATTCCCTAGGAACACCAGGGATTCTGACGTGGCATTCCTGATGCCCTACCTAGAAGAAGTTGTCGATGACGTGCTGGCGATCGCTCTGCTAGAGGAGATCCTCCACGGTCCTTCATCGGACCGCGAAGAGTGATGACTGCGTGCAGTGCCTCTCTTGCTCCTACGAGAGAAGTAAGGTCAACCAGTGTGTGTTCTATGCTTGAACTATGGGGTGCTGTCCCCGGAACAATTTAATGTTTTTTGTAAATATTAAGTTTGTTTGTTTGCCATTTCTTTATCCCTCTATTTTTCTGCTTCTTGGGTGTACTCGACCTTCCTTCTGTCGGTATTTGGGGCCTCTTTTTCCCTCGAGATCCTTGGTCATGCCATGGGTGGCCAGGGTTCATGACCCCTTTCGGTGGCACATAGGCGTTGGCGCTAGGTCGGGGAGCCAAGAAACGCAAATATATCGGGATGAGAAAGTCGAGTTGGCTTAGCGAGCGGCGGTGCATGAATGGCACTTCACACTTACCGGAGGGAGGGGCAATTAGCGACAACCAGCAAACGAACCTAATATTTAGTTCTAGGAAGGTGAAATACAGGAATTAAAGAGGAAGAATCATGTAGTTTTTTGTTCTTCTCCGGAGTGCTCGGTAGAGGGCAGAGGCGATGGCGTACCGGTTCAGATCATGCGCCAGGCCCTCAGGGGTCAGCTTGGCGAAGGTCTTCCCTTATGGGGAAGGGCTAGAGCTCCCCTCGATCGGGTCCTCCATCTTGGGGGACCAAGCGCCTGGGTGGAGGGACCTGCCATGCTACTACTATTCTGGGTGCGCCGAACGTGTTCCGGGGCCCGATGGGCTAGTTGTCGGCGCCATCTTGTACTCCCCTTTTGTTGTCGTGAGCCCCTAGGGGTCCTAGCATGGTCGCCATCATTGTCCATGGGGGGCGCGTGGAGTGTAGCCGTGCCAGCTTCTGCTTCCGGAGCCCATACTTGATCCCGGTGGCCTCTAGGTCCTCCCGCCATGCCTGTAGGTGGCTCACCCCCTCCCTGAGGTGGTTTGCGTGGCTATGGGGACCTTGGCCCGGTGGTACGGGCTCATGTGCCTCCCTTGTGGGAGCCTTGCCATTGGCACGACGACACCAGTGGGGTGTCGCGTCATGCCCGATGTTGTCGGAGTGATGTCCAGGATTCCCCTTGGAGAGTACTAAAGAAGGCGCACAATGAGAGGGCATTGGCCCCAACTGCACCAGAAAGGATGGGGCTCTAGGGCTCCACATGGATAATGAGGCGCTCTAGCTCCATCTAGAAGGATACCACCGCACTCTAGACTCCGAAGGATAGATCCAGGAGGCAATACCAGAAGCGGTGGGGTAGCACGGAGTGCCTCCCTAGTCGCGACCTAGTGGTGGATGTTGGCCAACATGTAGAACATCTGGTGGTGGTCCAACACAGTGGGGTTTGGGCCTAGATTATGCCAGATCTATCGGGCCAGGACCTCAAGATCTGCTTCTAGAGGTCCTAGCGGTGGGGGCGATGTAACACACCAAGTGTTAAGCTTGCATAGTTGCACTTGCATTGCATGAGCATAAGCATCATCCATTCATTCATGAGCATGAGCACATGAAATTTTGTTTCATTCACTCTATGTTTATGACATGTGATACTTAATTTATACATGTATATGCCTTATGGTCATGCTTGGCTAATGCAAGTGGGTGTTGTTTGGTCACCAAAACAACTTAGACACACTTAGGATGAAAAATGGAACCATGTTTGTATTCATGACTTGGTCCAAATTTGCTTCTAAGTGTTGGTATGACTTGAATGACCTTTATTATGTTGATTGTTTGACCTATCTTGACTAACTACTTAGAGAGTTTGCATGGCAGTGGAACCTAAATAAAAGTTGTAGTTCATGTTATGTGGAACAAACTTTGTTTAATGGTCAAGAGTTGAATCAGTGCCTAAGTTAGTCAAATAGGGCTTTCAAAAATCAATTCAATGTTGTTTTGAAATCCTAAAAATTGGCCAAGTCCCAAACTGATTTTCAATTTTCATGTAGCTAACTTTGGTGATTTTTAGTTTGCAAACCAGTTCTAATTAAAAAAAACTTCTTAAATCATTTTTGTAGTACTCTTGTAGCTCTACAAAGTGGTGAAAATGGTTTACCAAAATCCATCATGGTTTGGGAGATCTAGGGGCTCAAAAATTGAGTTTCAGTCGGTGTTCATCGGACTGAATTGGCCTTTGCCGATTTAGACTTGGGCCGTCGTGGCCGATCGGCCGTAGACGCCTAGGCCACCGCATGGCTACCATATGTCAGAGCTGGGCCCACACCATGGTCGGAGTGGCACTAAAGGCAGCGACCTCATGCTCTCTCTCTTGCTCACTCTCACTCTCTCCCGTCCCTCTCTCGCTCTCACATAGCCAAAGAGGACAGGCGACCGCGCAGCGCCACCGTCGAGCTTTTGTCGACTTAGCCGCCACCCACATTGCACCACCACTCAATTGGTTGTGCCCACAGCTCGGCTGTGACCCACTCTACCTTCCCAAGCCACTAACGCCAACGTTCGAGCCCAAGTGAGCACCTTTGAGCCGGTGCGCTGTCGTCGTGGCCACCATTGCTGCCGCTGAGCTTGAGCTCGCCATGGCCAAGCCACCTCGCACCTACACTACTCTCTCTCCCCTTTGGCCAATGCTAGCCATGCTAGAGGCTTAACGCCATGCACACCGCCATGAACCGGCCACACCGCCGCCATGCACATGGTCGTGCCTCACCCTAGACCTTCACTGAGTAACCCTAAAGCCATAGCCGAGCTCGCCCGAGCTTGTCATGGCCAGAGATGGAGAGCGCCATCATGTAGTGCCGCCATCCGCCATGGTTGTCATTGAGCTAGATCTGGTGAGCCCCTTAGCTAACCAACCCCTCCAGTAGATGTGCACGGAGGTGGAGAGCACGATGGTGGTGATCGTGTCGCCGGAGACCTCGCAGTCGGTGAGCATTCGCTAGTCAAAGCGCCGCCTCTGCTCTGTGCCTATGACATGTGGGGTCACTCTAACCGTGGGACCCAGCTGTCAGTGCCTCTAGGTGTAGTACACGGGTGCACTTAGCATTTAACAGGGGTTTTGATGTTTTTTTTAATTGTGTTTCTATATTTTGATACAAATTTGTAAATTTCATAATTAATTCTAGGAATGTCCAAATTGAGTGATCCAAATTTTGTTAGCTTCATCTTGATGAGTATTATCTGCTAAAAATATGAAACTAGGTATGTACTATAGTTTGGTACCTTGTTTAAATTATCTTGTTTATTCCCTATTAATCTTAAAAATCCATAACTTGAGTTTGGGAGATGCTAAAAATGTGATTAAAATTTTATTGGTCATGTTTTGACATGCTATAGCTAGGAAAAATATTAAACCTACAGTAAGCATGCTTGGAATAGGACTTCTTGTTTTAGCTTGATTAAATGCTAGTTTCTTATGGAATTAATTGTGGTAGATTTATGAAACATATGATCATGAAATTATTTATACAAGATTCTAGTATTATTAGGAATGTAGGGAAAATAGTAAATCTGTTGCTTGGCACTTTTCACTATGTTAAACCTATTTAAGATGTTATAAGCCTATGCAACTTGTCATTTTTATAGAGGTTGCTACACTTATTTAAATGGCATGAAATTTGAATAGTAGACTCTTGAGAGAATGTATAGGATGCTGTAATTTTTCCAGAATTTATTGAGCACTGGAAGAAGTAGTTCCAATTTTCATCTTGTTTATGAAATAAATTAATAAAAGCGTATAATTGGTTGGTTTGGTTTTAACCATTATACTTTTTAACATATTGGGATGTATATAACCTTTTTTACAGTTGGTTGTGCCTAGTTTTGCTTGGTTGTATGCAGTTAATTATTTATTGCTCTATAATTCACTTGCATCTAGTTTCTTGACTTGTTTGCTTTGTGTGAGCTTGATACTTGTTGATTTGATGCTTAGGCTAATTAAGATAAGTTGTTAGCTGCAGGTTTTAGGCCTCTTACTGATGATAAACAACTTTATCTTAGGTTGTTAGAACATGGTGAGTGTATGTTTGCTTTGCTAGAGAAGAGATATGCACCTACTCAGTAAAATAAAATTAATCTTGTCATCACCTTGTCATCTTGTTAAGAATGAGTATATATATATATATGCATGCATTGCACCCTTTCATTCATGTCATCCCTTGTGCATTCTCTGTATTTATCTATATCTTCATGCATATAGGATCGCTGAAGGGATAACACTTCTGGAGTTCGCGGCCGTGGGAAAGGAGGACCAGCAGGAGACCCAGCAGCAGGAAGTTCTAGAAGGTGAAGGACAGGTCTAGGAAGAACTGCCTGAGTGCCCAGACCATAAACCCTCAGCCTACTTGAAAAGCAAGCCCCGAAGCATTCTAAGTCTCCTATGTTTTATAAATGCCAACTAGAGTTCTTTATGTTTGATGCATTAGATTGTAGGAATTGATTGGAAACACTTGATGCATATGATCTCCTTGTCTAGAAATATATCTTGAAAGCCTATGTAGGTCCAGGATCGAATAAATGTTTAGCCATGCTTAGTTCGGTAGAAGTCGGGTGATTTCCGGTCACCTACAAGCTATAGGTGGATACTTGGTCACGGTTGGCTATATTTGCTATCATGGAAAAGAACCATGTGATGATGTAATTGGAGATCGGATAGAGTCTATGTTTTAGGTTGACTCATGTAATTCTGTCTATGCTGCATAAGGACCGCATCGTTGTTGGTCCTTGGTCATTTTGAACACAATCTCTCACTTAGCTGGACCGGATAACTCATTCTGACCGTGAAGTTGAGTAGCTCAACTCAGGCCGGGCCTCATTCTGTATGAGTGCACACACTGGAGGTAGTAAGGATGTGTGGGGAGCCAGACATGAGTCCAAGGGCAGGCCGGGCCTGATCGTCCTGGCAGTTGGTCAGTCCTAGAGTGTACGGCACTGATCGAACCCGCGACATATGATCTGAGTTGTACCAAAGGTGACCTAAGGCTACCTTAGCATAGGTATGTTTGGGTTTGTGTTAGGATTTTTGCCCAGCTGGTTGCAATCGATTCAAATCGCCGTCTCTCCCGGATAGTGAGAAACTTGACTGAGCTTCCTTCTATCGTAATGGGTAAATGAAAGTGAAATGGTTATGATGATGATACAATAAATGGCTATGGTTACTAATGTGATGCTACATATTTGTATACAACATGTTTGGCATAGGTTAGTTGCTAATCTAGAGTGAATAGCTATAATTAACTTGATGACCGAATTATAAAAAGTGTAGCTCAACTAGTAGCTTTTTATGCAAAATGATGTCAAGCTGGCTCCACTTATAAAGCCTTGCATAATCCTTGGTGTCACTTTATTTTTGGTTGATGACGGGTAAGTCTAGCTGAGCACCTTCTCGTACTCAGGGTTTATTCCCACTTGTTGCAGATGGTACTATGTATCATGGTTATTGCATGAACTACTTCTCTCCAGCGGTGGTCAATGAGTGAGACCATGGGAACGGTCCTTCTATATTAGTTTGTTCAGGTTGCTTTTGTTAGACTTGATCATGGAACTGGCACGTATCTAAACTATGTGTGTTAGATATTTTAAAACTATGTTGCTTCCGCTACTAAATTTGAACTTTGTGTTGTAATAATTATATTTGAACTCCAATGTATGTTGAACTACTTGTGAACTTTATGTAACATGTGACATATATGTTGAATCATGTATGATCTTGGTTTGTATGTTGGTCATGAATTGAGGTCCTTCGTGACACTCGACGGACTACCAGGTTTATATGGGCTCAAGTATGATACTATGACTGCCTCGGTGGTTGCCATTATACTTGTGCTCTTATAAATTGGTTAGTTCAATGATAGGTGATGTCGGGAGCTCGTTGCTTGTCGGCGTGGCCCCATTGAGCAAACAAAGCTCGCTGTAGCAGACTATGATGTAGGCAGGCTCCCAAAGTTGTGGACCTGGCCCAGAGCGAAGGCGTCGCTGTGATGAAGAACTCACTAGGGAAGCGGACGTCGCCATCTGGGGGTAGGGCCACTTGGTCCAGCGATGAGGCAGGTGGCTCCGGCCATCGTAGAGCCTGAATCGCACTAGACGTTGCCGCCTACCTAGCTCGCAAGCTATCGCAGGGTCAAAACTACAACAAGCATAGTTGTTTGAGTTGGTGTTAGAGTATGGGTCTTTGGTGGCTCAGGTGAACTCCAGAACACAAGAATCATAGAGAAGATGCAATGGTTTATCCTAGTTCGGGCCAATTGATGCCCTACGTCCAACAGCTGATGATCCTTATACTCAAGAGCACCCAAAATCGGGGGTTACAACAAAGTGTAAAGAGAAGTTTGGTAGGGGGTTAGCTCAGTGCTAATCCTTAGGTTGCCTCACCACAGGTGGAGCCTTCCCCTCATTGGAGAGGAGGAAGACGATGGGATGTGGTGGAAGAGCTCTCGGTGCCCCTCCACTCTAGGTTCCCCTGCCCTTGGAGCTAGGCAGGAGAGGAATGGAATGATTTGTCTTGGATTGTCCTCCCCTCTAGGTCTGACCTTATCCCTTATATAACAAGATAGGTTGGGTACATGGTGGTTTGGGGAGATGAGTCTATGGTCTACATGCGCCGAAGTCTAGGAGGGTCTTGCAGCGACGCTCTATGGACCATGGCGGTGTCGTGGTGCCGAAGAAGCCTTGGGCGTCATCCGGATGCACTGTTCTGACACTGTGTGTCAAGCTATGTTGGCTTAGACCAGCCTCCCCCAGGTGGACCATCTAGAGTCTTCTTGGTGGCAAAGGAGGTCAGCTCGAGGGGCTGACGCGTGGGCCCGGGAGCTGCCTAGCCCCTGGAGGCCGTGGAAGCTAGTCTTCTTGTGTCATGCCCCATGCATGACCCTGTTGTTGATGGTAGTTAACAACCAATATAAACCATCAATTAAACAAGCATAAGGGCATTAATATAATCACCGATGAAGGTTTATGGGTTTAAACTAATAAATTCTACAAGTTTTGGTGAATCTATGTTTCCAGCAGGGTTTAATCAAAAAACCGCCAAGGAGGACCAAATTGTCAAAGCAAAATATGGAGTTTCGCCGTGGTACCTACGTGGGAAGACTCTAGAAGGGTCCAGAAGCCACTTTGATTATATACTCAGTGTTCATCTTATTCATGTTCTTCGTTATGATGTTCAACGTCTACTTTGATTATATATTTAGTATAGCTAGTTTATCATTATGTTTATGCACAAGTTCGTATAGCGCTCACTCTAAAGTACACGGGGTGGGTGGTCGACATTGTGTAAGCATGGTGCTTATATGTTGTTTACCTATGGATACACCCTATATTCTGGGTCATGTGGAAGATCATGGATGTGACACTCCTATTGAGTCCTTTGTAGTCCACTACCCGAATATAGGTGCATGTAGGGCCGATTACGAAGGTAGAACCAGCGCTGCCCTCAATCTTCCTTAGTAATATCCCTTATGTGTAGATATGATGATGATGATGATGGCCAAGATTACTAGGTGTAATTGCACTAATCAAATGTATGCTTTGACTTGTAATTAAGAATGACTTAGGAATTATTCCTCTAATATTCTACCTTACCATGCTAACACTATAGAAAAGAGTGCTCTAAGTGATTTATCATTATTATTACTTATCATTTAAACAAATCTTATCCTATGACTTATCCCTGTTGTGAGTAGAGTAATCGCTAAAGTTTATTTCTCCTTCAATAGTATAAGTTATCAATACATGTCCATGCTAGACCTTTCTAGTGGTAAAAATATAAATAACGATATCTAGAATACTCTTGGGTAAAATGCTACAATGGTATATTATCTGTGCGCTTATGGATACTTTTCATTCATAGATTTATATATATTCTCTCTAGTCACATAATTACTAAAGAAATGCTTAGTATTATTCTAGTAGTAATACTATGTAGTACCAACACATATCTCTGGCATCATCACTAGGGATGACAACCTAGTAAAGTTAGGGGATATAGGTTTATAATAGGTGGCTAAGTACTCAAACAAGTGACATGTTAATAAACACCAACAAGCAATTTTTAGCACCGTTGCCGAGGAAGGTAACTAGCAAAGGAAGTATTGATAAACTTATACTTATTGATGTGATCGAGATAAACCATATACCCCTACTCAAGAAGGATTACCCTTGTTTTGTCTACTTTCATATCTTATGCAAGGTAATGTATGACCGTTTTTGACCTTTCGACAAACTACGTTGAAGATCTAGAAGCATTAATCAAGAGAACCAGAACTAAAATCATGAAAGTCTCAGCTTTGAAATCAGAAGATAACCATATAAGGCGAAGCTTAACACCAGAATTTGAAGCCATGGCTAACAAGACTCTCCGTGAATTCTCTGCTCCAACTATGGCCAACATCCGTACAGGATCGACAGTCAATGTCGAGACAATGGATTCGAGCTTAAGCCGGTTCTCATCAATATGGTGCTAGCACACCAGTTTGTGGAAAGGCACATGAAGATGCAAGTGCACATCTCCAACACTTCCTGGAGATCTGCAGCACCTTCACTATCAAAGGAGTAACCTATGATGCCATACTACTTTGTCTTTTCCATTTTCACTCTTGGGGAAGGCAAAGTAGTGGTTCTACGCCAAAAAGATAGAAATACTACATGGGATAGCTGCTCCACCGCCTTTCTAGCAAAGTTCTTTCCCATAGGCAAGACCAATGCTCTGCGTGGGAGAATCTCAAGCTTTCAGCAACAACATGATGAATCTGTCCCTGAGGCATGGGAACACTTTCAAGATTACGTTGTAGAATGTCCTCATCATGGGATGGAGAATTGGCTACTCATGCAGACTTTCTACCATGGGCTGACTAATAGTACCCGTGAGACGATGGATGCTGCTACTGGAGGTGCATTCCTATCACTCACCATACCAGATGCAACAACTCTTGTGGAGAACATGGCCTCCAATCAAGGTTGGAATGAAGAACATGCTCAAACCCACAAAAGAGGTGGAGGTATACATCAACTCAAGGAAGTAGACATGCTATCTGCCAAGATGGACCTACTGATGAAGAAGCTCGAAGACCAAGCTAATGAAAAGCAAGAAGTCATGTGCATTCATGATTCTCGCATGACATGTGAAGTGTGTGGAAGCACTGGGCATTCAGGGAATAGCTGTCCTAAGACCCATGAGGATGTGAATTTTGTCAACAACAGCAACTACTTTCATCCTCAGCAGAATCAAGGATGGAACTAGCAACAAAGGCCGAACTACCAAGGTAATTATCAAGGTAACAATTTCAATCAACCACCCTTGAGAGAATTAATTACCAGTCAGTCCAAACTTATGGAGGGATTATCTAGAAAGGTAGCTTCCAATGATAAAATTCTAGAAAATATAAGTAATAAAATGGATAGCTTTGCTTCTGCCATTAAGAACCAGCATAGCTTTAATAAAATGATAGAATCACAAATAGCTCAGTTGCGGGCTGTTGTTCCTCCGTTCGACACAGGTAAGATTCTGGGGCAACCAAAAGATCTACAAACTACAAATCTTGTCGATATTCACAATGTAGCTTACTACTACACGGAGCCATCGATGGGAAGGTGGATAGATTACACCTTGCCTGACAAGAAAGGTGATCTAGGGAGACCTATCATCCCCATCGCCATTGGATCTCACATTTTCCAAGAAGCTATCTGTGACTTCAGAGCAAGTGTCAACATCATGCCTAAGGTAACTTATGATCAAATTAATGGAGATACTTTGTTATACACAAATATGCATTTGCAACTTGTAGATCAGTCACTCTGTTACCCCAAGGGAATTCTTGAAGATGCTATTATTCGAGTGGGGCAATCATATGTTCCCGTAAACTTTATGGTTTTGAAAACAGGTGGAGATGTAAGGGCACCCATTATTTTGGGCCGACCTTTCCTAAGCACCACAAAAGCCATCATCTATGCGGACGGTGCCAAGATCTATTTCATGATCAAGAATAAAAAGGAGTTCTCTTTCAAGAACCGCATCTTGCAATCTCCTAGTCATCCACAAAAGGCATACATGCCCGAAGAGACAACAGTGACCAAGAAGAAGAAGAACCGAAGGAGAAAGAATAAGACCAGTCGGCCACAAGAAGAAATGGTCAACATGATCAACACACTCCAATCTGAGTATGACCACCTCCTTGCTTCACCATTCCTTGCCAAGAAGGATGATCCTGGTGTACGAACGATCGAGTGTACCATTAGACAAAGAATCTTCCACAAGACCTTCTGCGACATTGGATTGGGCGTCAATATAATGTCCAAGGTAACGTATGAATATTTATTCAGTAATGATCCTTTGTTCCCTACATATATATAGTTGCATATGGTGGACCAATCAATCGGATTCCCTGAGGGAATAGCGATGGACGTTATGGTAAGAATACAAGATCACTATGCCCCAACCTAACTTCATGATCCTGGATATGGGAGAAGAAGAAGAAGAAGAAGACAATATACCCATCATCCTAGGAAGACCGTTCCTCAACACCACCAACACAATCATCTACGTCGGTTCTGGACAAGTCCACTTTCAATTCCCTGGAGAAAAGATACGATATTATTTCAATAGTTATACTACTTATGAACAACCAAAGAAGAGCCGCTCCAGGAGGAGACGTCGATCATTGCAACGTCAAAGGAACCAACCCCGATGGAATGGATGGGAAGATGAAGAACCTAAAGTGCCTGTGAAAGATGAACCTACTCCGCCTAAGACAAGTCCGCAGTCCAGGAAGGTATGGAAATAAAAGGTGACATCATCATCAGAATCACCATCACAAGATATGCAGCCATCTAGGTCTCCACCCTCGGGACCATATGATGCACCCAAAAAGTGAAGGACTCTTCTCCAATAAAGTCCTATCTGGAGGACTTAAAAATCTAAACCCTGGTCGTGAGGTAACATCGTTAGTTATCCATATTTACTTTTTAGTATTGCATGAATTATTTTCACTTTAGCATATTTACTTTTCTGCATTAGCATTGCATTTAGAAAAGAAAAATAAAAAGTTTCATTATTGCATTACTTCATTGCATCAGGAAAATCCTAAGCCCCATGTGAATAAAAGCCCAAGGGAATATTCATTGTGGTGGCATAAAAATAAAAATAAACATGCATGCGTATTTCCTTTCTGCATTATATAAATAAGAAAATCCAAAAATATTAAATAGACATCCTGCTAGAACTTTGTCAATTAGGAAATCTGTCTAAACCTCTAAGGACAACAAATCTCTGAATGGCTGACCGCTAACCCCTTATCCTAATCTGTGCCACGAGCTTTGGTGTTCTTGTTGGAGCATTTTGCAGGATGATCAGAAGTAAAACCATCCATCCGAAGTACATTCTTCTAAACCGCTACTACACCCGCTGCATGAGGAAAACAACTTCTAGAAGAATGAGAAAGATCTTAAGAAAGACTACGACAACATCTAACTTGGGGGAGGAGTATCCCCTATGTATCTAGCTAAGTATTTCTTTTCCTTTTCAGTTTTACTATCTTTGAGTTTTCTATATATTTGCTAAAGTCATAAAAAGATGCATAATAAACAAAAACAAAATAAAAATTCATCTTAGCTATATATATATAGTAAGGTGTGATCTCAAAAATGAAAAACAAAATAAAAGAGTGTGTCTAGTTTTTAGGAGTCAAATAAATGAGCTCTAAGGATAATCTCTTGCAATGGAAATGATGAATAGTGTAACACCTCGGGTGTTAGCCTTGCATAACTTGACTTGCATAACATGAGCATGATACTCAAGCATTCATAAACAAGCATTTACCATTGAAACATTAGATTGAAACATCTGCAACGTTTGCTTGTTATCGCATGTTTCTTAAACATATGCAACTTTTCTCGTTATTTCATGTCTCCATGTATCTATGCATATGATCATGAGTGTACACATGTACTTGGTGGATGTGAGTCACACAAACATGTAGCAACACCTAGGTTAGCAAATAGGACTTAGTTCATGGTCACATTTCATGAACCAACACTTAAGCTTTCTTGTGATTACACTAGCTAGCCCTATGAGTGACTACTACATGAAATGATTGAATGACCTTGCAAATGACTTGAACATGTTTAGAGTATCATTATGAACAACTTTGATATTCATGGTTAGGGGTAATTAGGTCATTAAGCCATGCTTTGATGTGTATCATCATTTAAAAGTGACATGTTTGACCAAATTTGAACTAGGTGTTAGAGACCTTGCATGGAAGAGATCACTCAAGCAAAGTTGTAGTATTTGACATAAGGAACAACTTTTATTTTTGGGTTATCGACTGATTTAGCTCCAAACATGCTTGAATTTGGATCACAAAAATCAGTAAAATCAACATCTCATGACTTATGAAATTTTGCTAAGTCCTGGATCACTGACAGCCTGACAAATCGACCTTGGTCATGATTTTACTCCATCTCGGTTGCGAATTAGAACAAGATTCTTGAACGAAAGTTGTAGCTGGTACATTGGACTTCAACTTTGATGTACTAAGTTTTCACTGAAAGCCCATAGTCATGAAGTTTTAATCGTTGCAATACGCGCTGTCAGGCTCGGTTTTGGCTTAACTGACGAACTGAATGGAGAGCTTCAGTGGCTGACCAGTTCAGTCCTTGGCTGCCGCGTGGCGCGGGATTTGGCCACGCGTCGCCGGCGTTCTGCCCAGCGCGGCAGTGTCGAGCCAGAGCGCGGCTTTAGCACCCCCGCACTCGCCCGCTCCCTCCCATGCTCACCATTTTCAATTCCTCGGCCTCATTTCCTCGCCGCAGTAGCAGCCAAGCTCTTCCCCGCCTCCGCCGTCGCCATAGCCGCGCCAAACCTCACTGAGCCGCCCATTCGTCACCACAGCAGCACCACCAGCTCCCCAGCAACCCACTGCCTCCTCCCATTTCTACTGATAGCACTTGGTAAGCCACCGCAACGCGTGCGAGCTCGCCGGAGCTCCGCCGCTAGCCCCATCTCCGTGGCCACATCGCCACCGTCCACCCCAGGCTACGATAGGGCATTAGCTAGGTCCGCCGTAGCTCGGTGATGCTCGGCGTAGCATTCTATCGAGTTGCCGTAGCCTCCACCGGTGCCTCGCCGTCGTCCAGCGCCACCGAGCCGCCATGGCCGCCGCCGTCCTCACTAGCGTCGATGATAGGGCCGGGCAAATAGTGCAAACGATGCGCCTCGTTGAGTAGATCATGCCATGAAGATGTCACCGCCCGCAACCTCGCCGTCGGCGAGCTTTGCCCGCGCCACTGTCTCACAGCGCCGCTGCTCTGTTCGTGTCTCACTGACCAGTGGGTCCCGCGTGTCAGCGACTCCATGTTTTAAAGCTAGTTCATTTAAATACAGATCTGGTGTTGTTTTGTAATTTTTGTATCTTCAGTTGGTAGCTTCAAAAATTGTGAAATAAATTTGTTAGTGTTCCTTAGGAAGTGTAGTATTTAGGAAAAATATGTTCTTGACATTCACAGTAGAAATTTTTGAAGATTTAAATAGAGATTTGAAATGTGCTTTTGAATGCATTCAAATTTGTTTCTTTTATATCTAGAGTTCCTGTGCTCCAAAAATTATGAATTTTTTGTGGTAAGCTAGTCTTAGCATATATGAGCTCTGGTAAAAATTTGAAGATGAGTGCATGTGTAGATTTGTAGTTATAGATTTTTCTTTTATAATTAGGAGATCTTTGTGTAAATTTTTATAAATTATTTAGGAAGCCAATATTCATGACATTTGTTGGAGGTTATCCTAGTACCATAAGGATGCTAAGAAAAATAGGAAATCTGTTGCTTGACACTTTTCACTAAGGTTTTCTATTTATGCTATTTCAAGCATTGCTACCTTGTCATTTTTGTATAGGATGTTCTACTTGGCAAAATGGCATGAAATTTTTACAATAGTCTATTGGTAGCACTAGTAAGCCACTGTAATTTTCTGAGAATTTATGATGCACATTTGGTATAGGTTTATTATTTAACCTAGGGGTTCAAATAAAATAATAAAGGCATTTAAATAAATAGTTTGGGCTTCACCCTTATGTTTTCTTAGATGTATTTGGTATGCTTAAACTGCTGGTAGACTTTTGGTCGTAAAGATTTGAATACTTATATGAAGTAGAAGTATTGTTACTTTATAATACGAATTGGAATAGTTCCCGGACAGATTCTGGAGTTTGCTAAGTTGCATGATAGAGATGATGTTTGCTGTAAAAATGGTTAATAACAAAGTTGTAGATAATTTGATAAGCTTTCCATAAAGTCTAGGATCACTGCATTTGGATTAGTAGAACTCCTGTTATGAGTAAAATAAGTAGCTGCTGTTTTGTGATATAGTAGATGCATCGTGGAAGTAGTAATTAAATAATCGAGAAGAGTTATGCACCTACTCAATAAACATGATGCACTTGATAACATATATGCATTCGTAATACTTATGCCATATTCATGCATCTAGGATCGGAGGAAGAAATAACGTTGCTGGAATTCGAAGAAGCAGAGGAAGGGGGCCAGCAGGAGAATCCGCAAGCCGCAGCTCCCGAAGGCGTGGAGCAAAATCCTGAAGAGCTTCCGGAGTGTCCTGATCATCGCCCTACTTCCTTTCTGCGAGGCAAGCCCTGGAGCATTCTAAGTCTCCCAGTATTTTACAAATGATTACTTAAGTACTTATGATTGATGCATTAGGTTATAAGAGTTGAATGGAACCACTTGATGCATATACATTCCTTGTCCAGCTATTACACCTTTAATCGGTATAGGTCCAGGATCGAATATATGCTTAGCCATGCTTAGACCGGTAGAAGTCGGGTGATTTCCTATCACCTGCGAGATATAGGTGGATACCGGAGCACGGTTGGTTATAATTGCTATCGTGGAAAAGAACCATGGTTAATGTAAATGGAGACCGGGCGGGATGTCGATAGAGAAGCAACAAGACATGGAGGTCTTGGGTGTGGATCTATCCCCGTCTGTGTCGATTAAGGACCGTACCGTTGTTGGTGCTTCTGACAAGATTGAACGCATGCCTCTCACTTAGCTGGCCGAATAACTCGTTCCGACCGCGAAGCCGAGTAATTCAACTCAGGTCGGGACCCGTTTTGTTGTGCGCTCCTTGCGGGGGGCGATCAGACTGAGCCCAAGGGTAGGCTAGGCCTGAACGTCCTGGCATCTGGTGTCCTAGATTGTGCGGCGCAGTACAGACCAGCGAAATGTGTACCTGAGTTGTACCAAAGGTGACCTGAGGCTATCGTGGCTGGTAGACCTGGGTTTGTGTTAGGAATAAATTCCCAGCTGGTTGAAATCAATTCGAATCGCCGTCTCTCCCGGATAGTGAGAAACTTGGCTAGTCCCAACATCGTAGTAACTGTGTTATGGAACATGATGGTTCGAATGAATATGGAATTACAATACCTGCTATGGTTACTATTGTATGCTTTTAAATGGATATACCACATGTTTGGCATAGGATAGTTGCTAATCTAGAGATGGATAGTTATAAATAATTGATAAAGGAATCCTAAGTGTACAATAAGTCATCTGCTTTTATGCAAAATGTTGTCAAGCTATCTCCACTTATACAGCCTTGCATAATCCTTGGAGTCATTTTATTTCTGGTTTATGACGGGTAAGTCTAGCTGAGTACCTTCTCGTACTCAGGGTTTTATTTCCCATGTTGCAGATGGCACTGTGTATCATGGTTATTGCAAGAGTTGCTTCTATCCCGCTGTGGATGAGGAGTAAGCCTTGGGCAGGCTTTTTATTAATCCTTCTACATGCTTTTGTGGACCGTGATCGTATCTTGGCACTGTACTAAACTATGTTGGAAACGTTACTTTCAAACTTAATTTGCTTCCACTTTTATCTATCAAACTCGGTTTGTAATAACTTTTATTCGTACTCTGATGGAGAAATGTATCTACGAACTTTATGTAATATGTGGCATGTATGTTGAATCATGTACGATCTTGGTTGTTGTAAATCGTTTATCGAGACCCGTCGTAGTACTCGACGGACTACCGGGTTTATATGGGTTCAAGTATGACAGTGCGACCGCTTGCGGGCTGCCATTGTACTTGTACTCTTATAAATTGGTTGGTTCTGCGACAAATAGTTGCTCTGTCGTAATTCCTTTTAAGTATCTAGTTTTCAGCCTTGAATTCTCCCAAGTTTTGGATAAGACTGTTTTGATATAAGAATTTACACTGAACTTGAAACTCGTGGGTTGCATACGCTTGATCTAAGTCTAGGTAATTGACGGATATGATATGAGAAGGTGTGAGCTGTTGTTTATCTTGTTCCTACTAATACTAAAGTTCGGGAGATTTATCTTTTGAAAAACATAAAAATCTTACATGATGAGCTCCTGTATGACAAAACTTGAATTCCTACCAAGGCCATATATGATATTTAGATTAGGAAAACTTCCACTCATATATGCTGCTTATTTTGCGTTGAGTTTAGTCAAGCTTTGTTGATGCCTTATGAGAGGTTTGTCATGCTATTAAAATCAAGATCACATACAAACCACCCAAATATGCACTACTCCTACACTAGGGGTAGGCACAACAACATGCCATCCGTCTAGATTCACCCAAAAATATTTTACTCCTAGACTAGAAGAAAACACCAAAAATATGCCCTATAGGATATCCACCAAATAAATGCTCCAAGTTCTTGTTGCTATCTCTCAAATGTTTCGTTGCAGTCAAAAGAGACATGGGGCTATGCAAAAGTTATTCATAAAAAAATAGACAAGTGTCCGAGATATTGAAAATAATGGGTACTCCAATGCCCGCCTAAAAAAAGAAAGAGATTAATAAGATAGCCCATGTTTTCTTGCAAAATTGTTTCTAAGTTTCAAAAGAGAGATATGTTTTTAAGGAGCAAAGTAGAATTAAGTTAGCCACCATATATATCCACCATATACATCCACACACATGCACATCTTGATTTGATTGTATGACTTAACTCTCTTTGGATCCGAGGTTTGACTTTATAATATATGTATTGCAAGTGTGCTCTATGCTTTCTCCCTACCTATGAACTCCACATAAGCCTTAGTTGTAGGAAGAGAAAGGCATAACATTATTATTACCTTGGTAAGGATCCACAAATACCACAAATATTGAGAGACTTGAGAGTATCATACAAGGGAAGCTTTGAGTTTTATTTTGAAAATCTATAAAAACTCCAGAATAATGGTTGAGCGAAGAACTTGACACATAGTGCTTGACTTGATTGTTTTGTCTTTCAATTGCTCAAGACCTAAGTGAAGGCTGAGAAGCCCCATGGTTGAAGGTAATATGGGTAAGTTTGAAAGTCAGATCGGTTTATTTTAATCCAGAGGAGAATTCTTGTTTGAACGCATGTGTACTTTTGAGGAGTCGCTTCAATGTTTTCAAAATCCTTAAACTCCAGATTTAATTACTAAGTTTAGTTTTGCTAAGGGACTAGCAAAAGGTAAGCTTGGGGGAGTTGTTGATGGTAGTTAACAACCAATATAAACCATCAATTAAACATGCATAAGGGCATTAATATAATCACCAATGAAGGTTTAGGGGTTTAAACTAATAAATTCCACAAGTTTTAGTGAATCTGTGTTTCTAGCACGGTTTAATCAGAAAATCGCTAAGGAGGACCTAATTGTCAAAGGAAAATACGGAGTTCCACTGCGGTACCTACGTGGGAAGACTCTAGAAGGGTCTAGAAGCCACGTCACCAAAGCGGAGGGCCACCCCATGACAGGTGGGGCCGCCCAGCCTCTTGGTGGGGCCCCTAGCCCCTATGGGCCCCACCTATCAGCCTCATCGCTATGTCGGTTTTCCACCACCTTTGAGGATGCATCTAAGCCATTGCTTAAGTTGGTTTGATCCAAGGGCACACGTTGGACCCTTAGGGATATATAATCTAGCCCCTGCCTCTCCCCCAGACATAACCTAAGTCATCAAGTCATTTGAGAAGACAGAAACCCTAATCTCCTCAGAGCTCCTCCTCCATAGCATAGCTAGTTAGGATAGATCTAGAGGGAGGCAAGCAGAACTTCGCTTGGATTCCTGATCCTGTCAAGAGCGTGGTTTGGTATAAACTTTGTACCCCTCTCTCTCTTGTTTCTCCATTATTTTTATATGCTAGTTACAATTGTTATGACAATCTCAGTGTTCATCTTATTCATATTCTTCATTATGATGTTCAACGTCTACTTTGATTATATACTTAGTATAGCTAGTTTATCATTATGTTTATGCACAAGTTCGTATAGCGCTCACTCTAAAGTACACGGGGTGGGTGGTCGACATTGTGTAAGCATGGTGCTTATATGTTGTTTACCTATGGATACACCCTATATTTTGGGTCATGTGGTAGATCACGGATGTGACACTCCTATTGAGTCCTTTGTAGTCCACTACCCGAATATAGGTGCACGTAGGGCTGATTACGAAGGTAGAACGAGCTCTGCCCTCAATCTTCCTTAGTAATATCCCTTATGTGTAGATATGATGATGATGGCCATGATTACTAGGTGTAATTGCACTAATCAAATGTATGCTTTGACTTGTAATTAAGAATGACTTAGGAATTATTCCTCTAATATTCTACCTTACCATGCTAATGTTGTAGAAAGGAGAGCTCTAAGTAATTTATTATTATTATTACTTATTGTGGGGGAATAGACCCCCTATACCCTCATGGGTATACATGGGCCGCACCACCGGAAGTGGCCCAGCCCGCAAGATGAAGACGTGCGGAGCACGACGCTATATTGTAATTGTACCAAATTGGATACTTTACTTGTAACCTTGTCCATTCGTAGTATATAAGGAGGGGCAGGGGTCCCCTAGAGGACAGATCAGACAATCCATACAGATCATACAGATCATAACAGATCTCACCCCAGATCAATACAAATAACAGAGCACAGGACGTAGGGTTTTACGCCACACTGGCGGCCTGAACCTGTATAAATCTTATGTCTTGTGTCTCTGTAACCATCTAGTTCCTGATTACACGCATCCTATCGATAATACCACCACGGGCACCCCCCTCGGTGGACTGCCGACCATATTTCGTCGACAGTGGCGCGCCAGGTAGGGGCCCCTTTTAGGGCTTGTGCGTGCTGATCTTTCGGCAAATTAGATGGCGATTCTCTTCATCAACGTCCTCCATGGCAACTTGGCTTTTTGTGGCGGGCGTCCTTGAACTACAGTATCTACGGCGACTCATCGTAACGTGGTCGGCTACGGCGACAGCATGCACCATGCGTCCTGGCAGCACCACCATGCTCCTCATCATCGACCTGCACCTAGGCCATGAGCCGATCTACTACTACAGCACCATCCAAGATGACGTGCGATCTACATGCAAGGCAGGCCAAACCAAGATTGACTTGGTATGTATCACGTACAGGCTTGGCGTTGTTGGCGATCTTGCTGCTTGTCACGTCTTCACCGCTTCACACCTCCACGACTACTCTAAACGAGACGAATTATCACCTACGAAGCCCGACGACTCGAGCACAAAGCGAGCTGATTGGCGATCCATCATCACGATCATATTTGTGCTACAAGTTACCAAGGAGGCCACGTAGACATACAAGCCAATAGCAATTTACATGTCAGGCAAGCAAGACCCTCCATCTACTCGAATACGTGCAGACCAGCAATAATTAATCAAAGATATTTGATGCATTGATTGGTTGCTGCATACTACGCATGCATGCATGAAGATTTCATCATTCCAAGCGGAGGAGTACGTGTGCATCCTATACGCGTATGAAGCAGATCTGCATGCCACATACAAGCCGTGCACCAGGTTTTGAGTACGTTTTGGCTACGTGACGTACCTGCCATCATCAAGCAAGAGACCGAACTCGTCGAGCCACAAGCGAGCCATGCCGAGCCACAAGCGAGCCACGCCGAGCACGTCGAGCCACAAGCGAGCCATGTCGAGCACGCCGAGCCACGGAGCGAGCCGCTGAGCGAGCCACGTCGAGCCGACCAGCGAGCGATGCCGAGCTCCGACCACGTCGACCACGGACCACGTCAACCACGTCCCGAGCAGCTCTGCCGAGCTCCGACCACGTCGACCAAAGACCACGCCAACCACGTCCCGAGCAGCTTCGCCGAGCTCTGACCACATCGATCGCCAGACCACGTCGCAATGACGATCGCCGCGAAGAACGGCGCTACGACAACCGTGACCCCCGTCGTGACGACAAGTCGGAAAGCTCAAGGACCGGACAACTTCATCGCCACCGACCAGATTTCTATTCAAAGATAAGTACACTTCTAATATTTATATTTAACACAATTTTTATTACGACGTTTCTCCACAACGTCCTCGTCATGATTATTCTTCAAATAACACTTGTCCATGTATACTATCTTAAAGATAACATACAGCTATACTTAACGCAAATCCTCGACCAGTCATGTTGACGCTCGATGCCTCTAGAGACGGCCCTGTCTCCGGCTCCTCCCTACACATGCACGAGCGTCTTCCCTCTGCGTTATGGGTGGTCGGCAGCGGCTTCTTAGCGACGCCTGTTCCTCCTACACGTGCACGGGCTCCGCGCTCGACGTTATGGACTATGGGCTAGCTAGGGCTAGAGACTCAGCTACACACTAACTGGTCGGGCAGTTTATATTAAGTATAAACACAAACTTCACATTAACACTGATGTTTACAACGCAACAAACTGCTTTTATCACATCATGCTCATTTGCAAATGACTGCTGAGCGTCATACGCTATTTCTTCACTGCTGATTTTTTCTCCATAATTTATTAATTTGTACATCATGTACTACCATTCTACATATTTATATCGCAGGAATTTTGAGCTACGCACGGGGACTTCATCGCTTGCTCCTCGACCTGTGCTCGGGGACTGCTGAAAGGTCCTTGTTGGTTTTGGTAATTGAGTGACAACCTAGGTGGACTAATTGTGTTTATGTGAGATACACAGGTGATTAGTCCACAGGTACATGTGTATGAGCAACATATGCCATGGAGGTGAAAATGGCTTGGAGATGTTGCAAAGCTCACACATGTGATGATGAAGGAGCTTATTGCACATGAGACATGACATTGAGTCATGTGATCAAGGTGGAGAAGATCAAGACAAGACTTGGCTTGATGAATCGGTTGCAAGCGTGAAGGGCAAGTCGAAGGCTTTGGAGTGATGGACCGCGTGGCGGTGAAGCTTGAGCAAGACTTGGCACCGATGGACGATGGCAACGGTGAAGAGCAAGTAGAGTCAAGATCGATGAACCAATATGATCATGTGATGATATGAAGTGGATCATATCATTGTTGATCGTGTTGGTGCATGTGTTGCATCGACATTGAAGGAGATGGAATGGAATGCGCAAGGCAAAGGTATAACCTAGGGCATTTCATTTCACCGGTCATAGGTGTGTAGAGAAGTTTATGACCGGGTTTAGGATAGATGGCCGTTCTATCAAGAGGGGCAAACTTGTTTGCATATCGGTCATCTAGTGCCACTCGAGTGATCTAACTTTGCATTGTCGCTAGGATCGAGTGGCGTGGCAAGTTGAGTGGCTAACATCCTTTGGGAAATGTTTGTGAAAATGCTAACACACATACACATGGGGGTGTACACTTGGTGGTGTTGGCACATTTACAAAGGAGGTGATGTTTGCAGGGGTGAGATGGGTTTGGGTCCCTCGGGAAAATAGAATGCCTATTTTCTATTGCGCCGGTTGCAAGTTCTTGTGGTTAGCACTTTGGAGCAAGGGTGAAGAAGTTAGAAGTGAGAATGAGTTGGTCGCGAAGATGCTGGCGTCGGTCAACTGACCGGACGCTGGATCTGATTGCACCGGACGCTGGCTGGCTGCGTCCGATCGCGCTGACGTGGAGTGTAGCAGTAGCTGGAGAGTGACCGGACGCTGGCTGCGTCCGATCACGTTCGACCGGACGCGTCCGGTCATGCTTTCGAGCTTCTTTGAAACGACCGGACGGCCGGGAGTTCTGCGTCCGGTCGGTTAAAAATCTTGCGTCCGGTCGGCAGATGACCGTTGGGATCGGAAGATGACCGTTGAACGCAGGGGACACGTGGAAAGTATCGCGTGGCCGGACGCTGTGGTCGGCGTCCGGTCAACACGATCGAGCGTCCCGTCGTCCCGACCATTGCCTTGATGAAGGGTAGCGGCTAGTTTAGCCCTTGGGGCTATAAATAGAAGTGGCCCTCGGCCATGGCTGGTCTTGAGCACCTCAAGGGACTTAGTGTCCATGCTTGTGAGTGCTTGGGAGCCCTCCATCACACATATACTTGATAGTGATCATTCGATTGTGTGAGTGAGCGATTCTAGTGCGATTGCATCGTGAGGTTGCATCGAGTGGCACTAGGTGATCGAGTTGCGAGCCGGTGGTGCTTGTTACTCTTGGAGGTTGCCACCTCCTAGACGGCTTGGTGGTGGTCTCCGTCGAAGCGCGCAAGAAGCTTGTCTTGGCGCTCCCGGAGAAGTGCTTGTGAGGGGCATTGTGCTCGCCCCGCGGGAGTCGTGAAGAGCAACCTTAGTAAAGCGTGTCATTGAGCTACCCTCACTCAAGGGGTAGGTTCTTGCGGTGCCCGACGTGCGGGCTTAGCGGGTGATGCTAATTAGCCGCCGAACCACCAAGTGAGCGGTCGACACAACGGGGACTAGCGTGTTGGCAAACACGTGAACCTCGGGAGAAAAATCATCGTGTCAACCTTGTTCTTCCCGTTGGTTTGCATCCCCATTACACAAGCTTGCAATTACTTATATATACATCTTAAGCTTGTGTAGTTGCTCTTGTAATTAGATAGCTTGTGTAGCTAGCTAATTACCTTCTTGCTTGTGTAGCATAGAAGTAGCTCCCTTGCGTGGCTAATTTGGTTTTAGTAACCTTGTTAGTCACATTGCTTAGTTTGTGTAGCTAAGTATTTGCGCTCTCTAATTAGGCATTGGTTGCCTTGTTATTGAGTATTGCTAGTGAGCTTAGTTAGCTTTGTGCTTTTGCTTACTAGCATGTGTAGGAGCTCCCTTGTTACTTAAAGTACTAGTGGCATTGGTTTGTGTGACCTTGCTCCTAGAATTGTTTAGGAGAGCTCTAGCTAGCCCGGCACCTTAGTTGCTTTATTAGTATCTTTGCAAGGTGCTAGTGAACATATATAGAGGGGTGTAGTCTTGGCTAGACCGATTGTTTTAATTCCGCATTTATATCGGTTAGCCGACGCGATTAATTTTAGAAAAGACTATTCACCCCCCCTCTAGTCCGCCATCTCGACCCTTCAACTGCCTCGACCACTCTCTGACCACAGCTCGGGGACTTCGTCGCTTGCTCCTTGACTTGTGCTCGGGGACTGCCTCGACCACTCTCCGACCATAGCTCGGGGACTTCGTTGCTCGCCCCTCAACCTGTGCTCGGGGACTGCCTCGACAACTCTTCGACCACGGCTCGGGGACTTCGCCGCTCGCCCCTCAACCTGTGCTCGGGGACTGCCTCGACAATTCTCCGACCACAGCTCGGGGACTTTGCCGCTCGCCCCTCGACCTATGCTTGGGGACTGCCTCGACCACTCTCCGACCATAGCTCGGGGACTTTGCATCTCAACTACATGCGACTGGCGACTCGCATACAGTTGGGATATTCTTTCTCGTTTAGACCTTGCTACAAGGCTCATACCTCGCCTTCCAGCAAGCTCGGGGACTACATCGGTACGATGCACCTGCCGGTGCATCTTGTATCGCCTGTACGATGATTGGATTCTCAACTTAACTGGGAATTCTTTTTAGACCCTGGCACCACGTGCCTACGTCACCTACTACCAGGCTCAGGGACTAAGTGGGCACACTTCACCTTGCGGTGAATGTGCTCGCTCTGATGGTTCAAACACCTTCGATTCTACAAGGACGACGGTGTCTCTTTTTGACTCAGAGTCAAAGTGGGCACACTTCAAGGGAAATATTTTTCAAATTTTATCTTAAGCCCCTTACATCCTTCTGGCAAGCTCAAGACAACGCTACTCGAAGGATACAAGGCGCTCGGGGACTAGCTGTGGGGGAATAGACCCCCTATACCCTCATGGGTATACATGGGCCACACCACCAGAAGTGGCCCAGCCCGCAAGATGAAGACGTGCGGAGCACGACGCTATATTGTAATTGTACCAAATTGGATATTTTACTTGTAACCTTGTCCCTTCACAGTATATAAGGAGGGGCAGGGGTCCCCTAGAGCACAGATCAGACAATCCATACAGATCATAACAGATCTCACCCCAGATCAATACAAATAACAGAGCACAGGACGTAGGGTTTTACGCCACATTGGCGGCCTGAACCTATATAAATCTTGTGTCTTGTGTCTCTATAACCATCTAGTTCCTGATTACACCCATCCTACCGATAATCTACCACCACGGGCACCCCCCTCGGTGGACTGCCGACCATATTTCGTCGACACTTATCATTTATACAAATGTTATCCTATGACTTATCCCTGTTGTGAGTGGAGTAATCGCTATGGTTTATTTCTCCTTCAATAGTATAAGTTATCAATACATGTCCATGCTAGACCTTTCCAGTGGTAAAAATATAAATAACGATACCTGGAATACTCTCAGGGTAAAATGCTACAATGGTATATTATCGGTACGCTTGCGGATACTTTTCATTCATAGATTTATATATATTATCTCTAGTCACATAATTACTAAAGATTTGTTTAGTGCTATTCTAGTAATAATACTATGTAGTACCAACACATATCTCTGGCATCATCACTAGGGATGACAACCTAGTAAAGTTAGGGGATATAGGTTTATAATAGGTGGCTAAGTACTCAAACAAGTGACACGTTAATAAACACCAACACCTATCGTGGAACTGGCCGGCAAGGCCACGCCCAGGGCATGGCGCCCTGGATCCCCCGAGCCTCGATGGCTCGGGGCTTGTCTTCTTGCTCCCAGGCCTTGGTTGGCGTTGCAAGCCTGGCAGGAGCCAAGGCCTAAGCTCGGGCGTGTCGTCGATCGGGACCCTGAAGCCTAGGCAAGCCCCCGAGCCCTATGCAGGGGCTACGCCATGCCTAGGCTTAGCCAGGTTTCTTGGTCGAAGGGTGCGCGCGAGCGTACCCGATGGGTATAGCCCCTGAGCCCTGGGGCGATCCTGGATGGGTCAATCAGGGGGTCTCCTTTGGTTGGGAACCATTGATCCTAAGGCTTAACATACCCATATGTTAGGATCTCGTTAGGTGCTTCAACACATATTTGAGAAATCCAATATGTTCAACTCATTCCTTAGCTTGCAAAACCTCTTCTCATCAAGTGGCTCGGTGAATATGTTGGCAAGTTGATCTTCGCTGCACACACTCTCAATTGAAATGTCCCCTTTTTGTTGATGATCTCTTATGAAGTGGTGGTGGACATCAATGTGCTTTGTTCCTGCATGTTGAACCAGGTTGTTGGTTAGCTTGATAGCACTCTCATTGTCACATAGCAATGGCACTTTCTTGAACTTGATTTCGAAGTCATTGTTGGCGGTCATTAACATCAATTATAAACCATCAATATAACATGCATATATACTTAATTCCATGAGTTAGGTCTAGGGGTTTAAACTAATAAATTCCATGAGTTTTGGTGAATCTATGTTTGCAAGAGGATTTATCCAAAAAACCATCAAGGAGGACCTATTCATCAAAGCAAAACATGTTTATCAGCAGCGAAACCGACGTGGGAAGACTCTAGAACACCCCAGAAGGCAACCCACCAAAGCAAACCTCGAGGGGCTGACATGTGGGCCGGCTGACCCCACCTACAGGCCGGCCGGCCCATGGGACCCACATGTCATCCTCCCTTCGAATGTCGGTTCTCCATCACCTCCTAGATTACATCTACGCCATTCTTTCAAGTCGGTTTGATTCAAGGGTCCAGAATTGATGCTCTAGCCTACATATATCAGCCCCTGCCCCCCTCCCTGGAAGCCATCCTAAAACCCTAATTCATATTCTCCTCGTTAGGATCAGAGCCAGCTATCAAGAGAAGATTAGTCCTCCATAGGATCTAGTCTTATAAATAGAAATAGTGAGATGGAGAGTGAGAGAAGAATATGGAGGAGGTGCCGGTATGTCGGTGCTCTCTCTACAGCTTGTACCTTGGCAGATCCAAGTTCTATCTGAGCTTGCCTCTAAGATTTCTCTAGTAATCAACTTCAGATTCAAGTAAGCATCTTGTTTATATTGTTCATCAGGTTTGTGACTCTTTTGAGTGCTTTATTCTCTACATAGGGGGAGTAAAGTATTAATCATAAGTGTAAGCGTGGTGCATAGACTTAGTTAATCATGGATGCACCCTGCATTCCAAATCGGTGGTACCACGCGAGGGTGACTCTTATAGCCTCATTGAATCCTTTGTAGTCCACCTTCCGTCTGTAGGACAAGTAGGACCCGGTTGCAAAGGAAAGCATCCTCTGCTGGTGTCTTTCCCTAGCAATATCCCCAATTGAATAGTAGAAGATATAGCTTACCAAAGTCAGAACAAGAGAACCTTAGTTATCCTCTCAATGCTCTTGTTTATCCTAACCTTGTTACTATCCTTAGTTAAGTTAGACTGTAGTTAGTCTCACACGTTTCCCTGTGGATACGATACTTGGAATACTTCTAGGTGAAAGCTACAGAGGGATTCATGTGTTGCGGATTTATCTGTGTGCGTTCATTTATACCAACAATCATTTAAGGTGGCCTTTATCTAAAGAATTTGTGCACAACAACTGCCTGCGGATATGTATTCAGCTTTGGCGGTTGATAATGCAACATTATTTTGCTTCTTTGATGACCAAGATACAAGTGATCTTCTAAGTAGTTTACATGTGCCCAATGTTCCCTTTCTTTACACTTTGCATCCTGCATAATCAGAGTCTGAATATCCAACTAACTCAAACTTTGCTCCTCTGAGATACCACAAACCAACATTTTGTGTATGCTTCAAGTACCTCAATATTCTCTTTGTTGCCTTCAAATGACTTTCTCATGGTGAGGATTAGAATATTGCACACATACATACACTAAACATGACATCCAGTCTTGATGTGGTCACATAGAGTAGGCTTTCAATCATAGAGCGATACAACTTTTGATCCACCACGTTGCCACTTGCATCACTATCCAAATTGTCTTTTGTTCCTATTGGTGTGCTAATGGCTTTGCTCTCATTCATGCCAAACTTCTTGAGCATGTCTTTGATGTACTTGCCTTGACTCACAAATATACCATTCCTCAATTGCTTGATTTGAAGACCAAGGAAGTAACTCAACTCTCCAATCATAGACATCTCAAACTCATTAGCCATCATCTTCCCAAACTCTTCACAAAAGTCTTGATTGGTTGATCCAAATATGATATCATCAATATAGATTTGCAATACAAACAAGTCATTTCCAATCTTCTTAGTGAAAAGAGTGGTGTCAACATTTCTCATAATGAACCCTTTAGAGGGTAGGAAGTCCCTCAACCTCTCATACCATGCTCTAGGTGCTTGCTTCAATCCATACAATGCCTTCTTCAACTTGTACACATGGTTGGGTTTCTTGTCATCTTTAAAACCAAGAGGTTGCTCGACATAAACTTCTTCATTAATGTAGCCATTGAGAAACGCACTCTTCACATCCATTTGATAGAGCTTTATGTTGTGGGCACAAGCATAGGCCAACAAGATCCTAATTGCTTCCAATCTAGCAACCGGGGCATATGTTTCTCCAAAGTCAAGACCCTCCACTTGAGTGTAACCTTGTGTTACAAATCTTGCTTTGTTCTTTACTACTATCCCAACTTGATCTTGCTTGTTTCTAAAGACCCATTTGGTTCTAATCACATTATGGTTCTTTGGTCTCTCAACTAATTCCCATACTTGATTTCTAGTGAAGTTGTCCAATTCTTCATGCATAGCATTCACCCAATCAACATCCAACAATGCTTCATCTATCTTATTTGGTTCAATGGATGACACAAATGAGAAGTGTTCATAAAATGATACCAATCTTGATCTTGCTTGTACACCTCTTGAGATATCACCAATTATAGTGTCCAATGGATGATCTCTTGCAATATTGGTTGGTTGAAGAATTAGAACTTGATTGCTTGCACTTGCTTGATCATTAGGTTCAGATGATGAGCTAGCCACTTGATCTTCCACATTATCATGAGAGCCACTAGTACTTGCTTGATTTGTATCATCTTGCACATTTGAGTTAGAAAGCACTTGCACTTGATCATCTTCTTCATCTATCACTTGCCTAGGCCTCAATTCACCAACATCCATGTTCTTCGTGGCATTTGAAAGTTAAATACCTCTATCATCTTCAAGGTTCTCATTCTCATCTTCGGAACCCTTGGTTTCATCAAATTTAACATCATATACCTCCTCAAGAGTACCACTTGCCAAATTCCAAACTCTATATGCTTTGCTGGTAGTGGAGTAACTAAGCAAGAATCCTTCATCAGACTTCTTGTCAAACTTGCTCAATCTAGTGTCTTTCCTTAATATGTAGCATTTGCAACCAAAAACCCAAAAATATGCAATGTGGGGCTTTCTACCATTCAAGAGCTCATATGGTGTCTTCTCTTTCAAGGGTGATAATAGAGTAGGTTGCTACAATAGCAAGCCGTATTGATTGCTTCGGCCCAAAAGGATTGACTCGCATTGTACTCACTAAGCATAGACCTTGCCATATCAATAAGTGTTCTATTCTTCCTCCCAATAAGGCCATTTGATTATAGAGTATACTTGGCCGAGAATTGATGTCTAATTCCAAAGTCATCACATAACTCATCAATTCTAGTGTTCTTGAACTCACTACCATTGTCACTTCTAACTCTCTTGATGGTTGTTTCAAACTCATTCTGAATGCCCTTGACAAATGATTTGAAAGTTACAAACACATCACTCTTGTCCACTAGAAAGAATGCCCAAGTGTATCTAGTGTAGTCATCCACTATCACAAAGCCATATTTGTTTCCTCCAATGCTAGTGTATTATGTTGGCCCAAACAAATGCATGTGCAATAACTCAAATGCCTTGCTAGTGCTCATTATGCTCTTCTTAGGATGGGTGTTACCAACTTGTTTGCCGGCTTGATAAAAGCTACAAAGTTTGTCCTTCTCAAATACCACATCTTTCAAGCCTCTAACTAGATCATGCTTAACCAATCTATTCAATTATTTTATTCCAACATGACCAAGCCTTCTATGCCATAACCAACATATACTAGACTTAGTGAATAAGCATGTTGATAATTGAGCTTCACTGGCATTGAAATCAACCAAGTATAGATTCTCATATCTAAAGCCTTTGAAGATCAAATTAGAGCCATCTAGACTTATGATCTCTACATCATCTACCCCAAATATGCATTTGAATCCAAGATCACACAATGGAGCCACAGATAGCAAATTGAAGTTCAAGCTCTCAACTAGCAACACATTGGATATGCTCAAGTCATTGGATATTGCAATCTTACCAAGCCCTTTGACCTTGCATTTGCCATTGTCACCAAATGTGATACTATCATAACCGTTGCCATCATTGGTGTTGATTGAGTTGAACATTCTTACATCACCGGTCATGTGTTGAGTGCACCCACTATCAAGATCCCAATGCCTTCATCTAGCTTTGTAATTTACCTACAAAAGAAGATCAATTCTTTTTAGGTACCTAAACTTGCTTGGGTCCTTAAACGTTAGTTACTAAGCTCTTTGGCACCCAAATGCCTTTCTTCTTTGAGCCCACGATTGGTGTACCAACAAACTTAGCCTTCACTCCATTCACACCCTGGGTAAGCAAATAACAAGAGTCAAACTTAATTGAGGATACATTAGTGTTCTTGTTCTTATTCTTGCAATATTGCTCCACATGCCAACTTGCTTTCATCTATTACAAAACTGACCATTGTTCTTCACAAAACTAGTCTTATGAGAAGCAAAGGCCCCCTTGTCTTTCTTGGGGGTATAGCCTAATCCCTCTTTGTTGAGAGAAAACCTTTGGCTACCCAAGCACTTTAGCAAGAGGGGGCCTCACCACCATAGGCATTGCCTAAGGCGCGAGTGAGCTCATTTGCCTCCTTGAGGGTCTCATTCTCAACCATTAGTGAGGCATCATAAGTGAAACCATCACTACTAGATGAGGTAGAAGTGGATGTTCTACAAAAAGGGTTAGTGGGAGCAACAACAATAGGCTTATGGAAGGATTCATCAATTGTCACATGTTAAGCCTATGTCACATGTTACTATCACTTTCTCATTTTGCTCATTAAGTAGAGAGGAATGAGCTTTTTCAAGCTTTTTGTGAGCCTTGCCAAGCTCCTCATGGTCTTCCTTTAGACTCTCATGAGATGCATTGAGCACATCAAAAGCTTGTTTAAGGGCTTTTAGTTCCTTACGTAAGTCTTTGCATTCCCTTCTCTTGATATCAAAATGTTCTTTAGCATCTTCTAACATGTCAAATAGTTCATTTTTAGTGGGTTCATCATCATCATCGCTTTCACTTTCATTATCATGTTCCTCATCACATACATCATCACAAGTTTGTACCTTAGTGGCCTTAGCCATGAAGCAAGTCGATGGAGTGTCGAAGAGAGAAGGCTTCTTCTCATGTATGGCAATGCTTGCAAGGGCCTTCTTCTTGGTGGTCTTGTCATCATCACTATCATCATCATCACTTGAGGAAGCATCAGTATCCTAAGTGACCACATATGAACCACCCTTCTTCTTCTTCTTAAAGGTCATCTTGTCCTTCTTCTCCTTCTTGTCCTTCTTCTTGCCCTGCTTGTCATCTTCATTTTCACTATTGTAGGGGCATTGAGCAACAAGATGATCCTTGCTACCACACTTGAAGCACCTTCTTGCTTCATCCTTGCTCTTGGATGATGACTTCTTCCTTCTTGCATGATAGCCCTTCTTCACCATGAATTTGCCAAATCTCTTCACAAAGAGAGCCATCTTCTCATCATCAAACTCATCAAAGCTTGAGTTTTCATATCCACTAGATGATTCTTGCTTTGCCTTTCCCTTGGATGATGTGGCCTTGAATGCCACACTCTTCTTCCTCTCATCTTTCTTCTCCTTCTTCTCTTCCTTCTCATCATCATCTCTATAAGTGTCATCGGTCATCACATCTCCCAACACTTAGTTTGGTGTCATGGTGTTCAAACCACACCTCACTAGAATAGTGACCAATGTATCAAATCTTGATGGCAAGTATTTCAAGAACTTGTGGGAGAAGTCCTTGTCCTCACCTCTTCTCCAAGTGCTTTGAAATCATTGACAAGCACTTGAAGCCTATGGAACATATCCGGCACACTCTCATCATCCTTCATCTTGAAGCTAGCAAACTTCTCCTTAAGGATATATGCCTTGGCACCCTTCACCGCTTGTGTGCCCTCAAATGACTCCTCCAACTTCTTTCATGCCTCATGAGCCATCTCAATGTTCTTGATTTGCTCAAATGTCCTCTCATCCATGGCATCATGAATGGCACTAAGAGCAATGTCATTATTTTGGAGTAGCACCTCCTCGGCGGAGGTGGGATTCTCCACATTGCCAACCTCAATCTTGGTCTCCACCACCGCCTACACCTTTCTATTGATTGACTTGATGTATGTTGTCATCTTCGCCTTCCAATATGGATAATTTGATCCATCAAATTGTGGTGGCTTCTTGGTGTTGTTAATTTGAGCCATTTTGACACCAAAGGTTGTTAAGCCTCAAATCACGGTGACCACTTGAAAGGTCCTAATAGCTAGAGGGAGGGTGAATAGCCTATAAAAATTTCTACAACAACACTCAAGCCGAGTGGTTGGACAATTATGAAGCGAAGCGAGTGTTGCGCTAGCCTACTCAAAATCCAAGTCTCCTATCCACAATTCTAGTTATCTATGATATCTAAAACACACAAGAGGCTAAGTCACTACGACTAAGTTAGTGAGCTCTCGAAGACTAACTAAAGAACCTCACTAACCACTAGACAAGACATGAGCTAGCTCTCCAAACTAATTACACTAAAGAGCTTAGCTACATAAAGAAAGTAAATGCACAAGAGAGGTAGGAGGGTTATACCGCCGTGGCAAGTGCTCAATCACAATATATCAATGAATATCAAAGAAATCCTTGGAGACAAGATGACACAATGATTTTTCACCGAGGCTCACTTGCTTGCCAGCAAGCTAGCCCATGTTGTGGCGATTCACTCACTTGGAGATTCACCCGCTAATAGGCATCACACACCTAACCCACAACCGGGTGCCACACAACCAACATAAGATGAGGATCCACAAGCCACGAGTAATCCACTAGAGTACCTTTTGGCTTTCCACCAGGGAAAGGTCAAGAACCCCTCACAATCACTACGATTAGAGCTGGAGACAATCACCACCCTTCGCTCGATGCTCCTCGTTGCATCAAGCCGTCTAGGTGGCGGCAACCACCAAGAGAAACAAGAGAAATCCGCAGCGAAACACAATCACCAAGTGCCTCTAGATGCAATCACTCAAGCAATACACTTGGATTCACTCTCAATCTCACAAAGATGATGAATCAATGATAGAGATGAGTGGGAGGACTTTGGCTTAGCTCACTAGGTTGCTACGTTAATGAAAATGGCCAAGAGAGTGAGCAACAGCCGGCCAAGGGGCTTAAATAGAAGCCCCACGAAATAGAGCCGTTGGGCTCTCACTGCCTGCCTTCACAAGGCGACCGGACGCGCCAGTCAGAGGTGACCAGATGCACGCTTCCAGCATCCAGTCGCTGGATGTGTGCCACGCGTCCCCCGCATTTAATCTCCTTTGTAGATCTCCAACGGTCAACTTCGCTCACGCCACGCGTCAAGTTAGGATCAGACGCGCCAGCCCTGACCTAATGCTGCGACACCGCATTCGCTCATGCGCTCTCATGCTACCTTCGCGCCAAGACCGGACGCGCTGCTTCACCGACCGAACGCCCCCCAGCTAGAGTCCGGTCACTTCCAGTAAGCATCCAGAGTCGCTTTTTCACGACCGGACGCGTTCGCTCCTGCATGACCGGACGCAGCTAAGGGTTCCGTCCTCTCTGCCCTCGCAACACCACCTGCGTCAGCGTACGTCAGTAGGAACCAGACGTAGACCCTGCGTGTCCGATCCTACAGCTGCTCAGAGTTCGATCGCTTGACCGAGGCCATGCCACCACACGCCAACTGACCGAACGCACTGGTCTAGCGTCCGGTCCAGCGTCCGGTCACTGTAAACAATGCCTTCTCAGCTCCAACTTCGCCACCCTTGCTCAAATGTGCTAACCACCAAGTGTATCACCTTATGCACGTGTGTTAGCATATTTTCACAAACATTTCCAAGGGAACTAGCACTCACTAGAATCTAAATGCATATGCAATGAGTTAGAACATCTAATGGCACTTTGATAATCGCATTTCGATACGAGTTTCACCCCTCTTAATAGTACGGCTATCTATCCTAAATGTGATCACACTCGCTAAGTGTCTCGATCACCAAAAACAAAAGCTCCTATGGATATCAACTTTGCCTTGAGCTTTTTGTTTTTCTCTTTCTTCTTTTCTAAGTCCGAGCACTTCATCACCATGGCCATCATCATCATCATGGTCTTCACCATTTGCTCCACCACTTGGAATGTGCTATCCTATCTCATGATCACTTAGAGCAATAGGTTAGCACTTAGGGTTTCATCAATTCACCAAAATCAAACTAGAACTTTCAATATTTTTTTCTTTTTAAATGCAAATAATATGGATATATGTAGGTAACCAAATATGTTGTTGATTTGAAATGAGAACACTTAAACTAAGTGGAAGCGTATGCATGAATTATTCAAAGTAAACATGCAATGGAATACCAAAAATTAAAAGATAACTACTCATTAAGTTTAAAGTTCATGAGCAAGACTATCTCACCTTTCTAAATCATACTTTACCATGACTCACAAGACGGAATTTGTGAGTAGTGCAGCGTTTGTATGCGTCGCTTGAGATGTGATTTGAATTCTTATGATGATGACCTTTTCTCCAATCTACACATGGTTAGAATAGTATATATGTTTATACAAACCTGTGAGATGGCAGGGTTCCGGTGTTGACGGATCTTTATTGTCCAGGTACCCTGGGTTCTTTAGTGTCTTTCTTATTTTCTTGTGGAAGCTTGCCAGAAGGTCAAAACAGCATCTGTTGTCCTGTCTATTTCATAATATAACAGAACAAGGGTAATCCTACTAAAGCTAGCGGTATGTTACTAATCTAAATCTTTACGACAATTGTTTCCCCGGTAACGGCACAAGAAATGCTTGTTGACGTTTGGGAGTGCAAATATAATATTAAGGATTCCGCAAGCGCATAGAACATCAATGTAGCATTTCATCGGGAGTATTCTAGGTATCGTTATTTATATTTTACCACAGGGAAACAATGGAATAAAGATTTATTAAGTAATAAAGGAATAACTATCAATCAACATACCAGCATAGATAGAGCAGGGGTGAATGTAATGATAGGAATTAGGCATAATGACACTCAGGGGATAGACCGTTAATGATAGATGTAATAACTTGAGTGAATAGTGAGTGAGGTAGATTCCTATGATATTCTTACTACAAGTATATGTACTTAGTTATAGCAAAAGATTAACTCCATGTTCATGCATAAGGGAGATTACTAAGGAAAAGCACAAACAGAGTGCTATTTCGTGTAATCGGGTCCTGCTTGGCCTACAGACGGGAGGTGGACTACAAAAGACTCAACAAGGTTATAGTCACCCTCGCGATCTACCATTGGTCCAGAATACAGGGTGCATCCGCAAGCAAACCATTGTATAAGCACCACGCTTACACAGTTGGCCACTCAATCCTAATTAATCAAGGCTAGGTTGAGCGCTATACGAACCTATGCATGAATATAAAGATAACTTCAACTACTTCTAAGCATTTAAACATCATAAGCATAACCTTGTAAATAAGAATATAACATGAAGCATTGACGTCTCAATAAATATGAAACTATTCATACAATGGCTTACCAAGCCTCCGAGACTAGATCCGGAATCTAGACATGAGTCCACTCGATCCTAACTCTCAAGATACTAATCTACTACATTGGAGAGTCTAGACCTAATCCTCCTAGTGTATTTTGATATTGATCTCTGATGGATTTCTCTAGAGATTGTACATTGGAGAGATGCCCTCTAGGAGGAGGTATGGGGGGCCTTATATAGGGGGTACCAGGAGTCCTGTGGGCACATGAATCCATGGCAACTTCAAATCTCAGCCCTCGATAAGAACTGACCTTGAGCAACGGTGTAGATTTGATCTATAAGGCCATGGGTAACTAACATACGAAGGAGGGGCAGACCTATGGGACCCATAGGTCGGCCGGCCTGCAGGTGGGGCTGGCCGGCCCACCCTGCAGCCTCTCGGGTCGGGTCACGGTGTATTATCTTCTGGGTGCTTCTAGATCCTTCCTAAGTTGGTTTCGTCGTGGATAAACGTGATTTGATCTGAAGATTGGGTCCACCTTGCTCGTTATCTGGATAGATCCTCCTGCAAACACAGATTCACCAAAACTTGTAAAATTTATTAGTTTAAACCCCTAGACCTATGTTGGTGATCCTTTTTACAAGTTATATTGACGGTTAATGATGAGTGTTAACTACCGTCAACAACGCTCTTGTTTATCATAAGCCTTGTTGGTACTCCTAGTTAAGTTAGATTTAGTATCTCACACACGTTTCCTTGAGTTCGATATTATGGAATATTTTTCGGTGAAGTGCTACGTCGGTATTCATGCGCTTACAGATTAATCTATGTGCGTCTAAAATATACCAACACCTATGTACATACTACTACTAGATTTTCGGTCCGGCAAGGAGGTCACATGTGGTCGTCGATCCGCTTGTGTGCATCCCCAGGTAGAGGCTGGTGAAGGAGACCATCGGTGTTCAACACCTCAATTGTCACCTTTGCAGCCAAAGTAAGCTCTTCTGCCACCACCACGGCCTCACTGGGTCAGTCTCCTCTAGAAAGCCGAGCTAGACGGCTCTCGAGCTCACTTTGGGAAATGGAGCTACACCACCACCAAAGCTCCCGAGGTCCCTTGGCGAATGCCATCATGTACCACCTACTCGAGACAAATCTATGAAAGGAACCTCGATTTTCTCGAAGGAAAATCTACACAACATAATGTGATAGTCCCGAGAAGATCATGGCATCACATTGATAATATCCATCTTGTACCACACTTCATACATCATGAATACCTGTTTAATGATTACTACATCACCACTTTGGCAGGATTACACACAAAAAAAACATCAGGGTGGAGCATAGCGCGATAGCCTGCCACTATAAAGTATTAGAGATGTGTCTTAATAAGAAATTAGAAATATTTACGGTAGTCAAACAGAATGGCCCGCAATCGCCCTGTCTGTCATACAAGGATGAGCATGAGCAAGCCTAGCATACATTTCTCTGCGGTTTAGGTTATCATAGAGAGCAATTAAGTTTCGGAGCATATATTAGGTACTCAAATGCAACTCTTTGCCATTGTGTATGATTACCTTGAGTTTAGGAGTGGATCAAATAAGGTGCTTAGCCGCCATGGATAGGATGAAAATAAATTGGCTGCACTCTCTTCTTCTTTGCTCCTAGACCTGAGCATTTTGCGGACTGGGCCGAGTTTGTGCCGGACCGAAAAAAAGCCTGATTAATTTGGGTCGAAAAAGTCCTGCCCATGACCGTTCCACTGGGCAGGTCGAGCCTAATTTCCTGGGCCGGCCCGGGCTTAGGTGGGCCGCTCGCGCATTTTATAGTGTAAAATAGCAAAAAACAGTATTTTGGGCTGGGTTCGGGCCAAAAAAACTTTCTAGGCAGCGGGATATGTGCCCAGGCTCTGTTCAGTAAGACTCGTAGACGGGCTAACACCCATCGGGCTTGGGCTGGGCCCGCGGGCCAGGCTCAATTTGCTCAGATCTATTTGCTCCTATATTTAAACCCATTCGCGTCATAAAACGAAGCTGCCCAATGAGATGACATCAACAAACATAAACCTTGCAGAGGTTAATCATTGAGTACCAACCATGATCCATCCAAGTAACCGTACACTGACTAAAGAAGGAAGAAGCTCATCATGCACACACTCTTTGCACAACTGAAGGAGCTGCATGAATTAGGTAGCGCTGTGGGCTGTGGCGAATTAAGTGCCCTTTGCTCACGCCAAGAAAGTTCGATTAACACATCGGTAAACTGGGACTATCTGTCAGAAATGGTACACAAATAATGATTGCCAAGAGACCCAGAGAATTGGTAAATTAAAGCCTAGTACTACTTTTGTGTAGTATAGTGTGTAGACTAGTTATGTAACACCAAAAATAAATTGTTTAGCATTGAGTCATTCGCTGCTGAGTGCTGACTGCTTGCTGGTTGTGTGTGTGCGACTACGCCAAGATCACAACTGCCGGTCACCGAGGTGGGAATGGCTAATATCATTCCACGGTGAGATTCTATCTAATTTAAAATTTCATTGCTAATATCATTGAGTCATTCCACGGGCAGCGAGAATCAGGGATTCGTCTAACATCAAAGGCGATCGAGATTGTTGTAAAAAAAAAGACGACCGAGATTGCAACAATTCAATCAATATATATCATGTGAGCATTTGTGTAATCACAGGTGAGGACTGACGATTTAATCCGTGCAAATGTAATTTATTTAATTGTTTAGCATTGTGTTTTTTATTTGGAAACTGTTTAGCATTGTGTTTTGTAGGTATAAAGAGAAGCATAGACATTACGTATCTTTTTTGATTCGCAAAAAAAAAAGACATTGCGTATCTTTTGAGAAGCATACAGCTTCCGTTTATGGCTGCGTTCGGCTGACCCAAAACCCGGTTTGATCCGTTTCTTTTTTTAGCCGGAACAGTGATGTTCTCTTACAAAATATCAGCCGCTACAGTGCTTTTCAGCCGCTACAGTAAAAGTTTTGGGTCAGCGGAACGCAGCCTATACCTATATTTTTAATTTGTTTCTTTGTCTACTACTGTGCGGTGGTATAGATTGATATAAGTGCGGCAGCCGCTAGCCTCCTCTCCTCCCCCCACCATCTCTGCACATCCGCAGCTCGCGCGGTCGGCCACCTGAGCACGCCAGGCCAGTCCAACCTCTCCAAGGAACCAAGAACCATCCATCCCGCGACCGACCGGCCATGCCAAGAGTCGTCGTCGGCGGTGGCGCGGCCTACAAGGGCGACATCAAGGGCTACTGGAAGCGCCGCGGCTACGACCGGCTCGACGCGGCCGCGGCGCAGCGCCACCCGCGCCTCCCGACCGCGGAGCTCGGTGGCGGCGAGGCGCAGCCAAAGCCGCAGCGTCGCGGGTGGCGCGTTCGCCGCCGGCGCGCGGGCGTCCTCGGCCGGCGCCTCCTGCGCGCGCTCTCGCCGCTGCGGCTGCTGGCGCGGCTCCGCGACGCCTACGTGAACGCCATGCTCCGCCTCGCGTCCTCCGCCGCCGTGGCCGGCTACGGCGCCGCCGGCCCGTACTGCACCTCGGCCGACCCGTTCGCAAGGCCGCGGCCGCTCACCAGGGAGTACGACGAGAAGGCGCTCGTCGAGATCTACAGATCCATCCTCGCGCGCGGCGGCGAGGCCGGGCCGCCGGTGCTCGCCGCCGCGCGGCTGCCCGCGGCGGTCTGAACTGATGACGACGGGACTGGCCGCCGGGTGATGCTGGTCGGTACGCGCGCGCGAGCTTGCTGCCACGCTCTGCTTACTCATCTTGCCTCATGCAAGACTCGTGTACGCTAGAATTTCGCTTTCATATATGTTGCACAGAGAACTTGCATGTCAAATGAAAGTTTCATGTCATTATTCCAGTACCAAATACTTTGAACCTGTGAATCTGAATTGTTCCCAAGAATTTGGAACGAACTTGTGTAGTAAATGCGGAATTCACATGAACCTGTAGAATCGTACCATTTAATCGAATTCTACGGAATTACAGTATTATTATAAAACGGGCAAAATTAGTACCGAGATTTCGTTTCGCTGAAATTTGATTTACGATGATACTTATGCTGATTTATTATGGAAAAAAAATATTGTTTGTTCGCTGAAAAATACTACAAAAGTAGTTTAGACAAACAGAGCCACAGGGTTATATTCAACCAACACTGGTATTTTCAGTGCACCACATCCACATGAGTACCTACAACGCAAGCTTCTTGCTAATGCTTTAGTACCACATGGTCACAGCGTCTAAAGAATGGGACTCGTTAGCAGCCCTTGATCCTATTTATTTATTTATTTATTTATTTATTTATTTATTTATTGTTTAGCTGATGAATGGCTCTGTACGTCTCACTTCCTGTGATTGCTGTGCCGTTCGGCTGAACAAGAAGCCAGTTTGTTCGGCTACTTTTTTTTAAGTTAAAATAATATTTTTCTTTTCTACAGTATTTTTTAGTATAAACAATGCATTTTCGTACCAGCCGAACAGAAACCCCTATTCTGAAGTGATTGTACCAGTAGCTGCAGGTCAACTGAACTCCAGCTTCCCACGTAAGGCGTGATCCCTTCCTTGGTAGTTGGTACTAATAGTATATATATCAAAATGGTGATACGGCAGCTTCGCTGGTTATGGCCTAATCTGCAGCGTACTTTTTTGCGAAAGAACTATATTTTCTTCTCACAACAAATCAGCATAAATCAAAATTTAGCGAAACCAACTGGGCCTATCTGCTCTTCCTCTACGACTAGTAGACAACTTGGGTAGCAGAACTGCAGAAGATTGAGAGACTGAAGGCTGCAATGCATATTCCAAATTTTGTACTACCAGATTGAGAGACAGAAGCCTGCGCTACTCTACTAGGTAGTACAGTACGTATGTAGAATCAGTTGAACTCAAAAGCCCCCAGCGACCGTGAATCTGCGATCTTTGGTGGCCACCTGCCACGTCCACGTCTTTCGGTCTTTGGCAGTTGGCACCTCCTCCCCACCGCATCGGACAATATGCAGATGCGGCAGCTGTTGGGCACCCAAATATTGGCATATTTGCCTTGCCCGGCGCCTGCCATCATCACGCACGCACGCACCGACGCACGGCACGGTCATAGGGCCTTGTAGGACTAGGACACGGGCCGACCGGACGAACAACATCAGCTACCACCGTTACAAAATCCGCAGGCGGCGCGTCATTAGTGCGCGGTGGAGCGCGCGCCCGGTCACCATCGCCGCCGTGGGTGCCACGTCCGGGCGGACGTAGGCACGCAGGATGGCGACGGGACACAGCACGCATGCAGCCACACGCAGCCGAGAGAGAAGGCGGGCTTGCATTGGCCACGCCGCGTCACGGCCTCACGGGTCTTGCGGCGGAGAAGTCGGGGTGCCGGGCGCGGTGCGCCTGCGACTGCGATCGATTGGCTTGGCATTGTGTGGGCAGAGAGGCAGGACGAGAGCTGAGGAATATACTCCGTACGCGGGTGGCGAGGGAGTGTCGCTTTCTCGAGGTTCCCCGTCCCGTCGGCTTCGGGGTCACGCCTGGTCGTCAGGACCATGCCCGTTGCCCGTTGCCGCTCTGATGTTTGGTGGCGCACGACGGCCTGACCATGCCCGTTGCCGCTTTGATGTTTGGTTGCACACGACGGCCTGACATATGGACAGGATCGAGACATCGACTGGTCACTGGTGTATACCTGATCGGTGCAGCACCAGTAGTAGCTGTTAATAATTCCTCAATTAATGGATTGATAGTCACGTATCATATATGCACTGTGATGACATCCAAAAGCGTTCCACGGTGGGCTATAGACATCTCCAGCAAGTAGTATACATATCGTATACATGTTGGTGGTCAAACGGTATATATATAACAATATAATAGCAAGCGAAACATGGTGAAAACTGCGAGCCATGAAGAGACAGAGCCAGTCGTCTTAGCCGTCTTCAGCAGTTGGCTTAGCCACTATGCCCAGTCGGCGGCTAAGTTGACTCCCCCTGATTTAGCTGGCCGAGGGGCTTCCCAGGCCCGCAAAAGTCGGCTTAGCTGACTTTCCAATTGACTAAGCCGACTCGTCCTGGATTCCGAGTGAAGTTAGTTTCCAAATCGATTTTTGGCATGTTTTTTATGTAGGAAACTTGAAGAACGTGTTTTAGTGTTGTTTCCTAGTGTAATATGAGAGGATCACGTCCGATTGGAATCTCATCTATCCAATCAATCAAAAACACATCTATTACATCCTTTACCCCATTTCCAACCCCTTCTACTATTCGGCACATCTCTCGGAGAGATTTGTTGGCGTTTTAGGCGGCCTTACAGGTCCTAAGACACCCTCCACACGCTTCTCCCCGATGGGTCTTCCCGGGAGAAGTTCCGAAGTCTTTTCAGCCAAGATCGGGCTCAACATCAGCCTAACCGGTCTCCAGATCGGTTTTGTCGATCATGCTCACGTTCTTGCCGCGTGTAGGTAAAAGCCCTAGTTTGGTTTTGGATAATTGATGAAACCTAACACTAACCTTTGTCATGAGTTGATATGAGCTAGGTTGGTGCAATCTAAGTGTGGAGCATTGTGATGAAGTCCTTGAAGATGAAGATGGGCATGTGTTGATGATGATCAAGCTCAACTTGGAAAAGAAGAAAGAGAAAAACAAAAACTGAAAAAGATCAAGGTAAAGGTACATGATAAGTTTTTGTTTTGCACTCAAGACACCATAGAGGGTGTGAGTGACTTAGAATCGATAGCCATACTATAAAGAAGGGAAATCTTTGGCTAAACGGTTTATCGAGTGTCACTGGGTGACATGACTTTTTGCACATGCATTTAGGAATCTAGTGTGCTAACTTTGACCCTTGTAAAATGCTTTGAAAAATGCTAACACATGTGCACATAAGTTCTACACTTTGTGGTTAGCAAGTTGGAAGCAAGAGCGAAGTGGTTGTGGACTTAGAAAAAGAAAAGGAAGAAAAAGTCCACGACCGGACGCAGCAGTTAGAGAGGACCTGCGCGTCCGGTCATTTTTAGCAAGTGGCGCGAAGTGCTGGCCGAGGGCGCCAGGCAAGGACCGGATGCTAGCACCTGACACGCAGCCGCGTCCGGTCAGTGTTGAGCAGACGAGGCGCAGCTCGTACTAATGATCGGACGCAGGAGAGGTGTGACGATCGAACGCGCAGGCGAAAAGCAGTTCCGCTGACGTAGGCTGACGTCGCGTGCACGGAGAGAAAGCCAGTGTTGACCAGACTCTCGGGCGCGTCAGGTCGTCTCTGACCTGACGCGTCCGGTTATAGAAAAACGGCTCTGCATACTCTCTGGACGCGATCGGACGCGCGTAGCCATGGTTCCGGATGGTTGGACAGGCGAGTCCGGTCACACTTTAACTTCGCAAGTGAAACGTTTTGACTGTTGAGATCTAACGCGCGACGTTTGAAGCTCAGCCACGTGGCGGCCATCCATCGACCGGACGCTGGGGTGTGTCTGGTCAGCCGAGTCCGGTTAGCCCCGAGTAAAGCAACGGCTCTATTTCTTTGGGGCTCTATAAATAGTGTTTGGCCGGCTTTGGGCTCACTATCTTGGCAGTTTGACATACTTGACATCCTTGTGAGCCTAGGCAAACATCTCCCACTCATCTCCATCATTGATTCATCATCATAGTGCATTTGCTTGAGTGATTACATCTAGTGGCACTTGGGGATCGTTGTGGCTGCGGATTTCTTGTTACTCTTGGTGGTTGCCACCAACTAGACGGCTTGGAGCAGCGGAGGAGCTTCGGCACGTGTTTGTGATTGTTCGTGGCCGGCTCCGATGATTGTGAGGGGTCTTGTATCTGAAAGGATCTAGGATGTCGCCTAGAGGGGGATGAATAGGCGTTTCTGAAAATTAACACCTTTTAAATGCGGAAACGATTAGTAAAGGGAGTTTCCAAAATGGAAACTCCAAATAAAGAGTAATACCACCCCTCATAAGTTAGCCACCTACTATACAAGGTACAAAAGAATGTATCTAGAAGCTACAACCCTGCAGCACAAAGTTAGAACTGCGAATAAATATTTTTAGCACAGAGCTCTAATACCAGACGTGTCCGGTATGAATACCGGACGTGTCCGGTGTGCACGGTTTCTACAGAACAACCCCGAACTTGCTCCTTTCGATTTCTATCTTCAAACCAAACTGCAGGTACCTACTAGAGATATCAATATACACAGAGAACCTGCACAAGAGCTGGAGCAACATAAATATAATAATGAAATGCGAATTGAGACACGATATTTGTTTTACCGAAGTTCGGACTCGTTCGAGTCCTACTCTCCGTTGAGGGGGCTGCGGGCGACCCAACGTAGGTCAGCCCTAGAGGGTACCACGAAGGTCACTCTAGCCGGAGTCTTTTCCAACTCCTTTTCCTCCTTCCACTAATTGATTCTGAGACGGCGGAATCGACCGTTACAAACTTTCCGAGGCACACCACAATCTCTCGGGTGCTCTCGGCGACGCCTAGACGTCTAGGACCGAAGAGTCCAAGAGTAACAAATGCAAATCACGAGATTGACAATATGCACAAGTGCTCAAGTGGTTGGATTTGCTCTCTTTTTAAATTTCACTCAACCCACAATTTGATTTGGCAAATTTGATCAATCACTCACTAAGAGAGGGTTGGGAGAGTTTGCAAGGCTAAAAAACGTGTGTGTATGTCTGCAGAATCAGCAGCCTCCAAAGGTGGAGGCTTGGGGGTATTTATAACCCTCCTTGAAAAACTAGCCGTTTATAGCCGTTGCAATACCGGACACGTCCGGTATGACTTACACTCACCAATGGTAACTAAGTTATAGTGACAATGTGAGGCATCCGAACTCCCGATGAATGCCGGAACTCCCGACCGTCGGAACTCCCGACTCGCGTCAGAACTCCCGACCCTCAGCAAATTTGAAAACCATGTAACTGAGTTAAAGAATATGAGGTGTCGGAACTACCGACTCATGTTGGAACTCCCGACCCTCAAGACTTTTGAAAACTAACCGTTGGCCTCTGGTCATTCATATCAGACACGTCCGGTATGACCAGGACAATGAACCCTCCAAGTCAGTTAAAGTGCGAGGCGTCGGAACTCCCGACCCTTGCCGGAACTCCCGATCGTCGGAACTCCCGACTTATGTCGGAACTCCCAACGAACCAACCCGAGAACAACAATTTTACAACTGCTGGGTAAATACCGGACACGTCCAGTATTGCCAGACCAGCAAAAATAAAGTTAGCTCTTTTGTCGCTCAAATACTCAAAACTCACATGGGTTGGCTTGAGCACTTATGAAACATTTTCTATCAACATGATGCATCCCTCTTAATAGTACGGCATTCCTATTTACTCAAATTCAAATGTATAACGAATTTAAACCTTTTGAGTTGTTCTCTTTCAACCGAAGCCGTGTATTCCAAACTTCATCAAGTGAGGGTGCTAACATGTCAACTTTGATCTTTTTCACTTGAGCATAGCCATCTTGAGCATGTGACTTGATTTCATTCATCAATTTTGAATAATCCCAAATGTATCAAGTCACTTCCATCAAACATTTCAATAGTGATTTGATCCTCCACATAAACATGGCCATCATAGCTTGATTAGTACCTCAACTAAATGCAAGTACTTCCTTCTTCACCCTAGCCAGGTTCTTCGGCCGCCAAGCCGTCGCTTGCCCTTCACCCTTGCTTAGTACCTCGAAGCCTTTTCTTGCTATCTTCACCATCTCAAGCCATCAAGTCACATCTTGTGTTGAATCATTCATTCATGTATTGTTATTTTTTTCATTTTAATTTAGCAAACTTTAAATATGAGACCATTCCATACGCAATCCCTTATATCTCATTAATTAATTCTTATAAGCTTGCTTTCACATAGTACATGGAAATCCCACAACAAATAAGCCTTTGCATGAATTCCATTTGCATTGTTGTCTTGTGCTTGAATTAGATTGTTTATACAACAACACATCATTTTGGCTTTTATTAAGTACCTGTAAGATAACCTATTACCTGTTCACACTTAGCAAACGGGTTAGACCTTTAATCATGTTGTCATTCAATCAATCAAAACCCACTAAAGGGCTAGATGCACTTTCAATCTCCCCCTTTTTGGTGATTGATGACAACTTGATTACAGCTTACAAAAGAATATAAATATTTAAGTTTTTGGGTTCAATGATTTATGAGAGACTCCCCCTTAATATGTGCTTATGATTAGAATTCATAAAGTAACCTCAAATATCAATTGCACATACTAAAACATATAGGAGACTCCCCCTAAATCATTACATCTGTGGGGTGCATGTGTGTGTGACAAAGTAGAATTGTGATGCATATGACAGGATATATCACACAACAATAAATATAAATAGATCACATCAAATATTCTCATTTTAGCATGCATAGACCTTATGAAAAATAAATACAACACATGTATGCCACACATAGCACTCATTACACATTTTCTCAAGTCCACAAACCACTGAAATATATATTAAGATCAAGTCTCAAGAGATACATAGATAAAGCATAAGTGAGTCTCATCTCTCACAAGATACAATCTATCTCAAATCCAAACTATATCAATGAAGCTCACCAAAAGAAACTACAGTCTGCAGTACATATCATTAGGTACAAAGATAAGTCAAATGAAACAAATATCCTGAAGCTTTAATCAGTCTCTCTCCCCCTTTATCATCAATCACCACAAAGGTCCAACAATGACAAACTAAGGACAAAAAAGGGGCTACAAGCTGTATCTAATCTCTAGCATCACTCATCATCATCATCATCTCTCCCAGCATCTTCGTCATCTGAACGTGTAACACCAGCTGGACGAGAACCACCTGCGCCGGACAGGTCATAGCCACTAGACCCGTAGTAGCCGCCACCACCTGTGAGGTCACTCCACCAATATGAAGCATAGTCGTCTGCAGTACTAGAACGTGGCTGGGAGTGAGTAGGCACATGAGCCTATAGTGGTAGAGTGTCAGGGTGTTGTGGTGCCTGCTGCTGTCGCTGAATGAACTCAACATACTCTCTATCATATTTGGTCTGCTGCTGCTCCTTAGTCTCAGGCTCACTAGCTGCCTCATCTGATATAGGAGACCTAGGAGGATCAAGCTCAAGATTAGAAGCAATTTGCTTCAAAGTCCGAGTGTCCTTCCTCCTAACCTCCCTCTCCTTCTGCTGCCTGGTCTGGATGTCTCTGCACATCCCAAATATGGAGCTGAAAAGCCTACGGATAGGCGAGGGAGGACTGCCACGGCGTGAAGTAGAACGTGAAGGAGCACGTGGTGAAGGTGAAGCTCCTGCTGGTGCACCACTCTCAGGTGCATCTGCCTCTAGTGCTGTTGCTGCTCCTCCTGGTCCTGCTGGAGGTAACCCTGTCTCAAGCAGATCTACAACAATCTTTAGGGCCTTGTGAATCTTGTCATACTTGAATGTGTGCCCTGTCACCTGCTCAATCATATACATGATATAGGGAGCAAATCCACATCCCTTAAGTGTCCTCTCTCCCACACTCCTGATCTCAGACCAAATGAAGTCAAATACGCTGAAGGGCCGAGCATCAGGTGCCATCCTGTGGAGTAGGTTCCTGGAATAATCTGCAATGTTGCCCTTGTCTCCACCCTTGCAGTCAATAGTCTTCCTGAACATCCTGTCCAGGTATCTATAAGTAGGATGAAGACCAAGAACCTTTCCCCCTACTCCTCTCTTACCCCGTGGTGGATACATATAGGCGAGCTGCTCAGGAGGTAACACCTACTCGGTGTGGATCCTGTCCCGCTGGAGATCATCCTCTGAGAAGCCAAGCTAGGCGGCAAATACATCATAGTCAACACTGTACCACTAGCCCTCAAGCATCCAGTGCATCCGCTTCTCATCCTCCTCAACGAACAGAGTAGCATAGAACTGAGCTATTACCTCTGTGTTTCAGTCATGCTGGAACTCCATGATCTCATAAACTCCTGTCCGCTAGCAGATAGTAATAGCATGATCAATTGAGGCCTTCTGCAACTCTCTAATGTACTGCCAGTCAATCCACTGAGACCTAACAATCACTGGGTTCCTGGTGAGAATCACGCTGGAGTAGAAGTCTAAGTGAAAAGCTGTCTGGAAGTGGTGATCATACTGAACCTTAGGTAAGCCTCTCGGATCAACTCTTCGCTCATCTCTAGCTTTCCTGGTCATACCCTTTCCTCTGTAGTCAACTCTGGAAACATAAGAGGGTACATTGGGTAGATGTGTCTCAAGGAGACCATAATGCATACCCTGACCAGGCTGGTGCTGAACTAGAGGAACTGGCTCCTCCTCCTCAATCTCCTGCTCCTCATCTGAGCTATCACCATCTGATCCTCTGTCAGTGCTCTTTCTCTTTCTGTCTTCTCTAGACTGCACTCTGAAATCATCAGTGTCAGTGTCAGAAGAAGAGCTCCCAGATCCCTCTGCATACTGAGGAGCTGCACTAGAGGCAGCCCTAGTATGCCTCCTGCAGCTTGGCTTGAATCTAGGATGCATTTCCTGTCTTGCCTTCTTATACTTTTCTAGTGCCGGATCATGCCTGTGCTTAGACCTAGGCTCCTGTCGTCCACTCATGGCTGTTGTCCTGTATCCAAAGATTTCCAAGAAATTTTAGATATATGACCAAAATTTATTCTCGAATTGCAATTTAGACGTAGAATCTTTGATCCATGGTTTTACAACCATCTTGACATACAACTGTCAATAAGTTTGCAAAACAAAGATACAAAAGAATCTAAGCCTAACAAACAATTCTATGCTCGGATTGAATTAAAAGAGAGCAGAGGGTTTGCTCTGCTAGGCCATACCGAACACGTCCGATATGCGCGCCCAGCAACCCTAACCAAGGCTCCTTGATTCAAACCATCACCGATCAATTCCAAACTTTGAGCATTGCTTCAACATCACCAATGTAGCATATTGATCGAAGGAATTTCAAAACCAATCATTAACCATGTAGATCGGATGAGGTCTACGATTAGGGTACCTTGAGAGAAGAGATGAGAAGTCGATGTGAAATCCAAATCCCTAGACCTTCAACCTTGATGCAAGCCTTCTTCGATGCAATCTCCCTCTCTCTCTCTTCTTGGTGAAATCCTCGGTCGCCCTAGATGAGGAGGAGGTCGGTGGCTGGGTTCTGTTGAAGCGAGACAAGTCTGTCTGGGCCGAAGGGGTACGGCGGTTTTATAGCCCCGCTCATACCGGACACGTCCGGTATACGCGGGCTGGCAAAAAATATTCCAAAATGTGTTTTCTCACTTCCAATCCATTTCTCTATTATTTCTTGATCCAAAAGCATGTATGTCCTTGATCCAAATAAGGTGTAAATACATTTCTTGTCCAAATGCCAAGAGTGTCACTTCTCTTTTCCAAATATTTGGCATATATAGATTTTAATTACTTGAGAGAGGTATTGAGAGACAGTAGATTGTGGACTTAAGAGAGCTATGCCATGTGTGATTAGCCAATCAAACAATCAAGGAGAGCTATAATCATCACATGACAAGGCTAGGTCACAAAGACTAAGATTCAAATAGTTTTTCAAATTCACACTTCCTACTCATGCTAGTTAGGGGTTTTGAAAAACATCTCTCCTATGTCACACAAATGCACATTGTAACAAATAAAGGCCTTAGATGCACTTACAATGCATGTATGCAAATGCATACCTTTGCCTTGAGCCCACAAGAATACCACTGAGAAGATACATAGCATGATTATTCTTATGTTGACTTTAATCACCAAATAGTCATGCTAGATACATTTTCAACCACAGGACTACAAAGAATGCTAGATAAATTTGTTAGTCCACAAAGTGTAAAATAGAAATTTAGCTCCCCCTAAATAAGTGCCTCGGGTAATTTCAATGACTTTCAATAAGCACTTTTATTCTATTAAGAAATTAAGAGCCAATTCTCCATTTTTTCAATAAACCAAATAAATTGCCATATTTAAATTTGAGTTTTAAGAGATGCTTATAAGCCACTTAAATTATTAAACCACAAACTTCTGAGTAATATTGAGGATATATGAAGATGTATGGATTCAAAAACTCAGTTGCTTATTCAATTAGTGTTCTGGTTCCTACAATACCGGACACGTCCGATATGTGTACCGGACACATCCAGAATACACAAAACAGAAACACTCATGTTCTGTCCCTGGCCACACCGGACACGTCCGATAGGTGCAGGTCAGAACCAATTAATTTGCTGCTTGTGATTCTTTATTTAGCTCTAGTATTTATTGTATACTTGCATCTCAACAAATGAATTGCTTTACTAGAGAGCTGTTAAAAGCATCATATGGCAAAGTAAAATTCTTTTTAATTGAATCTAATTAGCCACTTTCATTATTTCACAAATATTCCTATTTGTGAACTATAGAACACAAAACGAACAAAGTGGCTATCTATAAGGTTTAGATACTTGTTACCAATGGTGAGGATGAAATATATGATGTATTCATTGAATTATCTTCGGGTCAACCATATAATGGATTATGATAAGAGTTGGTTGATAGATTGAGTGGATATTGTCAAATTGCTTGCTCAACCACCCCGAAGCTTCCATCTCATCACCAAGTACCTACATCATTAACCAAAGCACACTTTGGTACCGAACTCTTGTTGGGTCCTTTAGGGTTAGTCAACAAGTGCTTAGGCACCCAAATGGCTTTAGCACTAGCTTGTGGTGAACACATCACTTTGCTAGTGTTAACTCCATTTGTGGTCTTCCTAAGCATATCATTATAAACACTTGTGTTCGGCTTAGGAGTGTTACCATTTGGGCATTCATAGCTTAAATGCCCCTTTCTCTTACAAGCATAGCATATGCGACCTTTGTTTGCTTTATGCTTGTTTTGCTTGTATGGACATCTATCAACCTTGTGGCCCATCTCATTGCATCCATAGCATCTTCTTGTTGCAACTTGGGCTTCCTTGCTTGCCTCTTTGTGTATTGGGCATTTCTTGGTAGGATGCCCCAATTTCTTACTCATGAGACAAGTGCTTTGTCCATTACTTTTCTTTTGGTTGGCCAACTTGTTTGAGGCCTTTTGTTCAGCCACTTCACACATGTCGGCCCAACTCTTAAGTGGACACATAGCCCACTCATGTCCATATAATCCACAACCATAGCATAACCTTTTTCCATGTTTCTTACTCTTGGTTGTGTTGGCCTTGCTTGAGATGTGATTCTTTTGTTGGGCTTTGGAGGAAGTAAGGTTTGAACCCTTCTCAAGCTTCTTCACCATGTAATCACGGTTATCTTGAGAAGGTTGTGCTTTCTCCTCACCCTTCAACCAAATCACATCTTTCTTTAATCTTTTCACCTCTTCTTTGAGCTCTATGTTTTCTATGAGATTTAGCTCAATCGAAGATTGGCTTACTTGAAGAGCACACTCATTAGTACAAGAAACATTTAATTGAGATGGTGTACTAGTGAGTGGAAGTGTGAGCGGTTGAGAAAATTTTACCGATGTGATCACAACCTCATGAGCTACCTCAAGCATGAAGTTTGATTCTACTACTTCATCATGAGAGCACTTTAGATGAACATAGTTTGCTTGTAGCACATTGTACTTGCTTGATAGTTCATCTAGCCTTGCCTTGAGCTCAAAGTTTTCCTTCTCTAGTTGTGAAACACTAGAAGAGGCGTTAGTAACTAAAGCATGCTCAATTGACAATTTTTCATACCTTTCACTTAGAGCCTTTAGTTCTTCCATCTTAGAGATGAGAAACAATTCTTGCTTTTGAAGTGATTGCTCTTGCTTCTCAATCTCTTCTTCAAGCTCATCATTCTTTTCAACTATCTTCATGATGATGAACTTGTCTTTGTGGTTGAGATGATCAAGGTTGTAGTTATCTTCAACTTCAATGTCACTCTCATCTTGATCATCTACTTGTGCTTTCTCCTTCTCTTGATCTTTCTTGTTACTCTTCTTCTTACTTTTCTTGGCCATGAGACACAAATGATGAGTATCATGAGATACTGAGGTTGACTCATCACTTAGTCGCCACCGGGCTTGAGCATCGTTGCAAACAGCTGCTTGCTGCTCTGCTGCCTCGACCATACCGGACACGTCCGGTAGGCATACTGGACACGTCCGGTATGTGCAGGCAGACAACAGGTCATGCGCTGCTTGCGCTTCTTGCTCCGGCTTGGTGCTCTTGAGGTCTTGTGAGGCTTCTTTGCTGCATGAAGACACAATGGACATCCTTTCCATTGACTTGATCTCAAGTGCATCATCATATTTGGATTTTCCATATAAATCAAAAAGTCTAGTCCAAATGAGATGAGCACTCTCCGGAGGTGGTTGTCCATTGAAGATTGCCTCATCTTGAACCTCTGCACTCAATGTACTCAAAATGACATTAATAGCTTGAGCATTGAGTTGCACACATATCTCTTCCTCTTTTGACAAATTTTTGTAGTTGCTCCAATCAACTATAGGAAGAGGTATGCTTGCATCTACAATATGCTCAACAAGAGGACTAATATCCCTAAAAGCATTGAATACATGAATTGACCAAGGTAGAAAGTTTGAACCATCATTTTGGAGAAGCACCGGCTCCAACTCGATAGGCATCGACATCATTTTCTCACGGCGGTGAAGCTTTAGGTGAGAACCTCTCTCTGATACCAATTGAAAGGACCTAGGATGCCGCCTAGAGGGGGGTGAATAGGCGTTTCTGAAAATTAACACCTTTTAAATACGGAAACGATTAGTAAAGGAAACTCCAAATAAAGAGTAGTACCACCCCTCACAAGTTAGCCACCTACTATACAAGGTACAAAAGAATGTATCTAGAAGCTACAACCCTGCAACACAAAGTTAGAACTACGAATAAATATTTTTAGCATAGAGCTCTAATACCGGACGTGTCCGGTATGAACACCGGACGTGTCCGGTATGCACGATTTCTGCAGAACAGCCCCGAACTTGCTCCTTTTGATTTCTATCTTCAAACCAAACTGCAGGTACCTACTAGAGATATCCATATACACAGAGAACCTGCACAAGAGCTAGAGCAACACAAATATCAAATAAAATGCGAATTGAGACACGATATTTGTTTTACCGAAGTTCGGACTCGTTCGAGTCCTACTCTTCGTTGAGGGGGCTGCGGGCGACCCAGCAAAGGTCAGCCCTAGAGGGTACCACGAAGGTCACTCTAGCCGGAGTCTTTTCCAACTCCTTTTCCTCCTTCCACTAATTGATTCTGAGACGGCGGAATTGACCGTTATAAACTTTCCGAGGCACACCACAATCTCTCGGGTGCTCTCCGATGACGCCTAGCCGTCTAGGACCGAAGAGTCCAAGAGTAACAAATGCAAATCACAAGATTGACAATATGCACAAGTGCTCAAGTGGTTGGATTTGCTCTCTTTTTAAATTTCACTCAACCCACAATTTGATTTGGAAAATTTGATTAATCACTCACTAAGAGAGGGTTGGGAGAGTTTGCAAGGCTCAAAAACGTGTGTGTATGTCTGCAGAATTAGCAGCCTCCAAAGGTGGAGGCTTGGGGTATTTATAACCCCCCTTGAAAAACTAGCTGTTTATAGCCGTTGCAATACCGAACACGTCCGGTATGACTTACACTGCACCAACGATAACTAAGTTACAGTGACAATGTGAGGCGTCGGAACTCCCGATGAATGCCAGAACTCCCGACCGTCGGAACTCCCGACTCGCGTCAGAACTCCCGACCCTCAGCAAATTTGAAAACCATGTAACTGAGTTAAAGAATATGAGGTGTCGGAACTCCCGACTCACGTCGGAACTCCCGACCCTCAAGGCTTTTGAAAACTAGCCGTTGGCCTCTGGTCATTCATACCGGACACGTCCGGGATGACCAGGACAGTGAACCCTCCAAGTCAGTTAAAGTGCGAGACGTCGGAACTCCCGACCCTTGCCGGAACTCCCGATCGTCGGAACTCCCAACTTCCGTCGGAACTCCCGACGAACCAACCCGAGAACAATAATTTTACAACTGCTGGGTAAATACCGGACACGTCCGGTATTGCCAGACCAGCAAAAATAAAGTTAGCTCTTTTGTCGCTCAAATACTCAAAACTCACATGGGTTGGCTTGAGCACTTATGAAACATTTTCTATCAACATGATGCATCCCTCTTAATAATACGGCATTCCTATTTACTCAAATTCAAATGTATAACGAATTCAAACCTTTTGAGTTGTTCTCTTTCAACCGAAGCCGTGTATTCCAAACTTCATCAAGTGAGGGTGCTAACATGTCAACTTTGATCTTTTTCACTTGAGCATAGCCATCTTGAGCACGTGACTTGATTTCATTCATCAATTTTGAATAATCCCAAATGTATCAAGTCACTTCTATCAAACATTCCAATAGTGATTTGATCCTCCACATAAACATGGCCATCATAGCTTGATTAGTACCTCAACTAAATGTAAGTACTTCGTTCTTCACCCTAGCTAGGTTCTTCGGCCGCCAAGCCGTCGCTTGCCCTTCACCCTTGCTTAGTACCTCGAAGCCTTTCCTTGCTATCTTCATCATCTCAAGCCATCAAGTCACATCTTGTGTTGAATTATTCATTCATGTATTGTTATTTTTTTCATTTTAATTTAGCAAGCTTAAAATATGAGACCATTCCATATGCAATCCCTTATGTCTCATTAATTAATTCTTACAAGCTTGCTTTCACATAGTACATGGAAATCCCACAACAAATAAGCCTTTGCATGAATTCCATTTGCATTGTTGTCTTGTGCTTGAATTAGATTGTTTATACAACAACATATCATTTTGGATTTTATTAAGTACCTGTAAGATAACCTATTACATGTTCACACTTAGCAAACGGGTTAGACCTTTAATCATGTTGTCATTTAATAAACCAAAACCCACTAAAGGGTTAGATGCACTTTCAGTATCTTCTCCGGCGGAGAGCCGAAAGATAACTCTAGTGGATTGCTCGTGTCATTGAGCTACCTTACTTGTGGGTAGGTTCTTGCGGTGTCTAATTGTGTGGACGAGGTTCATACAACATCTCTTAGCCGCCGAACCACCAAGTGTTGGTCGACACAACGGGGACTAGCGTGCCGACAAGCACGTGAACCTCGAGAGAAAAAATAGTTGTCTCTTACCCTTTGGTATTCTCCCGGTGATTGAATTGATATTCATCTTGTGATTGGTTCACTCCTCGACGCGGCGGTATAATCACCCTACTCACTCCTTTACTTTCCCGCAAACAAGTTATAGCAAACTCTTTAGTGTAGCTAGAATTGAGAGCTTGCTTTGTAGCTTAAGTTTATTTAGTGGAGCTCTTTAGTGTAGCAAGTTTGAGAGCTTTTAGTGAGTAGCAACGTAACCTCTTATGTGCCTAGTGATCATAGAAATTAGAATTGTTGAATAGGTGGCTTCCAACCCTGGTAGAGTTAGAGCAAAATTGCATTACGCCGTTTGTCATACTAATCAATTGCTCTAGTGATTTGTAGAATTTTTAAATAGGCTATTCACCTCCCTTCTAGCCATATTAGGACCTTTCAGTAGGTTGATTTGCAACCTCCTTGGCCATGCTAGCCCTCCTGGTGTGTGATTCAGACACCCTTCAGCGTCAACACACTGACGCTTATTATATATGTTCTGAAGGCTAATCTATATAAAGGACTACATGTATACTTGCTGTAATAATTAATAAAGAGATGATTCCCCTGACATACTTACCTTAGGCATGGAAGACTATATCTATCTATAATTTTACACGTCGCTTTCATGGGATTGGGAATGGGAAAACAGATCTCGCAATCCGTTCATATGCCAATTCTCAACATGCATGTTATCAACAGCTCTTCCAAGTGGATGAGTTGTTCATAATTTGTTTGCCATTAAATCAAAATCTATACTCGCAAAAAAAATCAAATAAAAATCTATTTGTTTTTGCTAATTGTAGATTGATTTTTCCGATATGGATCGGCGTCATCTCGATTTGGCAGCACGTTAGCTTGATTGTGTTGTGCATCCTGCCTTGCCACTCCGATTCCGATGTGATCTTAGATTAAATTAATGATACAATTGGCTTTGGTGCGATCTTTTCTTTGATACTAAAAAGGACTCGCCTGTCCTTTCTCTTTAAAAGATTACAATTCATGTTTGGCTATTTGCATTTCAAAAGTTCCTAAGGGGACAAACTTGTTTCATCAGTTTTCCGAGTTGTATTATGGAATGCGCCTGGGAATGAAAAGGAGATACCCATCTACATTATAAGTTATCGAATCAGGTTTAAGCATCAATTTCTAGTTATTTTCTAATGAAACAATTACCTATGTATTAAACAAAATCGCAAACTAGTTGAGCTACCGAGATGGGTGGACATAGATAGAATACACTAATCAGACATGCTGGTAGTTTGCAATGGAATTAATTAGCTGTTGTAGTTGTGCAGAGGAATTAGTACTTTCTTATGCAGGTAGTCGAGCAGAGACACAGAGTGCAGTATGGAATGGTTGGTCTAAAATAAGGACGCACTCGTTAAACAAAGTGCATGCATCTCCAATTGAGCAGTTTTTTTTTAAATATATCTTGTCTTCTTACATGTATTTCCTTTGACATAGCAAATACTCCTATAAAACAATGTATCATATGATCTATTAATTAACCATCAATTAAGTGCATTGTATGTTGAGCTGACATACTGGCATGCAGCTGGCAGAGGGATTAACAAGCTGTAATAGTTGTCTGATGGACTGAATTCTCTTCACCACTATACTGATTGCTGAATATAGGTTTGAACAAAGAACCCAGCAAGCAGTTGAGGTGAGCATTTTTATTCCCCTGGTTACTGTATGCTGCATGTTCCATCCATCCATGGAGCCCTGCATATAGCTACAAATGATAGCATGTGCCGGGGAATGAAAGGGGAACTGACAAGTAATGAAGAGGTGGATTTACTAAATTGAGATGGCCATATAAAACCCTTTCGTTAGATTACCTCTTCATTAGAGCTACAAATACTGTTCTTGTTTTATTTGTTTTAGACAGATAGGTAAAATTATTGGGTTATTTGTGACAAAGAACATATTATCGATTTCGAAAAAAAAAACTCCTCGCTAATTCCGCCTGAAAAACGACGCCTCAGCGCCGCCGCCCGCTCCTGCTCTCCCGGACATTGGGATGTGGCGCTTCAAGAGCCACAGCAAGATCGAACATTAGGATCGAACATAATAATTTGAAGTAAATAGTAAATAGTATTAACATTTATATCTCCAACTATATTTATTATGAAAATATATTTTATAATTATTTTAATGACACCTTTTTTATATAAATATTAGTTTGGTCAAACTTTAAATCATTTAACTCTTCGAAAACTGAGAATTTTACCCTTTTATGGACAGAAGGAGTAGATAATTGGTTGGGTACATATGAACTAGTAGTTTCTATTAGAACCCCTTTACCCGCTAATGTACTAGATTGAGCAAACCCTTTTAGCTAATAGTTAGTAGGTTTATTAGCAAACATGCTTGACCTCATCTTTTAATTTTAGCACCTCTTTACCCGCTAATATTAGTTTTTTTAAGTAGCTATTAATATTAGGGCATGTTTGAATTATCTGATGTTGGCTAAACTTTAAGCAACACTTTAAGTGCTAAAATGGTCTAAAATCTAGGTGTTGTTTGGTTAGCAACTGTAAATGCAAACGATAATGCAATTGAATTACACTGGGTCTGTAAACAATGTATCACGTTACGGAATTTGTTTGGTTTTTTGGTCAGTAATGGAAACGGAAACGACTCTCGCGTCTTTGGCAGCAGGCGTCTTCAACCTTCGGCAGTAGCTGCTGCTGCGGCCATGTGAAGATGCAGAACACCCATGTCGACTTGGCTGCAACTCGGTGGAGCTACAGCTCGAGTGCAGGATACCGATGACTCGATAAGCAGACCTCTCCCGCGCCGTCGTCGTCCTGAGCCTAGCATTTGAGTCACATGTGAGGCCCACATCACCGGTCGCAGATCCGGGCACCACCAAACGACCTCGCCATGGCGCCAAAGTGCCGTGCAGATCCTCGCCTTTGCTGCCATCCTTGCGGGTGTGTGGCTTCCTCCCTTCCTCGGTGCCGGCATAGGAGCGAATGCTTCGAGTTGAAAAGACGTGAGCCTCTGTAAGAACGAGGCGGTATTAAGTTTCTACGGGCCGGTATCGAATCACGGTGTGATTGGATTACTGCTGAACCGAAACAAACAAAATCAAAATCAAACGGTATTAAGTTTCTACGGGCCGGTATCGGATCACGGTGTGACTGAATTACTGTTGAACCAAAACAAACAAAATCAAATATTATTGGATCACAGTGATCGAATGACATTACTAATCTGTGAACCAAACACCATCTTAGTGGCTAAACTTTAGACATTGGCATCTGAATAGCAGATCCAAACATGTCTTAAATCTGTTCTGGTGATAACAGGGCTGACACCCAAGTGAACCGGGCTTAAAACGAGTGCCGGCCCACTCCATATAAGCTAAGGTTATGGGCTCCAGATGAGCATCAGAAAAGAAATTCAGCGTACTTTTAGGCCTGTTAACCAGACGGCCCGCTCCCGATATACTTTCTCCTGCTCTACTTCCAAATTCCAATCAAACAGTTTACCAGTGCCCTATAAGCTTGTGCAATGTTATTTACAAGCTAGTCTCCAAGGTGATTGCAAATAGACTGAAGAAGGTTCTGCCTGAAGTTATCTCACAGTCACAAAGTGCTTTCGTTCCCGGTCGGTTGATAACTGATAACATCCTTATTGCCTATGAGATGACACTTTTCCTGAAGAAAAGAAAGAAGGGTAAGGATGGATATGCAGCGATTAAACTTGACATGAGTAAGGCTTATGACCGGGTAGAGTGGTCGTTCCTGCGGGATATAATGCTGCGACTTGGTTTTGCTCAGCGGTGGGTGAATTTGGTGATGAACTGTGTCACTTCAGTGAAGTATCGAATCAGGGTGAATGGCGAGCTCTCGGAGGAATTTGTGCCGGAGCGTGGACTAAGGCAGGGTTACCCCATCTCGCCATATTTATTTCTCCTATATGCGGAGGGGTTCTCGGCCTTGCTGTCCAAAGCGGAGTCTGAAGGAAAATTATAAGGCATCCGGATATGTAGGAGCGCCCCCACTGTGTCACACTTGCTGTTCGCAGACGACTCGCTGATCCTTTGCAAGGCAAATGAAGAAAATGCAACACAACCGAAGGAGATCTTGTCAATCTATGAGGAGTCCTCTGGACAAGTAATAAACAAGGAGAAGTCAGCTGTGATGTTTAGTCCGAATACCAGGGACTCACAGAGAAGACAGGTCATGGAAAGGCTGTCCATCAGATCGGAGACTAGAAGTGAGAGATATTTGGGATTACCAGTATATGTGGACAGGTCTCGGACTAATGTTTTTGCATACCTGAAAGAAAGAGTCTGGCAAAGAATCCAAGGATGGAAAGAAAAGATGCTATCAAAGGCGGGCAAAGAAATTCTTATTAAGGCGGTAGCACAAGCTATTCCGGTTTTCGCGATGGGCTGTTTTGGCCCCGTTCGGCTTACCCCATATTCGGTTTGTTCGGCTTGTTTTTTCAGTCGGAACAGTGTTTTTCTCTCACAACAATTTAGCCAGAACGGTGTTTTTCAGCCAGTTTCAGCCAAGATTCAGACCAGCGAACGGGATCACAAAGGAAATGTGTCATCAGATTAGTGCAATGAAAGCAAAGTACTGGTGGAACAACCAGGATAAAGAGAACAGCATCCATTGGGTAAGTTGGGAGAAGTTGACGCTAGCAAAAGATGAAGGAGGACTGGGGTTTAGGGATCTTCACTCTTTCAACATGGCCATGCTGGCTAAACAAGGGTGGCGTCTCATCCAAAATCCTAATTCTCTGTGTGCAAGAATTCTGAAGTCCAAGTACTTCCCAAACTGCAACCTGTTGAATGCAAGAACAAAGGATGGGTGTTCATACACTTGGAGAAGTATTATGCAGGGGCAACGAGTCTTGAAAGAGGGAGTCATCTGGCGGGTTGGCAATGGGCAACAGATTAATATCTGGAGGGACCCCTGGGTGCCGCGTGGAGCGACACGGCAGCCGGTCACCCCTAGAGGCCGAAACCTGATCCAACATGTTGATGAACTCACCGACCCAGTGACAGAGACGTGGGATCTGCAGCTCCTGAGCCAAACCTTTCGAGAAGGTGATTCGTTCAATACCGGTGCATGTTGAGATGGATGATGTCCTTGCCTGGCATTTTGACAACAAAGGCTGCTTCACTGTTAAGTCAGTGCTTTTCAGCTCCCCCCGCTGTCCCATTTTGGTTGTTACGCCTCAAAAGCAGCGCAGGAAGAGGAGATTTCTGGAAACGGTTGTGGCAGATTGACTGTATGCCAAAAGTAAAGCACTTCTTATGGCGGTTAAGTCACAACACTTCAGCTTTTCGTAGAATCCTGTCAGACCCAGCCCATTGGGCCAAGTGGGCCGGACTGATTTTCGGGTTACACTGTTTACCCGGGGTTTAATATCAGGGAACCGAGGACGGCCAGACCAGCTTAAATAGCCAGGCTATAGATGTCCGGTACCGCCGTCCCGGCCGGCACGGCACGCGAGCCCGTGCGAGCGCGGCCCGATGGGGTTCGGCCGGCACGGCACGACGTCTGCCGGCCGAGCTGGCGGTTCTGGCCGACGGCCCAGGCTAACGGGCTTCTTCGGGCTGTTTTTCGTGCCGGGGCGGCTCGTCAAGACTGACTGTCAGGAGGCGGGCCGACCCAAGGCCCGCTTCAGCAAGCGATAGATGGCGGCGGCGAGTCGAGAGGGGGCCGCCGGATCGCGTCGGCGGCATCGAGAGAGGAAAGGAAGAACAGGAGAAGCGGGGGCGAGGGGCAAGACGGGAGCTCTTCTCGAGGCAGATCCGCAGCGTCAACCATCGGAGCAGGCAACGGGACGCCAGATCCGGTCGCCCGAAGCCGGCTGCCGCGCTCGAGACCAACGACGGTGCATGGAGGCGGCCGCAGAGACAAGAGAGAGGAGGGGAAAGCGAGGCAGGCAGGCAGCTGCTTGAGCCGGATCCGGTGGCCTCGCGAGCCATGCAGCGGCCGCCCGAGGCTAAAGCCTAGGGGCGCGCACTTTCCAGAGAGGAGCGCCGCGAGGAGGAAGGAGTTGGCGCGCGCTGCCGACGAACGGAGGACGGGGAGCAAAGTCATGGGAGGGTTCATGGAGGAGGATGAGTGGCAACGCACGGCCAGAGGAGAGAGTGAGCTTGCACCATGTGGGAGGGATGCTGGCAGGCAGCAGGGAGGGGAGGAAAGGAGTTAGGGTTCGGTTCGGGGAATCAGGGGTGGGTGCGAGGCGGCGGGGAGGGGGAGCCGGGAGTGGGAGGGGATCATGAGCGGGAGTCCCGCTTATATCTGTGGGCGGCTGGGAGGCTGCAGCCGGGCCTCCAATGGGCCACCGGTTCGAGAGCGAGGCGTGCGTGCTGCGTGCCGCCCACGTGCCTAGGGTAAGGCCCAGGCACGGCCTGCTCCTCCGGGCCATGCCAGCCCGGGCCCGCTAGCAGCCGGGCCGTGCCGAGCTTGGGCCAGGCCAAAAAAAATGGGCCTCGGGCAGGGCCGACGGGCTCGGGCTACATGGACAACTATAATCCAGGCCAAGAATGCGTAGTAACCTTCGGTTAACTGTTTTGCACAAAACGAGGATGAAAGCGCAAGCGGGTTGCTACGTAGGTGGGACCCACCCCTTGGTAGAGTGGGCCTGTGCCGTGTGACGGACCTGGGGTGTTACAAACCCTACAAAGAAAGGGGATGAAAATCGATGTACGCTGCTGCATGTGCGGGAGATTTGATGAAGATGGTAGCCACCTCTTGTTTAAATGTAAGCAAGTCAAAGAGGCATGGCGTGCCCTAAATCTAGAGGTGGTCAGACGTGAGCTCACTGAATCGACAACATCTCTAGACATGATGGAGAAGGTGCTAAAATTAGAACAAAAGACACAGACGATGGTTGTGCTCTTGCTCTGGCTCTGGTGGGATGAACGAAACAAATGGTGGGAAGAGGACAGTGTTAGTTGATCTCCACCAATAGGCCCAACGGCCTATTGGGTCCTTTGATCTACGCCCTGATCGGGGACGACCAACCCTAATATGGTTGGTGGGCCCCCGTCGCACAGCGCCTTAAATAGGAGGTGGGGGACAAGGCGCTCGAGTCACGAGGTTCGCCTGAGCCACCTAGTACCCCACCTACAATCTAAACCCTAACCGATCACAGAGGGGGCGCTGCTAGCAATGGGAAGCACCGCCACCGCCTCTGCATCACGCCGGAGGACTACTACGACGCCGAGCTACCCTGCGACCTCTACACCGACTCGGACGACATCGCTACTACACCACCACTGGGTTATCGTCAAGCACTACGATGGTGAGCCCATCTTCATCCAAGGCGGCTGATGGTTTGCACCTTTTCACCACTCTCTCTCATTCTATCTCTAATCTAGTACTAATAGATGCTTCTAGGACTCACGGTTTAATTCAAAGTGCAAGTAGTTATGCTAGATTTATGCCTAGAGATTCTGCTTTAGGTTTAACAATGGTATCAGATGCCTAAGTAGGTGTAGATCTAGCCTATCGGATGAGAAAACCGAGTAGCAGTTAGAAGGAGGTGATAGATTCATCTTCGGATCTAAAAAGAGGGTCACCGAACCCTAACCCTAATTGGGTGAAGCACAGAGAAGAGAAAGGGGTCTCGGCACACGAAGCCGAACCCTAACCCTAACCCGTGAAATCATCTCGGGGAAGAAGAACAGTCTCTAACCCTAACCCTAGAAAACCCTCACCCAAGAAATAGATCGGATGAAGGAGAGGAGGACCTACCGGACTCTTCTGCCGCACGTCACCACCGCCATCGCGTGGGTTGTCTCCTATCGGCGCGCGGGAAGGAGCTCCGCCGCCGCCTCATCGGCGAGCGGGGAGAAGCCAAGCCACCACTGCTCCTCGGCCTTGCGCGAGCTCCGACCAAGGGCGCCGCCGCTAGTCCGCTCGACGGCAGCGCGCTCACCCACGTGGAGAGCGCGTGCGCCGACGAAGGGGCCAGCAACGACACCATATCACTCGGTCGCCGCCGCCGCTGCTATGCTGAGAGAGAGAAAGGGAAGAAAGAAATGTCTATGGTTTTTTATCCAACGACATCATCGCTCGACTGTCGGATCAAAGTGGACATCTCAGATTGATTGGGCCAGAATCGGCCCAGGCGGACGAGAACTTTCCCGGCCTAGGCCTAGGTTGCGGCCTGGGCGTGAGCGGACGCGCGCGCGAATTGGGCCTGGGCTACGCTGGCACTGTGCTGGACGTGCGCGCTGCTGGGCCGTTTACTGCTGCTGCAGGCCAGGCCAGAATGAACAGCGAATGAAGTTTGAAATTTATTTATTTTCAGAAGCAGATTTGAATAAATTTTGATGAATTTCGAAGGTTTAAAATTTCTGGTAAAATTGCACCAACGCGTTACTTTTTTCCAGAAAGTAGATATGAATATGAATATGCTTCTGAAAAGTAGATAATTATGAATTTTTCATGTTTCCGCTGTAATATTAAAATTAATAATCTTCTAATTAAATTCGAACCAACGGGAGAATTTAATTTGAAGAGTAGTCAAATTTTAATTAGTAAATTATAATATTATTATTTTTCTGACCAACGTTGATAATAGCAATATTATAATGTTTAATCATAAGCTTTCCATGCATTAATTCTATTTCTGCCCAACGGTGATGTAGAATTAGTGTATAAGAATATTGTATGTTTTAATTTTGACCAACGTTAAATTAAAGCTTGCAATTATAATGATATATATATATATTTTTCTCACTATCTCTGACAATATTTTTTAGGACTCGACCCAATGGCATTCATCTCGCACATACCACCCCTAGAAGGGGGCAATTACAGAGTATGGCGAGAGAAGCATGAGCTCGCACTTGTGCTGTCCGAGAATGACTTAGCGCTCACCTCCCCGTGTCCGACTGAGTCAGTGGACCTAGTGAGGGAAGAAAACGAGTCTGATGCTGATTTCCGTGCTCGACAGCGAGATCATGTGTAACACCCCAGGTGTTTGTCACTAGTTACACAACGGGTTTAAGCTCAACCATGACATGTTAAGTGGTGATGAAAGTTTCAAGATCAAATCTACAAAATGAGCGACCACTTAAACTTGGACCACGCACCATTGCTTACATGTTGCCCTTTCCAAAAAGTATGCTTGAGTAATGTTGGATCTACTTCTTTCATGTGCCCCACATCAATTTCCACCCACATGGATGATTGGAAAAGTTTCGTGAAGTTTGGAATCAAAAAGTTACATGAAATGATAAGTTATAATCTTTCTTGGATTGCTTTATTAAGTGAATGGAATTATAGATCGTCAACCAAACCTTGCTACCTTGCCCAAACGACTCAAATTGAAATCTACAACAAAAGTCATGAAGGGTTCGTGTTGAGCGGAGGACAAGAAAATACCTTCATCGGTCTAAAACTTGGATTTAAGCTTTACCGCGATGCTACTTTGACTTGGTTTGAATTGTACTCTAGAAACTTTGCATGGAAGTGCACCCTTAAGCAAAGTTGTAGTACTTGACTAGATAAACAACTTTTATTATTGGGTAAAAGTCTAATTCGATTGCATAGCCTGCTCAAAAATAGTCCGCAAGTAGCAAACGATTATCTGTTTTTGAGAGTGAAAATTTTCTAAGTCCGAGAGCGCGTTACCGTTTCAAGTGCTGCACTTTGGGTTGATATTACTCTCGAACCATTAAGATTTAGACCAAAACCTCTAAATAAAAGTTGGAGCTGGTATGTAGATCTACAACTTTTATTAATAGAGTTTTTGCTAGATCGTCTTTGTTTAGGAGTTACGGATGGACGAACTTAGGCTTTGGGGCATCGTTTTTGAGGTAGAATTGAAATTTTGAATTTGGTGAACAGTGGACGACTTCAGCTGCCGACCGCCGCAGAGACCGCTCGCGCCGCGTGGCTCCGCGTTGCTGCGTCCGTTCGCCAGTGAGCCTCCTTGCTGTGCATAAGTGCAGACCTGAGCTCCCCACTCCCTCACCCACTCTCCACTCTCTCCCATTCTTTCTCTCTCCTCTCAGTCAAGCTCGCATGGCTAAGGCAAGCGAGAGCTCCATTGCCGCTGCGCTGCCTCCTCCAGCGCAGCGCCTCCTCCAACTCCTCCAACCTCTCCAGCTCCCAATCATGTGACGGCCACGCTGCTCCTCCTCCGCCGTCTCTCTCTCAGCCGGGTTCGCCGCCACCTTCTCTTGTCGTCTGGTCGTGCCGCTGCCGTGATCTTGCCCCGGCCTCGCTTTCTTTCATTCTTGCCGCCTCAGAAGCGTGGCCGGCCAAGGCCACCGGCGAGTCTGTGAGGGCCTCCGGTGCTCGCCGCCGCTCCACCCATCGCCGACGAGGCCCCTACGACCGTCACCGACGAGCCTCAGTGCCTCCTCTGCTTCCTAATCCCGTCAGGGACTGTTTACTAGAATTCGACGTAAGTCAGGGGCCTAAATGCAATGTCATTGACTCAGGTGAATAGTGCCTCGAGTGACCTATTTGTTGCAAATCGGGTGAAACTTTGGAAATTCATAGTAAATCGTAGAAAATTCATAAAATAGTAAATGAGGACTTTTGGAATCCTTGCGAAATTCTCTATGCACTAGATCTATAATATGTCAGGTTTTAGTTTAAAGTTTTAGCTGTAAAAAATGGATTTGTGCAGTTAGGGTTTGAATGCTAGTCTTATTTGTTTTTTTTATAACTGCAGTTGTTGTGCTCAAATAATTGTGAAATTTTGTGGAGTGCTACTAAGATGATTGTTGTTGTCTGGTAAAAATTTCATGAGTTTAGGATTTATAGTTTAAGAGTTATAAAATAACAAATGCCCTGTTTTGAATTGCTCCTATTCTGAACAGTTCTGCATGTTTGAATTAATTGGCTCAGTTAAGTTATGAATCATGATTTGATGACAATACATGAGTTGTAGTACTTTTCTTAAGCTTTCCAAAAAGTTAAATATCATGATTTTTGGCTAAGTAGATCTTGAGTTATACTTGCTTAAATCTCTGTGGCTGTTTCTGCCCAAACCCAGACAGGGTTTCCTTGTTCTTACTGTGGAGCCTTCTTACTAGTAGAATTAGCTTTAGGTGTTTACAACAAAGTTGTTTAGGATTTGCTAAGCTTTCTAAATAGTCTAGAACCACATTTATTGGACATGTATAACTCCATTTATAGCTGTTTAAAGTGGCATGTTAGTTTCTGTCTATGTTTTGGACAGAGATGCAATTATTGGATTAATTGACCCTTCTAACTGTAGAATCATCTTAATATGAGAATAAGAAAGTTGTAGGTAACTTCCTAAGCTTTTCAAAAAGTTATGGTTCATGTTTGTTGGAAGTCTAGAACTCTAGTTATGCTTCTCTGAAGATGCTATCAGTTTTCTATACCACTGCTGTTGGGCTGGATTTGTAGTTTTGGTTGTGCAATTATTTTCGTGGTGTAAATGATGTTTGCTATGGTTGTAGTGAATACAAAAGTTGTAGCAAATTTCATAATCTTGCTTGTGTTCAAATTGTAAGGCCATAGGCCAGATAGTGTAGGAGTTACATGACTTTTAATTCTTCTGTCAGGTTTTGATTTTATTCTGAGCAGATCTGAAAGATGCTAGTGTTTGATCTAGTTAGGATTTGAATGAGTTTTTAGGGATAATAACAAAGTTGTAGATAATTCATGTATCTAGCTCCTGTTAAAATTTGGTGGTATTTGGCCTTGTGGTTTATGAGTTATGCCTGTTTAAAGTAGAGTTTCAGAAATGGCTGCTCTCTGTCTTGTTTAGACCAGTTTCTGTAAATGGGTATATTTGACTTAATTAACTTGAGAATCATGCTAAGATGATTAAATATGAATTGTAGATAACTTCATAAGCTTTCCAGAATGTCTTCTTTCAAGTCATTTGGATTTGTGTAACTCCAGTTATAGCTAAATCTTGTAGCTGCTGTTTGCATGTCCAGAAATTGACAGATTCCAATTATAGTTGTTTGCTTATATTTTGCTAAGTGTGGCTCATACCTTTGATGATGGTTGAGTTAGAGTACCTGAGATCTTAGGAAACTTGTGTCATGCTTGGTGTTGTCATCTTCTTTGCTATCGTGGCATGATAAATTGTGCGATATTTATAGTAAGCAATGTGAAGTGCTTGTGCATGTTAATGTAACCTTGTGCTTGTCTTACTTATCGCATGCGATGCATTGCCTATTGCACTTCCATGTATTCATACACCTGCATCTTGCATCTCATTTAGGTACGCTAGATAAACCACGTGAAGGAGGTGATGTGGAGTCAAACCGAAGATGGTGTTTGGTGGATCTATCCCGAAGATGGAAGGACTCAAACAAGTGCTAGGACCGGAGATGTCACCAAGTTGGTGCAAGCTAACCTGAATCGACTTGTGTCGGATCGTGCAAGCCCGGAGCATTTTAAGTCTCCTAGTATTTTACAAATGATTACTTAAGTACTTATGATTGATGCATTAGGTTATAAGAGTTGAATGAAACCACTTGATGCATATACATTCCTTGTCCAGATATTACACATTTAACCGGTATAGGTCCGAGGATCGAATATATGCTTAGCCATGCTTAGACCGGTAGAAGTCGGTGATTTCTGTCACCGCGAGATATAGGTGGAAACCGAGCACGGTTGGCTATATTTGCTATCGTGGAAAAGAACCATGGGGTAAAAGTAAATCGAGGCGAGGCGGAGTCTATGTGTAGGTTGACTCATGTGATTCCGCTGCGTGTCGATTAAGGACCGTACCGTTGTTGGCGCTTTCGACAAGATTGAACGCATGCCTAGCACTTAGCTGGCCGGATAACTCGTTCCGACCGCATGGCCGAGTAGCTCAACTCAGGCGGGACCCGTTTTGTTGTGCGCTCCTTGTGGAGGGCGATCGGTGAGCCCAAGGGCGAGGCTAGGCCCGAACGTCCCGGCATCTGGTGTCCTAGATTGTGCGGGCGAAGACGGACCCTGAAATGTGTGTACGAGTTGTACCAAAGGTGACCTAAGGCTATCGTGGGTTTGGTAGACCTGGGTTTGTGTTAGGAATAAATTTCAATTTGGTTGAAATCGATTGAATCGCCGTCTCTCCCGGATAGTGAGAAACTTGGCTAGTCCCAACATCGTAGTAATTGGATTATGGAATGTGATGGTTCGGATGAATATGGAATTACTACACACCGCTATGGTTACTATTGTATGCTCTAAAACGATATACCACATGTTTGGCACAAGATAGTTGCTAATCTAGAGATGAATAGTTCTAATTAACTTGATGATGAATTATAATTGTATAATTGAGTTAATCGCTTTTTATGCAAATTGTTGTCAAGCTACCTCCACTTATAAAGCCTTGCATACTCCTTGGAGTCAATTTTATTTACGGTTATGGCGGGTAAGTCTAGTGAGTACATTCGAGTACTCGGGGTTTATCCCACCATGTTGCGAGGTAAGGTTTTGGCCTCTTTGAAGATGGTGGCTAACCACCGTGGGCTCGGTGACTCCATATCTACTTCTCATCTACATGCTTTTGTCTGCGAGAATGTCACTTATGCTAGCAATGTATTTGGAACTTATATTAATGTAAGCATTTGAAAGCTATCTTGTTTTCACCAATCGATTTTGAAACCCCAAACTTGTACTATTAATTGTGAACTCATTGTAATATTATTTCCGCTGCAACTCTGTGTATGTGATGTGTATTTGCTAAATCACGCGATCTTGGTTGTGATGTTGATTTACCGAGGTCCTGCGTGACACTCGGCGGACTACCGGGTTTATATAAGTGAGAGTATGCGCGTGTCAACGTGTTAAGCGGGGACAGCCATACTTGATCTTGTATAAATTGGGCGGTTCTGTCACATCATGCATAAGTGCGCATGAAGTATGATCTCGAGCGCAAGAAGTGGGACATCTCGAACCGCAAGTGCTTGATGGTGGCCAAGTCCACAATCTCAGATGCTATAAGGGGGTCTATCCCAGACTGTGATACCGCCACTGAGTACCTTAAGAAGGTGGAGAGTCAGTTCACTGGCTCTTCCAAGGCTTATGCTAGTACATTGATCAAGAAATTATTCAATGAAAAATATACTGGTGGCGGTATCAGAGAGCATATTTTGAAGATGAGCAACACGGCTTCAAAGCTAAAGCCAATGGATTTAGGGCTCAAGGATAAGTTCCTGATTCATTTGGTTTTTGCTTCCTTACCAAAGGAATATGAAACTTTTGTTGTTAACTACAACATGCAGCCTGACAAGTGGGACATAGAAAGAAGCTCATCGCAATGTGTGTTCAAGAAGAGGAAAGGCTGAAGTCCTTATAGGGTGACTCTACTAACCTTGTCAAGGACAAGAAAAAGAACTTCAATAAAAATGCCAAACCTCAAGGGAAAGCCCCTCAGACTGAGAACCATCAGAAGAACAACAATGCTCAAGTTGAGAAGGATCAGTGCAAATGGTGCAAGAAGCACGGACAATACTAGAGGGATTGTCTAGACTTCCTAAAGAGCCTGCTAAAGAGAGGCGAGGATTTCATTACATTCATAGATGAATCCCTGTATTTAAGTTATGCAAAATCAACTTGGTGGATTGATTTAGGTGCAACTGTTCATGTTGCAAATTCATTATAATAATTCCATACGAGGAGGACCCTGCAAAGAGGAGAAAGAAAAATTAAAGTAGCAAATGGAGTTGAAGCCATTGGAGATCTTTCTCTAGAATTAGTTGATGGTTTTCTACTTAAGCTTTCAGATGTTCTATTTGTACCCTCTTTGCGAAGAAACTTAATAAGTATTTCACGTTTAGATGACGATGGATATGATTGCCATTTTGGTAATGGCTATTGTAAGATTGTTTTTAATAATAAATGTGTTGGTCTTGCCTTCCGACAAGACAAGCTTTATTTATTATCACTTTTTGAGAATGTGAATGATGTAAATACTGAGAATGAGAATGCTTCCTCGTCTATGAATACAACAAATAAGCGGAAGAAAGTGCATGATGTATCTTTGAAATTATGGCACTGTCGTTTAGGCCATATTTTGAGGGGAAGAATAGAGCGATTGATTAAGAAATCAATTCTTCCGCCTTTAGAATTTTCATATTTAGAACAATGTATAGATTGCATAAAATAAAAGTATGTTAAGAAAATAAAGAAAGATGTCAAACGAAGCGTAGGAATTTTAGAAATAATCCACACAGACATCTGTGGTCCTTTTCCTGTGAAGAGTGTGGATGGTTATGATTCATTTATAACATTCACAGATGACTATTCTTGTTTTGGCTATATTTATCCAATTAAAGAAAGATCGGAAGCATGGGATAAGTTTAAAATATTCAAGGCTGAAGTAGAGAATTAGCACAACTTAAGGTAGTAAGATCCCACCGTAGGGGAGAGTACTACAGTCGACACACCCCATATGGCCAAGTTTCTAGACCCTTTGCAAGGTTCTTACAGGAAAATGGCATAGTAGCCCAGTATTCTACATCATGCGAGCCTCAGCAGAATGGAGTAGCTAAAAGACGCAACCGTACCTTAATGGATATGGTGAGAAGCATGATAAGTTATTCTACCTTACCGATAAGTTTATGGATGGAGGCGTTAAAAACCGTCATTCATATTCTTAATCGAGTGCCAAGTAAGTCGGTGCCAAAAACACTGTATGAGTTGTGGACAGGAAAGGAACCCTCACTAAACTATTTACGTATGTGGGATTGTCCTGCTGAGTCAAAAGTATTAACCCAAACATAGGGAAGCTGGACTCCAAGACAGTCAGCTACCATTTCATTGGCTATCCAGAAAAATCAAAAGGTTATCGCTTCTATTGTCCTGACAGACAAACGAAGTTTGTAAAAACAAGACATGCTGTCTTCTTAGATGATGATATGATCAGGGAGAGCATGGTAGCGCGAGAAATTAGTTTTGAAGAGAAGCGGGTACACATGCCCACTCCTATGGTTCAGGAACCATTCTTCACGCTACCTGCTGTTGCCATACCAACAGTGCAAGACACTGTAGTAACAGCACCTGTTGTTAGTTCTCCTGTGGCAACAATGAATGAACATGAGGAACCTGTCCTTCAGGATCCCCAAGAACCCGTTGTCACATATGAGGGAGAGAAACAACAGCCTCATGTAGAACAAGCGTCATTTAACGAGGCCCCTAGAAGGTCTCAAAGAGTCAGGAGATTAGCCATTCCTGATGATTATGAAGTTAATGATTGGGAGGAATTTCAAATAGAGGATGATCCCACCTTATTTGAAGAAGCCATGAGAAGCGCTCACTCATCCAAGTGGCTTGAAGCCATGGAAGATGAAATAAAATCAATGAAAACCAATGGAGTTTGGAAATTAAAAACAATTCCTAATGGAGCCAAGACAGTAGGCTATAAATGGGTCTACAAAACTAAACATGACTCCAAAGGGAATATAGAAAGGTTTAGAGCGTGACTTATGGTGAAAGGTTTCACGCAAAGAGAAGGCATATATTACAATAAGATATTTTTCCAGTCTCATGTAAGGATTCTTTTAGAATCATAATGGCGCTTGTAGCACATTACGACTTAGAATTACATCAGATGGATGTAAAGAAGGCGTTGCTAAACGGGGATTTGGAGGAAAACGTTTACATAGCACAACCAAAAGGTTTTGTTGTGGAAGAAAAAGAACGCATGGGATGCCGCCTGAAGAAATCCATTTATGGATTAAAGCAAGCTTCAAGACAGTGGTATTTGAAGTTTGATAGTACAATGAGAAAGTTTGGTTTCAAGAAAATATAGAGGACAATTGCGTTTATGCAAAGTTCAAGAATGGAAAATATATTTTTCTTGTCTTGTATGTGGATGACATCTTGCTCGCTAGCAGTGATGTTAATCTACTACTAGAAACAAAGAAGTTCTTGTCCTCAAAGTTTGATATGAAGGATCTCGGTGAAGCTTCGTTCGTCCTAGGAATAGAGAATCACTGAGATAGAGAAAAAAGAGTTTTAGGACTATCACAAAAGGCATACTTAGAAAAAGTTCTAAAGAAATATAGTATGCAAAATTGTAAGTCATCACCTGCTCCCATAGTCAAGGACGACAGATATGGGAAATTTCAATGTCCTAGGAACCAATATGAGATCGATTAAATGAAAGCGGTTCCATATAGTTCAGTTGTCGGAAGTTTATAGTATGCTCAAGTGTGTACTCGCCCTGACTTAGCATTTGTTACCGGGTTGCTTGGCAAATATCAGAGTAATCTAGGAATAGAACACTGGAAATTAGTAAAGAAAGTTTTGCGTTACCTGCAAGGTATGAAGGGTCTCATGCTAACGTACAGAAGATCTGATTCCTGCACATAGAGGGGTACACAGATTCTGATTATGCGGAAGATAAAAGAAAGTCCACATCAGGGTACATATTCATTCTCGTAGGAGGAGCTATATCGTGGAAAAGCTCAAAGCAAACCGTCACTACATCGTCCACAATGTATGCCGAGTTTGTAGCATGTTATGAGGCCACATGGCAGATGAATTGGCTAAAGAAATTTATGCCCGGGTTGAAAGTGGTAGACGACATACATAAACCACTTAAGTTATACTGCGATAATAATCCAGCATTATGTTATGCTCACAACAATAAGTCAAGTGGTGCTGCCAAACACATTGACATAAAGTATTATGTTGTGAAAGATAAAGTCCGGGATTATATAATTAGTCTTGAGCATATAAGAACAGAAAAGATGCTCGCGGATCCGCTTACAAAAGGCTTACCACCAAGTGTGTTTAGAGAATACGTAGCCGGCATGGGTTTAAGCGAAGGCCTATGATTCCTGGACAATAAGGGCCTAGTTAAAAATCTGTTTCAAAATAGAGAGGTGCATTATAGCTGTTTAATCTAATGGCAAAAGACCGTAACGATGAGACACGCTCTATGCACTGATCTATGATGGAATAGGAACAATAGAAAGTAAGTTAAGTTTAAGTTATCAGTGAGATCAAGGGGGAGAATGTTAGTTGATCTCCACCAATAGGCTGGCCTATTGGGCCCTTCGATCTGCGCCCTGATCGGGGGCGCCCAACCCTAATATGGTTGGTGGGCCCCTGTCGCACAGCGCCATAAATACGAGGTGGGGGCCGGGGCGCTCGAGTCACGAGGTTCGCCTGAGCTACCTAGCACCCCACCTACAGTCCTAAACCCTAACCGATCACAGAGGGGGCACTGCCAGCGACGGGAAGCGCCGCCACCGCCTCTGCATCACGCCGGAGGACTGCTACGATGCCGGGCTGCCTTGCGACCTCTACACCGACCCAGACGACACCGCTACTGCACCGCCACCGGGTTATCGCCAAGCACTGCGATGGCGAGCCCATCTTCATCCAAGGCGGCCGATGGTTTGCACCTTTTCACCCCACTCTCTCATTCTATCTCTAATCCAGTACTAGTAGACGCTTTAGGACTCACGATTTAATTCAAAGTGCAAGTTGTTATGCTAGATTTATGCCTAGAGATCTTTAGGTTTAACAGACAGAAGGAGACCGGGCACAGAAGTGGCATATATTGCAGCGGCGATGGCTGATAAACTGAATGTGAGCTCATTGCCAAAGCAAATGGCAGCCCGGCTATTGTCGGACAACCATCAGACAACTGAATGGAGCAGACCCAACCCCTGACGTCCTGAAACTGAATACTGATGGAGCCTTTCTGGAGCAGTCGGGCGAAGGTGGATGGGGGTTTGTCATCAGAGACCACCGGGGGTCTGTGCACAAAGCGGGAGCAGGAAGGGAGATTTTTCTCCAGAGTGCTTTCCATGCCGAGCTGTTAAGATGCCTAGGAGGCCTTAGAATGGCAGCGTCGATGGGGATCTCGAGTCTCGTTCTGGAGACCGATGCGCTTACAGTGAAGACTGCGTTGGAAGGAGATGACTACAGGCTATCCTCGCTGGGGGGCCTCATCGCTGAAGCTAAGCACTTGATGGCGTCTGAATTTGTGATGTGTAAAGTTAGCTTTTGTCCCCGTGTCTGTAATAAGCTAGCTCATGAACTAGCAGTTGTCGGTTGTAAGTTGCCTAGTAGCTCTCATGCTATCTGGGATGATGTACCTCAGTTTCTTGAGGAGTTAGTCACCAGCGATTCCGCTGGGGCTGAGGAGTAATGAAAGCTCTGATTCAAAAAATAAATAAAAATCCGTCTATACACTATGATCGCACATACACCACCAATTTTCTAAGGAATTTCTGAGGGAACTGCTAGCGTGCCCGCATCCGGACGTCTGCGGCTGCTGAGCTGCTGCGCTGTTCGCCCGCCTGTCCGCTGCTCGCTCGTCTACCTGCGCCCACGCCGCTCCGCATGGGGACAACCTCGCCTGCCTCGCTTCCCGCGCACACGTGGGGACCACCTACGGCCACGGGACCGCCTCCGCCTGAGTCCGCTTCCCTCGTCTACTTGCAACATGTGCAATATTTCGATCTACTTTTGCAACATCTAAATGAAACATATGCAACATATGTCAGAAACAGTTGAAACACTTATAAAAACACTAAAAATCATTGCAAACATACGCAACATCCAGATAAAACGCTTTCAACATAAGCGTGAAACATATGCAACATCCTGATAAACACTTTTGCAACATATATTTGAAAAAACAGATGAAACATTGAGAACAGACGCTTGCAAAATACGTGTGCAGCCACTGCAACATTTGCAGCATCCCGATCTACTTTTGCAATATCCATATCAAACACTTGAAATATACATCTGAAATAACTGAAACACTTGAAACATAGGCTTGTAACATGTCTGAAAACGCCTGAAACACTTAAACACAGCGTCGCCGGTGGCCATGACCTACCTGATGGGGAACTGCAGTAGCCAGCAAGCTCGGATCAGGAGGACGTCGAGAACAACGGGCCAGCGTACACCTCCGCTGTCGGATCTCCCTTCCCACTGTGGTGTCTTCGGCTGGCCGCAAGAGACGATGTCCATGCCGGCGACAACCTCCTACTTGTGGCGTTGGGTTGGTGGTGGCCCGGTGACACCACGGCCGCGACAAGCGAGATGGAGTGGGGCGCGACAAGGGATGGGACGCGGCACAGTGGGGGAAGTGCACGGCATGGCGAGAGACAAGGCGGGGTGAGGGAAGGGGGCACGACGAGATGGAGTTGAGCGAGTGGATGCGAGTCTAAAGAAGAGGTACAACACGAGACGGTGTCAATGGAAGGCTAAGAAATGAGTGGATAAGAATTAATGTAGAGAACGAGTGGTTGAGATGAGCCTGGAGTCAGTACGATATTGATGTTTTTAGAGCGCCAGAAATTATTCCTCAGTTCAGGCGCTCGGGTTGTAGCGTTTAAACATCACTCTTCGGGCCTGTTTGGTTCCCCTGCTAAAGTTTAGTTACTAAAACCAATGACTAAACTTTAGTCACTCTTGTTTGGTTCTAATGACTAAAAGTGACTAAAGGCCATTAAAGTAGTTCAACAAAAACCAAACTACCCCTAATGAATGCTCAAATCAGAGTGGAGGACTAGCAATAATGAGGGGTAGCCCTTGTCCACTAGACACTTTAGCCCACTTTTAGCAACTCTTGGGTGACTAATGTGACTAAACTACTTTAGTATCTTTTTAGTCAGTTTATTTGGTAGTTTAGTTGCTGAAGTGACTAAAGTTTAGTAGTTAAAGTGACTAAAGTTTAGGAGCTAAAGTTTGTTGGCGGTGAACACCTGGCCCACGACGTTGGTCCACCGCCGACGTACGACAGCTCCTTTGTAACACTCCAGTCCATTAGTAGCATGTAGTAGTTGTAAAGTTGGTCCATGTAGCCCAAGTAGCACATGTGGAGTTGTTGGTGGTGGGGTTAGTACCACCTTAGAAGTTGAGAAGGGTGAGGGCCAGCTTATAAGCCTTATCGTTCCAAACGTAGCACCTCCGGGTTAATCCTTTTACACGAAGCGAGGACGAAAGTGTAAGCGATGTGCTACGCGTATGCATACCCGTTCCACGTGTAGAGCTGGGCCATATAAGCAGCTTTGGACGTGGGGTGTTACCGATGGTATTCGGAGCATCAACCCTTGCTACACGTACCCGTGGGGGTGTACCAAGGGGTGGTCCTCAACATCTGCCACATACATGTGGTGAGCTGCCAAGGGCGTCAGCCCTTAAAGGGTGTGAATGTAACACTCCAACCCATTAATAGTAGCCTGTAATAGTTATGAAGTTAGCCTACGTAGTCCAAATAACACATGTAGAGTTGTTGTTAGTGAGGAGTGTAAGTGTGGGCTATATAAGTAATTTTTAGACGCGGGGTCTTACGTCCTTGGTAATCAAAGGCGTCGACGGCAGGACTGCACTGAGTTGTCACACACTTGCAAGGTGCATGGCATCGATGGCGACGTCAACATGGCGGTGCTGCAAACTAGGGATGAAAACGGTACAGATATTTTCAGACCGTATTCGAAACCGAATCCGTTTAGAGGGTTTGAGATATGTCCGTATCCAAGTCCGGATATCCAACATCCGATACCGTATCCGTATCCGAATACTCAAATCGCATATTTATGATGTCGATATCCAATCGTATCCTATCCGACATAGTTGACGCTATCCGTATTCGAATCCGAATCCGGACAGAAATATAAAAACAAATGTAATATCTGTGATATCCGTCCGCATCCGATCCGTTTTCATCCCTACTGCAAACTGTACGCTTGTGAACCGTTCTACTGCATCACAACATCTGCGCGGAGTCCTGGCTAGAGATCGCTAAGAAATTGGAGAAGCCTCGTGGCATTGTAACATGGGGCAAATCTAGCAAATAAGGAGGATTGGGAATTAAAATTTAGCCACTTGTGTGCCGCTGAAGCCGTGCGTGACACAATTCCCCACCTGCTCGCTCGCTCGCTCGACCAACCGATCAAACAAAACGGGCTACGGGCATCGCCATCGCGTGCGTCTCCGGTCCCGCCTAGGGCGGGCGAGGGATCTCATAGCGAGTTTTGGTTGGACAAGCTCTTCTTGCAACAGGTACGTGGGTTTTGGACCGGCAGTTGCGCCAACGCGAGGCCACGCCGGTGGTTGGACAGCGTGTGTGGGAGTCGACAAGGTCATGCGGCGTTCCAATGCCAATGCACGGCGCTGTGACGGGAATATCCGTTTTTGCTCTCCTAGTCCAAGTCCTATAGTCGTAGTCGTAGGCGTCGAAATCCCGGTACAAAAATGCTGCGACCAAATGCATCACTGGGTTTGCGTCTAAAGCCCAACAAACTGTCTCGTCGCAACCAAGGATCAATATTAATTCTTATAATATACTGGGGTTACTGGCCAAACTGACAGAGAAGACCATTCGGCAATGCTGTAACCACTTGTCGTTAGCAAGGCCTTTTATTTATTGGTCTTTTTATTTATTCCTCTCTGTTGAAAGATCGCTTAGTGGTCTTATAATTTGTTAACGTGTGCGGAGCCTTTCCCTCTCGTGAAACACGCGATGGGATTATATTTGTATTGCTTGTTTTTGTAAGGGCAGCTCCAAAGTCGACTTTTAAGCTACCTCTAAGTTTTTTTTTATATATTAATAGAAGAGAAAGAAAAGTTAGCTTTTGACCAAGAGTTAGGCTCTTACACATATTCTAAGATCATGTAAGAGTGTTAGGTGGACCTAATCATACTAAGAGTCATTACGAAAACTAACACAGTTACAGATGTTGGCTTAGTGCTAGTAACTAGCTCTTACTACTGCCCTTGGCGTCTCAATGAATCGGTACAATCATTGGGGAGTCGACATATGGTGGAGAGAGAAGATGAACCGATGCAATATCTAGAGTCAACTCTTGATGCATGAAATATGATTTTGGAGGACATAGGGATGCACAGCATGGCTTGGAATCCCGTGGGCTTGCACCTGCAGAGCTGAGACACCTCCACGCAAACCTCGTTCCTGTTGTCAGCCAGAGTCTGTCGTTGTCGGTGTTTCGAACAAACACCAACTAGTAAATTTATATTTATTGCGTGATAGGCTCAGATGGTGTGCTAAAGGATACAAGGTTTATACTAGTTCGGGCAGAATGTCCCTACGTTCAGTCTGCTACTGCTCGTATTATTAGTACTGAAAAATGTTCGTAGTAGGGGGTACAAATGGTCGAGAGAGGGACATGTCCCAAGTCTCTGATGGAAGGGTCGAAAGGATGCCAAGAGCTTGGTTGCTGCTTGGCCATGTGTTGTGTATGAGATTGATCCATCCCCTTAGCAGGGTGTCCTGCCCTCCCTTTTATAGACCAAGGGGGGAGCATGGGCTACAGATGGGAGAAAGAGAAAAAATCAAAGGTAGAGAAGGTCCTTCGAAGGTGCCAGGTCTTCCTTTTCCCTTCAGCCTGCCCTGCTGACATGGCAGACCATGCCAGGGATAGCATGTTTCACTGATCCTGATAGGACCGGGCTCTGGCTTCGTTTCAGCGAGTGGTCACGTCCCATCCTCCCCCGGCGGACGGTGCGGTGTGTCAGGGTGCCGAGCCGTGACTCTGCGGGGAGTAGACGGGAAAGTGACTACACGCCTGTTACTGTTGATGACGTGAGTTCCCTCTTGGATTGTAGTGGTTGTCGTATCCTCATGTTAGGATCCGCGCCCGAGGGCTGATGGCGGCGCCCACAACACTGTAAGACCAAAGTCAGCGCCTACAACACTGTTTAGGCTCTGCCATGCCTGGAAAGGCTTAACGTGCTCGTCCCATCGTATCCTGACGGTACCTTTCTGCAGGCGTGCAGGGTATGGTCCTCGGTACTGCGGTTGACTCGAATGTCTTGTCTTACCTCGTGCTCGTCATCATGAAGGAGCAGGGCGCAGTCATCGGGCGAGGCGGAGCCTGCCCTCAGCCGTCGGGCGAGGCGAAGCCTGCCCTCGGGCGTCGGGCGAGGCGGAGCCAGCCCTCAGACGTCGGGTGAGGCAGAGCCAGCCCTCGGACGTGGGGCAAGGCAAGCCAGCCCTCAGACGTCGGACGAGGCAGAGCTAGCCCTCAGCCATCGGGCGAGGCGGAGTCTAGCCCTCGGGGGTCGGGCGTGGCGGAACCAATCTTTCGTCGTTTGGGCAAGAAGTGTAGTAGCGTTCTTGTCTGACGAGAAGCGTCGACGTTCGATGGTTATTAGCTCCACCTCATTGGGTACCCCGGTATTAGGTCCTCGACAGTAGCCCCCGAGCCCCCAGGTGATGCGGATAGAATCGCCTGGGGGTATTTCGATTCGCTAGAGGGTGCGCTGGTGCGCGCGAGCGCACCCGTAGGGTGTAGCCCCCGAGCCCCCAGGTGATTCGGATAGAATCGTCCAGGGGGTATTTCGATTCGTCAGAGGGTGCGCACGAGCGCACACGTAGGGTGTAGCCCCTGAGCCCCCGGGTGATTTGGATAGAATCGCCCGGGGGGTATTTCGGACCCTTCGCGGGTATGACTATGAGATTTGGTGTTTTGACAACTGGATAGCTTAAAGAAAACCCTGGTATCCCATTCGTGGGGATTCATCCAGGGTCAGCCCGGTTGGGACTCGATTGGGGATCGAGGCTCCCTTGAGGCTCATGCGCCTGAGTTCTGGCCGCTCGCGGGCCCATCCCTCATTGGGACGGCCGTCAAAACTGTTGGGCCAGCCCTCAAACTGCTAGGCCTAGGCGGGCCAGAGAAATGCTTTTTGACCCGTATCCCCTTTGTGGAAAAAGAGTCCTGGTCTGCTCGGGAAGGCGAAACGTTCGACGTGATTTTGGTGGGAAAGGATAGGGATTGTGGGCGCATATCCCGCGACGTGACGTGGTGGTGTATCGTGGCAGGCTCGGAGACCTAGGCAGGAGGTTGCTCTTCTCACATCCGTCGCCTCTATAAAACCAAAGGGTTCGCCCCCAGGGTTCCATACTTTGCCTCCTCGCCCTTGCATCTACAACCTCCGCCGTCAATCGCCTGAGCCTCCCGCACCCACATCGCAGCTGCCATTATGCTCACGTTCACCCCCCTCCCAATCATTCAATGGAGCCATGGTGGAGATCCGACATCACCCCTCAGCGCCTGGAGGGCCTTGTTCGCCGTGGCCACCTTTGCCCGCTGACCGCCACCGAGGAGTGGCGGCTGCCCGGTAATGAGGACGAGCCATCGTTACCCGATGGCTACATGGTGTCCTTCGCTCGCTTTCACGAGGGGGGATTCGCCACCCCCGCCCACAAGTTCCTTCGGGGGCTACTTGACTACTACAAGGTGGAGTTGCAGCACCTTACTCCCAATTGGGTTTAGCACATTGCGGCGTTCATCGCCCTGTGTGAGGGGTTCTTGGGGATTGATCCCCACTTCGACCTGTGGCGGTATCTCTTCGCCGTCAACCTTCTAAAGAAGCGGGTCGGGAAGCAAGAGTTGAGCATGCCGGTGGGATGTCTCGGCATTCATCTCCACAACAACCGGATGAACGAATACCCGTCGATGCGTCTGTTGACCTCCAACAAGGGGTGGCATTCACATTGGTTTTATGTCAAGAACGTCGTTGCCGCCCCCTTGCCTACGTTCTCCAGACGCATCATCGAAGAGGTCCCGGAGTCATGGAAGTGGGGTGTCCCGGACAAAGATAAGAAGAAGATCAAGGACCATCTCGCCGCCCTCCAAATTCTGAAGGAGAGGGGCATGACGGGGTCGGGGATCATCGGCGCCTACCACATGAGGAGGGTGGCGCCACTGATGGCGCGTGCTTCCCCTGAACTAGATGGCACCTGGAGCGTCGCTCAAAGGGATGGTGCCTGTCTACGAAGTGCTCCCCCTTCAAGTGGCGCAGCGCATTAAGGAGGCGATGGAGCCTTCGAAGGACAACGCCGGCATCATCCTTGATTTCGTGTATCCGGTGCCGGGGCAACCCCCAATGTGGCTAGAACCGGGGTTCATCGACTTTGTAAGTTCATTTTCCCCGTGCCTCCTTTTTACTTGAATTCCTGACCCCTTGGTGCTGACATTGGGATAGCGGGACCAGCCGAAGAAACTTGTCTTTATGGAATGCCTGGCTCCACTGCCGAAGGACAAGTTCATGGCGGCGGCCAACCGCGCCATAGCCGAGTGGCAGAGGAAGACGAAGGAGTCTGAGCGGAAGAAGAAACAGTAGGCACGGGAGCGAGGAGAGGAGACAGACAGCGAAGACGATGAAGACGATGATGACGAGGTAGTTGCCGATGTGGAGTGGGATGTCCTGGAGGGCGAGGATACGCCGACGGGTACCCACTCGTCCATGCAGGGACCCTTCCCGTTCCATGCGGGGGGAAGTGAGTCCATGAGGCCGGCGGAGACGGACCAAACCATCGGCCCGTCCTCAGGACCGGTGGGAGCGGGCGGATCTGCTGCCATGCCCGGGGTGTCGGTGGAGGGGGGTGGCTCCACTGCCGCGCCCGATGAGCTGATAGGGGCAGGTGGATCTATCGCCGCGCCTAAGGTGCCGACAGAGAGGGGCGGCTCCGTCGCCGCGCCCTTGGAGGTAAGGGAGACGAGCCCCTCTGCCCGGGAGCAGGGGGCAGGCTCGAAACAGTCCCGCCCAGATGAATTGGAGTTGGAATCTGGGGGTTCGTCCCCAAAACATTCCTACTGCCCAACAACGCCAGCGTAAGTCACCGATTCCTTTGTTTTTCTTGTTTTTCTGTTTTTCAGTGTGACCTATGCCTTTTAACTCTTGCAGAATCTTGAGACGGGGCCACTCTTTGGTGCTTGCACCCAAGAAGAGCGTTGCTCTTCAGGTGGGATGGGCATCGTCGCCCGACATCGCTCCTGTTTTGGACAGGAGCGGAGCCGATGTTGTGGCCTCATCGGCCGATCAGGCGCCGCCTGTGGTGGCGCCCGTGCCCTTGGCGGGTCAAGCAGGCGCCGGGGGTGAAGAAGCATCCTCGGCGGTCGCCAAGCACATGGCGACAAAGGTGATTCTACCACCTACGTCGGAGCGGATGGAGCCGCCGCTAGCGCTTGTGGCGCCCTCCGTGGTGGGCGCGGCGCCGCAAGCCGAGGCCCCAGCGTCGCCAGTGGAGGTGGCCATGACCATGACAAGCCAGGCGTCGTCGGACGCAGCCACGGTGGTGTCTGAGGGAGCGACACAGTCCATGCTACCGGCGGCCCAGGCGACGGCGTCCGAGGTGGGCCGGACGGGCGGGGATACGGCCGGAGGGTCCCTGGGCGTCGTGGCGGTGGTGGAGAGGACCAGCGGGGGGTCGCCCTCGGCCCTGATGTTGGGGGGCAGCCGCTCGCCCGCGTGGGGTGAGCCGTCGCTCCAGTGGATGGATTCTCAAGACCCAACGTTGACTCTCTTCTCGCTCGATAATGCTACCAAGAGCATAGAGCGGGAGAGTCTCGACGAAGGGATCTCGGCTATGATGGATGTCCTAATCCAGGCCAGGGGCGTCCTGCGTGACGTCATCATTCCCACTAGCCGGGTATCTGCTTGATCTTCCCTCTCGCTTTCTTCTTTCTTCATGTATTTCTATATTTTTGACACTGGTCCTCTTTTCAGTCCCTCATTGCTCGTAGCCAGGAGAAATCCTGGTTCCTCCGCGAGTAGAAGGTGGAATGGGACCACCTCACCGAGGAGGCCTAGCTGCGTGGAGATGTGAGCGCCAAGCTTGCTGCCGCCCAACAGCGGGAAGCCAAGGCGCATCGGGACACGGAGGAGGTCCATGGGATGTTCCAGGATCTGTCGACGAGGGTGCAGTAGGATGACGAGGTGGCCGCCAAGGCCCGAAAGGAGGGGGACAAGCTACTCCAGAAGGATGCGAGGCCTGCCAGTGGGCCGTCGACCTCCTGGCTGAGCTAGAGAGGGAGCGGGATCTCAAGCTAGAAGCCAAGGAGAGGTCCGCGGCCCTACAGCAGAAGGCAAATCTAGGTGTCGAGGTGGTTGTCCGGCTATGCAGGGAGCAAGACAAGTTGTGCCAGACTGTAGAAAGACTCCGCTCGGAGCGTGGCATGGCCCGCGATCAGTGTGACTAGACCGTCTGAGAGAGCGACAAGGCGCATCAGGGGGTCAGCTCGCTCCGGGTGGATCTTGGTGCTGCGGTGGCCTAAAGGCTGGAGGCCGAGAGCGTCTCTACCGGGCTAGGCATGGAGCTCGCCGAGGTGTGGGGGATTCTTCAGGCTGAGAGTGATGAGCACGATCTCCTGCGTGTTGCCGTCGGGGTAGTTTTCGATGACCTAGGGGTGGTGTGGCCGGAGGAAACCGGCTCACTTGCGGCCCGTGCTGTAGATATCACGGCGCGGGTGCGCTAGCTTGAGGAGAACGCTTTTCACGCTAGGATCACCCAAGCCTTTGTTGTTGCCCGCTCTCATTATGACCAGGAAATTAACTTGGAGGTAATGAGCCTCGGCTTCGCGCCTGGCTACGAAAACTCTGAGCTGGATGAGATTGAGAAGGCGATGACTCCTATTGCGCAGAACCTGGCGGATAGGATGAAAGACATAGTTCTCCCCCCGAGGAGGTAGTTAGTCAAATGAGTCTGATAAACATTTATCTGTAATCTATGGACAAGTGTCGGTACTTTTGGGTCGGAAAACAGATTTCACAATTTTGTTTCGCAATTTTGTTTTGTTTGTCTGATCTTACTTTCTTCCCTTTTGCATTCGAGAAAAAAGGTTTATGCGATCCGATCCTTCCATTTGTTAAGACCATAGGGCCCAAGGTGTGTAAGGGGGAAATTTCGATTATGCTGTTGAGCAAAGTTACCATAGCCATCGGGGCGTGGGTTTTTTGCAGTCTTACCAGGCATGCTCGTTTATCTGTTCCCACAAACCTTGTCGTTAACCTTAACGCAAGGAAGAGGTCTGACGCAACGACTGTTTTGAAAAAAGGAGGTATTCATACCTTTATCAGCCCTCGAGTGAGTCCGGCCCCTTGTGGTCGCTGGGGTCGGATGTTACTGGAGACCGAAGTGAGGGTAGCGAACTTACTCTTGTATTCACACGTACCCCTTACTTAGGATTTTAGCGATCGTTCTGTGACCGTGCGTTTGGTCTCATTGCTGGCCCGGCCTTCCCTGAGCCCCCGCGCGTGGCAGGGATTCGATCAAGGGTCGGCTCATTTTGTGACTGTCGCCTCGTCCATGGTTTTCGCAACTAGAGGGGTTGAGGCGACGTCGCCTGCCTCGACGGCTCGAGGGACGCGCTTGATGAGCTTGCTAACGGGGATGTTCGAACAGAATCCGGTCCCGTCGCTCGTGATAGGGTCGGTAAAGCCCTCGGGTGGCATTCTGTTGTTCTGTAACCCGCCTTCCAATAGATTCCCCCTCAATGGGGATTCTATGGGTTCGGCTAGAGGCTGGATTGAACTAGAAGGTTGAGATGACCTATCCACCTCAATGCGGGTTGGGCAAAGGCCGCTAAGGCTCATCTGCGTTTTCTCCCCTGACTCTTGTTTGACATGAGGCAGCCTCGGACCCTTCGCGGGCCAGCCTTCGAACCTTGGTTTCTCAATCTCGGATCGAGCGGCTCGAGCCCCCGAACCCCTTACGGTCTGATAGGGGTCAGCCGTGTTTCGCGTGTCACCCCGTCCTCGATTTCTGCAACCGGAGGGGCTGAGCTGATGACACTTGACTCAACGGCTCAAGTGTCGCGCTCAATGAGCTCGCTAACGGGCATGTTTGTGTGGAATCTGGGTCCATCATTCGCTGACGGGGTCGGCAGAGCCCTCATGTGGCATTCCACTACTTAACCCACCTCCTCGATGGAGATTCTGTGGGTTTGGCTCGAGGTTAGAATCGAACAAGAAAGGTCGAGATGTCCCTATCCGCTTCTGAGCGGGGTCGGGCAAGGCCGCTGGGGCTCATCTTAGTTTTTCTCCCATGGCTCTGTTTGACCCGAGGCGACACGAAGCGTTGAGATACAGCAATTGCATATGCAATGTTTTGGATGTATGGGATTAATGTATGATTTAATTGAAATGAAAGCGAGGGTCGGCGATGTTACCTTGGTGGCATGAGCGATAGGAAGCTCTTACCGGACATGTTCGTGCGGGGTTTGAGTCCGATGTTCGCGACGGGGCCGGTGTAACCTGCACGAGCATCGCAATTTTTCGTTTCCGCCTCTCGGTGGCGAATCCGAGTTGTTTGATTGACTTTAGGTGACCTGATAGCTTCTCCTTGAAGGAGATTTTATAGGCGGACCCCTCTGAACCCTTCTCGAGAAGGCGGATGCTAAAGCTTTGGGTGTGGGGAACTATGAATTCGATTATGCTGGTGAACAAAAACACCGTAGCCGCCGGGGCGTAGGGTCTAGCGGTTCATCCAGTTTTACTCAAAGTTTTACACCCGCACCCCGTGTCTCTAGTTTTCAACGTAAGGAGGGGTCGGGCAAAGAGGATGTCTAAACAAGTAGACACTCTCAGCAGCCCCCGAGCGATGTCCGTGCCCCTACCGTTGCTGGGGTCGGATGCTCGGTAATAAAATTAACACGCAAAGTAAGTAAACAGAGGTGCTTATCTTTCGGCGGCCATTCGTTCATCATTTTACCTGGGCCGTCCGATCGACCCAGGAGGCCCGTTGGGCCCCCCTTGATGGAGGTTCCATCGTCGGGTCCTTCTAGGTCCTGCCTAGGGAAGTGGAGAGTTGCCTGCATGCGGGTGCGCCCTGATTCTCGCGCCCGACGTGCGGTAGTGGTGGGCCATGCCCAGGCAATGCCCTATTTGACCAGGCGACATCTCGTCGATCAGAGCGCGTCTCGTCGGTCCAGACACGTGCCCTCGGATTCCCGTCAGCATCGATTTCCCATCTGCATTTAATAGGGGAAGGGAGAGGGTTTTTTGTCCCAACCTTTCGCCTTTCTTCCGTTGCTACATCTCCTCCTTAAATAGGCGGGGAGGGGGTTCTCATCCCCATTCCTTTGCCTATTCTTGGGCTGCTACCTCCTCTCCTTCTTCGTTTTCACCGAATGCGTTGGTGCGTCGCAGCGGTTCCTAAGTGAGAGAGGGTAATGCCGGGGAGAGAAAAACTCACAGATCCGCTCGTGAATCCAAAGCGTGATGTCGAGCTAGAGGTCATCCAACGTAGATGAGATAGTGTCAGCTGCCCTCGCCGAGAAGGGGCCACTTCCGTCGAAGGAGGAGGCGCACTGGAGGGATCTGAGCATCATCGGTTTTGCCGTCGTCCGTGAGGCCTTCGTCGGGATGGAGCCGTACGGGAAGCTCTTCCGGCAAATCTTCTCTGGGCGAGTCTTATTGGTGGGGAAGCCGCCTAGGACTGCATTGATGGGGGGCTTCGCCCTTGCGGCCGCTTAGATCGGCCAATTCATGAAGCTTGATGAGATGTCAGAGACATCCATCAGCCATGGCGGCCTTTCTTCAGCAGGAAGCGCCCCCCATCCAGGCGCCGTTGTCAAGGTTGCAGCTGATCACGATGGCGTAGTCCCTAGACGCCCCGATGAAGGTGCCACGGTCATCGACGTGGTGCTCGATGTTGCAGACGACGGCACCCTTAGGGATCCCTCGGAGCGGTAGGACGTTGCCTGTGGAGAGCATGGCGCGGCGACCGTAGTAGTACTTAGAGTAGAAATGGTCAGCAGATGTAATCGTTTAATTTGTGGGGGAGCCCCCGTGTGAACTGTTTTATGTATTCATGAATACATCAGTCCCTTTTCGTGATGAAATCACTTTATAAGCAATGAATTTGTGCAAAAATGAACATGTTCTCAAATTTTGTTATGGCAAATAGCTTTTCAGCTCTTCTCCCTCCGTTTGGCAAAAGAGGTTTAATGCCTTCCGACCCTTCCCATAGTTACGGTCGCAAAAGACTCAGAGTGCGGGTGAGTCAATTCTGATCACGCTGGTGAGCAAAGAGACCGTAGCCACTGGGGCATGGGTTTCCCGCAGTCCTACCAGTTATATTCAGATCTTGTCCCCGAAATCCTAGCCCTTAGGACTTATCTTGAGAAGAGAGGAAAAACATAGAGAATGTTTTTGCAAGGTAAACGTGCTCATACCAGCCCCCGAGTGAGGTCCAACCCCTCGCACTTGTAGGCGTCGCATGTCTTGAAAGATCAGGGATTTTGATGACAAAACTGATAAGAGAAAGTATGCATTTATTTAAGGGTAAAAACGACGTAGGGGCTCAATGTTCCAGGTGTTGGTGAAGACCATGCCGTTGATGGTTTTCAACTTGTAGGCGCCTGGCCAGAGTACTTTCGCGATGACGTATGGCCCCTCCTAGGGCAGGGAGAGCTTGTGGCGGTCCTTGTTGCTCTGCATGAGGTGGAGAACCAAGTCCCCAACGCTGAAGGCTTGGTCCCACACCCGTCGGCTGTGGTACCATCATAGTGCCTGTTGGTACTTGGTCGAATCGAGGAGGGCGACGTCGCAGGCTTCATCTAGCTAGTCCATGGCATCTTTGTGGGATGCCTTGGCTTCCTATTCGTCGTATGCTCTGATTCTTGGCGCTCCATAGTCGAGGTCGGTTGGAAGGACGGCCTCGAAACCGTAGACCATGAAGAAAGGCGTGTAGTCGGTGGCCCGGCTAGGAGTCGTCCTTAGGCTCTAGAGCACCACAGGGAGCTCAGCGACCCAGCGTGCGCCGAACTTGTTCAACCGGTTGAAGATCCTAGGCTTGAGGCCCTATAGGAGCATGCCGTTTGCACGCTCGACCTGCCCATTCGTTCGGGGGTGCGCGACGGCGGCCCAATCGACCCGGATGTGTTGTTCATCATAGAATCGAAGGAATTTCTTATTGGTGAACTATATGCCATTGTCCATGATGATGGAGTTCGATACTCCAAAGCTATGGATAATGTCGAGGAAGAACAACATAGCTTGCTCGGACTTGATCACAGAGATCGGCCGAGCTTCGATCCATTTTGTGAACTTGTCTATGGTGACAAGCAAGTGGGTGTAGCCCCCGGGCGCCTTCTTGAGAGGCCCAACCAGATCGAGCCCCCAGAATGCTAAGGGCCATGTGATGGGTATCATCTGGAGTGCCTGGGCTAGGAGGTGAGTTTGCCGAGCATGGTACAAGCACCCTTCGTAGGTGCGTACGATCTGCTCGCCATCGACTACTGTAGTGGGCTAGTAGAAGCCCTGTCGGAATGCGTTCCCAACCAAGGTTCTAGGCACGGCGTGGTGACCGTAGACCCCACCATGGATATCGCTCAGTAGAAGCTTCCCTGTTCGATGGGGATGTAGAGCTACAGGATCCCATTGTGGCTTCGTTTGTAGAGTTCACCCTCTATAAGAACGAAGGACTTGGCGTGACGTGCGAGCCGTCAAGCTTCCGTTTTGTCCATCGGCAGCGTGTCACAGAGGAGGTAGTCGAGGTAGAGTGTTCTCCAGTCATCCAGAGGGTTGGGCTCTATCGCTGGATCCTCTTCAAGCTCCATGACCTCGGGTCTAGACGGAGCCATTGGTTGGTTAGCCCACGACGCTGGATCGGACGGACCATCGTCGGCCCGTTCTGACCCTTCATAGCGTACCGAGGGCTTGTGTTGCTCGCTGGCAAAGACACCCGTTGGCACTGGCTCTCGACCGAATGCCGCTTTTGCAAGTGCGCCGGCCATCTCGTTGAGGCGCCTTGGGATGTGATTGAGTTCGAGGCCGTCGAACTTATCCTCTAGCCATCGGACTTCTTGGCAGCACGCAACCATCTTGGTGTCATGGTAGCTCGACTCCTTCATGACTTGGTTGACGACCAGCTGGGAGTCACCCTGGATGTTGAGGCATCGGATGCCCAACTCGATGGCGATGCATAGGCCGTTGATGAGTGCTCCATACTCAGCCACATTATTAGATGAGGGGAAATGGAAACAAACCATGTACCTCATGCGAACCTCGAGGGGTGATACGAAGACCAGCCCTACGCCGGCGCCCTTCTTCATCAGGGATCCATCGAAGTACATCGTCTAGTACTCTTGATCAACGACCGCCAGTGGTGTTTGGACCTCGGTCCATTCCGCGATGAAGTCAGCCAACACCTGGGACTTGATCACCGTTCGGGAGGCATACATGATGCCTTGATCCATCAACTCGAGTGCCCACTTTGCGGTTCTTCCCATGGCGTCCTGGCTCTGGATGACCTCGCCGAGGGGGAACGACATCATGACCGTCATGGGGTGTGACTCAAAGTAGTGGTGTAGCTTCCTCTTGGTGATGAGGACAGCGTATAGGAGCTTCTGGATTTGGGAGTAGCGGGTCTTAGAGTTGGATAGTACCTCGCTGATGAAGTACACAGGGCGCTGGACCTTGAGGGCATGCCCTTCTTCCTCCCGCACCACTACTAGGGTGGCACTAACCACTTGCGTGGTGGCCGCTATGTATAGCAGGAGGATTCTCCGTTGCTTGGCGGAACTAGGATTGGGGCCCTTGTCAAAAGCCGTTTGACCATGTCAAGCGCCTCTTGGGCCTCGGATGTCCACTCGAAGCGGCCGGCTTTCTTTAGGAGGCGATAAAGGGAGAGACCTCATTCGCCGAGGCGTGAGATAAATTGGCTGAGTGCGGCGAGGCACCCTGTGGCTCGCTGAACCCCCTTTATGTTCTGAATCAGGCCCATCCTGGTGATGGCTAAGATTTTATCTAGGTTGGTTTTGATGCCACGCTCGGAGACGATGAAGCCGAGCAGCATGCCCCTCGGGACCCCGAAAACACACTTCTCGGGGTTGAGTTTGATGCCATTTTCTCGGAGTTTTGCAAAGGTCTACTCAATATCGGCAACAAGGTGGTCAGCCCGTTTGGACTTAACTACGATGTTATCGACGTAGGCCTCAATGGTCCGCCCCATGAGGTCCCCGAAGCATTTGAGCATACAGTGCTGGTACGTAGCCCTAGCGTTCTTCAGTCCAAATGGCATTAGAACATAGCAGAATGATTCGAAGGGGGTGATGAAAGACGTCGCGAGCTAGTCGGACTCTTTCATCGCAATTTGATGGTACCCAGAGTACGCATCAAGGAAGCAGAGGGTTTCGCACCCCGAGGTAGAGTCGACTATTTGGTCTATGTGCAGCAAAGGAAACGGATCCTTTGGGCATGCTTTGTTAAGACCTGTATAGTCTACACACATCCTCTATTTCCCATTCTTCTTTCGTACAAGAACGGGATTGGCTAACCACTCTGGGTGGTATACTTCCTTGATGAATCCGGCAGCCGATAGTTTCGCTATCTCTTCACCGATGGCCCTGCGTTTTTCCTCGCCGAAGCGACGTAGGCGTTGCTTCACCGGCTTCTAGCCTGGGTGGATCTTCAAGGTAGCTCGGCGACCTCCCTCAGAATGCCTGGCATATCTGAGGGTTTCCACACAAAGATGTCTTTGTTGTCGTGGAGGAAGTCAACGAGCGCACTTTCCTATTCGGAGCAAAGCGTGGTACCAATGCATACTGTTTTGCCCTCGGAGCTGTTAGGATCTATGAGGACCTCCTTAGAGCCCTCTGTCGGCTCGAATGACCCGGTCTCCTTCTTGGCATCGGGCGCTTCTTCGGTGACCTCCTCCCTGAGGGTGACGAGCTCCCCTGAGGCGATGATTGCTGCAGCATGACCGCAACACTCGACCTCGCACTCATAGGCATGCTGGAAGGAGGTGCCGACAGTGATGACCCCATGGGGGCCCGGCATCTTTAGCTTGAGGTATGTGTAGTAGGGGATGGCCATGAACTTCGCATAGCATGGATGTCCCAGGATGGCGTGAAAGGTTTTGGGGAACCCAACCACCTCGAAGGTAAGTGTTTCAGTCCTGTAATTGAACTGATCCCCAAAGGTAATGGGTAGATCAATCTGCCCAAGTGGCATGGCCTGCTTCCTGGGCACAATGCCGTGGAAAGGCACTTGGGTTGGGTAGAGGAGCGTCCGGTCGACACCCATCTCGTGAACATCTTGGCGTACATGATGTTGAGGCCGCTGCCTCCATCCATCAGTACTTTGGTGAGTCGCTTTGGGGCAATGATCGGGTCGACCACAAGCGGATATCTCCCTAGGTGCGGGACGCTATCCGGATGGTCGGCCCGATCGAAGGTTATGGCAGACTCTGACCACCGGAAGAAGGCAGGCGTAGCTGGTTCGGTCATATAGACCTCGCGACGTAAGACCTTCTGATGGCGTTTGGAGTCGTAGGCTGCTGATCCTCTGAAGATCATAAGGCAGCCGTCCAGCGTTGGAAAGTCATCATCCTTCTCCTCGGCGTCGTCCATAGTGGGGGCAGGGTCCTTCCCCTGCTCCCCTTTGTTGGAGCCTCCGGACAAGAACCGCCGCATGAGGCTGTAGTCCTTGAGCAGATGCTTAACAGGAAAGGCATGGTTCAGGCACGGCCCCTTGAGTAATTTTTCAAAGTGGTTCGGAGTGCCCTCCGTGGGCTTCCGACCACCCTTGCGGTCAGCAGTGGCCACGAGCGAGTCCTCGGGTCATTATTTCTTATTCTTCCTTTTGGTGGAACGATTGGAAGTGCCTTCACCGACACCCTCGTCCCGCCTTGCCTTGCCCTCGAGGCGATCGAAGATCGCTCCGACCACCTCTTCTCCTAAGGCATGGCTGGTGGCGATATCCAGGAGTTCCTAGGTGGTTCGTGGGCCCTTGCGTCCCAGCGTATGAACCAAGGACTCGCAAGTCATCCTAGACAGGAAGGCTCCTATCACGTCGGCGTCGGCGACGTTAGGGAGCTCGCTGCACTATCAGGAGAAGCGTCGAATGTACCCGTGGAGGGTCTCACCAGCCTTTTGACGATAGTTCTTGAGGTCCCATGGGTTCCCAGGGTGCTTGTATGTGCCCTGGAAGTTTCCCACAAAGATCTCCTTCAGATCCGCCCAACTCTGGATTGCGTTGGACGGTAGGTGTTCCAACCACACTCGTGCCGAATCGGTAAAGAACAGTGGAAGGTTGCGAATAATGAAGTCTTCATTATCCGCACCACCGGCTTGATAGGCAAGCCAATAGTCTTCGAGCCAAAGTCTGGGATTTGTCTCCCCATAGTACTTAGAGATATTGGTAGGTGATCGGTACCTTGGCGGGAAAGCAGCGTTGAGGATGTGCCGACCGAAGGCCCAAGGGCCTGGTAGGTCGGGGCTCGGGCTCCAGTCCTCGCCGCTGTCGTAGCATCCACCGCGACGAGGACGATAGCCATGGTGGGCTCCTTCTCTCGGGTCGCTGTAGGTGCGTCTGTGGGCGTCGAGAGCACTGCTTGTGTCACGGTTGTGGCTGAGACATTGATGTATTGGGATCGCAGCGCGCTGCCTGCCACCTTGTGGTGCCTGGTGGACCAATGCGTCCCTGTCAGGATGCCTGGAGGGCGTTCGCTGGCTGATGTCAAGCTCGCATCACCGAGACAACGAGCTCTCCGCCTGCTGCGCCGCCGCACGCTCAAGCAGCGTGCGAATTTTCTGGTGGGCCCGACGATCCTCGGGCATTGCGGCCTCTAGAAGGCCATGGAGCAAGGCCATTGTGGCGGTGATGTTCTGGCTTGCCCAAACGAAGTGAGGAAGGGTTTCATCATTGGCGATGATCCTTCGGTTTACATCACGGGCCACGGCACGTGCGCGCCCACTGTCTTCGTGGCGTTCGATCTCCCAATCGACCTCCGCATATTCCCACACAAGCTGGAGTCCGGCTTCATCGATCTCCCGCTTTTGGGCTCTTAGCTGCTCCACCCCCACACGAGGTGGGGCCGCTATCTCCCCTTTGGTTTTGTCGCCGAGGTTGCCTGCTGGGGTAGACTACTCCACGGAGATGTATTCGACGTGTCCCTCGGGGGTACCCGCCATGAAACATTCCCGGGAGGGGTGATGGCTCCCCCTACTAGAGTCAGAGCCAGAGTCCGACCCCGGCCCCTCTACAAGGAGGCCATGGAGGGATTCCGTGATGCTTTTGATCATCCCCACGAACTCATTGTTCGTGGGAGATGGGATCATGTGCTGCGCCACAAGGTGGCTAATGGTCGCCGCGGTGTTGTGGAGACCGAATGGAAGCGCCGTCGGGGCCCTCTGTGCGGAGTGTTTCGGAGAGAGGGTGAGGCGGCCTGGGTCCTCCCTGGATGGCTAGGGTCCAAGGGAGACGCCGGGCTGGCGCTCAAGCCTCCCATAGTTGAAGCCGATGGAGGGGAGAGATTGGATGGCGGCATGGGCCAATGCCAACTCTCCTCCCACCATGACGATGAAGTCCAGGTCACCGAAACATGCGTGTGTGCTTAGGACCTAGCTGATTGCATGGCTAGCCATCCGTGGCCTGATTTGGAACGCGCAAAGGCCCCTACCTGGCGCGCCAACTGTCGGTGTTTTGAACAAACACCAACTAGTAAATTTATGTTTGTTGCGCGTTAGGCTTGGATGGTGTGCTAAAGGACACAAGGTTTATACTGGTTTAGGCAGAATGTCCCTACGTCCAGTCTGCTGCTGCTCGTGTTATTAGCAACAAAAAAGGTTTGTAGTAGGGGTTATAAACGGTCGAGAGAGGGACAGGTCCTAAGTCTCTGATGGAAGGGTCAAAAGGATGCCAAGAGCTTGGTTGCTGCTTGGCCGTGTGTTGTGTGATGTGTTGTGTATGAGATTGATCGGTCCCCTTAGCGGGGTATCCTACCCTCCCTTTTATAGACCAAGGGGGGAGCAGGGGTTACATATGGGAGAAAGAGGAAAAACCAAAGGTACAAAAGGTCCTTCAAAGGTGCTAGGTCTTCATTTTCCCTTAAGCCTGCCCTGCTGACATGGCAGACCATGCCAGGGATAGCATGTTTCACTGATCCTGATAGGGCCGGGCTTTGGCTTCGTTTTAGCGAGTAGTCACGTCCCATCCTCCCCCGATGGATGGTGCGGTGTGTCAGGGTGCCGAGCCGTGACTCTGTGGCGAGTAGACAGGGAAGTGACTACACGCCTGTTAATGTTGATGACATGAGTTCTCTCTTGGATTGTAGTGGTTGTCGTATGCTCATGTTAGGATCCGCGCCCGAGGGCTGATAGCGGCACCCACAACACTGTAAGACCAAAGTTGGTGCCTACAACACTGTTCGGGATCTGCCATGCCTGAAAGGGCTTAATGTGCCCGTCCCGTCGTATCCTGATGGTACCTTTCTACAGGAGTGTAGGGTATGGTCCTCAGTACTATGGTTGACTCGAATGTCCTATCTTACCTCGTGCTCCTCATCATGAAGGAGCAGGGCACAGTTGTCGGGCGAGGCGGAGCCTGCCCTTAGCCATCGGGCGAGGTAGAGCCTGCCCTCAGACGTCGGGTGAGGCAGAGCCAGCCCTCAGCCGTCGGGCGATGCGGAGCCAGCCCTCAGCCATTGGGTGAGGCGGAGCCTGCCCTCGGATGTCGGGCGAGGCAGAGCCAGCCCTCAGATGTTGGGTGAGGTGGAGTCTAGCCCTCGGGGGTCGGGCGAGGTGGAACCAATCTTCCATCGTTCGGACAAGAAGTGTAGTAGCATTCTTGTCTGATCGGAAGCATCAACGTTCGATGGTTATTAGCTCCACCTCATTGGGTACCCTGGTATTAGGTCCCCAACAGTCGTGCTCCTATGGGAGAAGGATGAGTCGATTGGAGAGCACGCTATTAGAGAAGGATGAATCCATTTCTAGATGAGTCGATTCGTTCTGTGTATACGTGGCGTTCTCTCTCTTACATGAGTCGACTCACAACTACGGATGTGCTTAGGACAGCTCTAAATCGACTTTTAAGCAAGCTCTAAGCATTTTTCTCATATTTCAACAAAAGAGAGAAAAGCTAGCTCTTGATCAAGAGCTATGCTCTTACAAATATTTTAAGGTTATGTGAGAGTGTCATATCGGGCTCTTCATGTTAAAAGCTATGAGCTAAAAGTTAACGCTACTGTAGAAGTTGGCTTAGAGCTAGTAATGATGCGAAGGCCTTAGAGATCGGAGGAGTCTAAACTCTGAAGCTGACCGCTGAGTGTAGACTGAGCCACCCACGGGGCCCACCCTAGGTAGGCGGGCACCTAGGCCTCAACTTTGAAGCTGACCGCTAAGTGTAAACTGAGCCATCCTAGGGCCTGGCCTAGGCACCCAGGCCACGTCCGCACCTAGGGCAGCGTAACTGAAATACAATAGACGTTTAAGATATAGGTCATGGGCCACAATAATTACGCCCACCAGTGTTGAACCATCGGTGATTGGTTTGACACAGGCGGAAGCAAACGGCATGGGCAACGAGACGCAATGCGAAGCGATGCAGCTGCTGAAAGCTCTAGTTTGGTTTTGGTGAATTGATGAAACCCTATGTGCTAACCTATTTCCTCTAGTGATCATGAGGTAGGTAGCACTATTTCAAGTGGTGGAGTAAATGAAGATCATGTTGATGATGGTGATGGCCAAGGTGATCAAGTGCTCGGCTTAGAAAAGAAGAAAGAGAAAAACAAAAGCTCAAGGCAAACGTGAAACTTGATAGGAGCTTTTTGGTTTGGTGATCAAGACACTTACCAAGTGTGATCACATTTAGGATCGATAGCCATACTATTAAGAGGGGTGAAACTCGTCATGAAATGCGGCTATCAAAGTGCCACTAGATGTTCTAACTCATTGCATATGCATTTAGATTCTAGTGAGTGCTAACACCCTTGGAAATGTTTGTGAAAATATGCTACGTGCACAAGGTGATACACTTGGTGGTTGGCACATTTGATCAAGGGTGGTGAAGTTGGAGAAGTGGAGGAGGCTTCCCGAGGTGACCGAACGCTACTTTGGTGGTGACTGGACTCGGAGGCCTGTGTCCGATCAGTAGTGCGCGATATTGGGCGCTCTCTGGCTCTGACCGGACGCTGAGAAGTGTTTGTGACCTAATGCGACGGGGGTGGGTCCGGTTAGGCTGTTACGTACGCTGATGCAAGCACTGAGAAGGGGAAGTGAGGACCAAACTCGGTGTGGCGTCCGATCGTGCTCGATCTGACGCGTCCGATCAAGAAAAATTGGCTCAGGTATCTTACTGGAGTCGATCTGACGCTGGGTCACCGTGGGGAGCAGCACGTCTGGTCTAGCCTTCATGGCTCAGGCGCACGCATAAGCAGAGTGAGCACCGGCACTCCGATCGCCTAGAGAGGTGCGTCCAGTCTCACTTTAACAGCGGGGCGCTGGTTCCTCGGCCGTTGGAGATCAACGAATGATGTTTGAAGCAAGGGACATGTGGTGTGAATCTGTGGACCGGACGCTAGGCGTCACGTGTCCGGTCAGACCGACTGGTGCGTCCGGTCACTACGCAGTGAGTTGCAGTGAGAGCCCAACGGCTCTATTTCATGGAGGCTTCTATTTAAGCCCCATGGCTGGCTCAAGCTCACTCTCTTGTCCTTTTGCATTGACATAGTGTAGGGTCAAAATGGCGGACTAGAGGGGGATGAATAGTCCTTTCTAAAATTAATCGCACCGGCTAAACAAAACAAATGCGGAATTGAAACTATCGGTCTAGCCAAGACTACACCCCTCTATCTAAGTTCACGAGCACCTTGAAAAGATCCTAAACAAGCAACTAAGGTGCCGGGCTAGCTAGAGCTCACATAACCAATTTTAGGAGCAAGGTCACACAAACCTATGTCACTAGTACCTCAAGCACGGGGGAGCTCCTACACAACTAGTAAGCAAAAGCACAAAGCTCCTAAGCTCACTAGCGATACATAATAATAAGGCAACTAATGCCAATTTAGAAAGCGCAAATTACTTAGCTACACAAACTAAGCAATGTGATTAACAAGGTTACCAAAACTAAATTAGCCACGCAAGGGAGCTACTTCTATGCTACACAAGCAAGAAGGTAACTAGCAAGCTACACAAGCTAACTAAGTACAAGAGCAACTACACAAGCACAATATATATGAAAATAATTACAAGCTTGTGTAAAGGGGATGCAAACCAACGGGAAGACAAGGATGACACGGTGATTTTTTTATCCCGAGGTTCATGTGCTTGCCAACACGCTAGTCCCCATTGTGTCGACCTCTCACTTGGTGGTTCGACGGCTAATTGGCATCACCCGCCAAACCCGCACGTCGGGCACCGCAAGAACCTACCCCGAAAGTGAGGGTAGCTCAATGACACGCTCAACTAGATTTGCTCTTCGCGGTTCCCGTAGGGTGAGCACAATCCCCCTTACAAATCCTCCTTGGGAGCACTGCACCATCTTCTCGCGTGCTTCAACGGAGTCATAAGCCTCCAAGCCATCTAGGAGGTGGCAACCTCCAAGAGTAATAAGCATCACCGGCCTGCAACTCGATCACCTAGTGCCACTCGATGCAACCTCATAATGGAATCATACTAGAATCGCTCACTCACTGGATAAGATGAACATTATCAAGCACAAGTGAGTTAGAGGGCTCCCAAGCACACCTACACAAGCCAGCAAGGCTCAAGGGTGCTCAGCAACCGACCAAAGGCCGGCCAACACTTCTATTTATAACCCCACGACTCAAAAAGTCGTTACCCCTTCACTAGGAGAAGCCCACAGTGACCGGACGTGCCAGTCGTGATGACCGGACGAGCCAGGCCCTGTGTTCGGTCACTCTTGGCCGTCCACGTGGCCTCGCCGTTCAACCACGCCCGTCAATCACCAACGGTCACTGACACCGCCTCAACGGTCAAGTAACAACTGGACTCACTAGGCCATGACCGGACTCACCCATGATGCGTCAGGTCCCGTGCATGCGCTTGCCACTAAACTGATGACCGGACCCGCCATTGCTAGTGTCTAGTCATTTCCAGAGAGCTCCCGAGGAGGCCGAAACACGATTGAACGCGTCAGGTTGAACATGATCAGACGCAGCACCTGAGTCCGGTCCTTCACCGCCTACCACGTGTCACTACCGCTCCTCATGCCAAGACATCAGCATATATCATGACTGACCGGATGCGGTCCCTACGCGTCAGGTCACTTCTTCGCTTAGCATCTGGTCACTTGACTGAGGCCGCGCCTTCTCTGGAACACATGACCGGACGCACAGGTCCTACCGAGGCCTGCATTTGATCAACTCCAGTGACCTCTTTTCACCTCCTTTTCTTCACCGAGTTGATCCACATCAACTCCAGCTCCTTCTCATTTGCAAATATGCCAACACCACTAAGTGTTCACCAACTTGTGCATGTGTGTTAGCTTTTTACAAACGTTTTTAAGGAGTTAACCACTCAATTCACCGTGCCACTCGATCCAAGCAACATCACAAAGTTAGATCGCTCAAGTGGCACTAGATAACTGTTGGTATTTATAAGTGCAAATAGAATATGAAGGATTCTGTAAGCGCACAGAATACCATTGTAGTATTTTACTTTGAGTATTCCAAGTATCGCTATTTATATTTTACCATAGGGAAACAAAGGAGTAAAGTCTTATTGTGTAATGAAGGAATATCTATCAGTCAACATACCAGCCGAGCTAGAGCAAGGGGTAAAGGTAATGATAGGAATTAAGCATAATGACACTCAGGGGATAGATTACTAAGATAATGTAAACTAGTTAACTCGGGAGAACAACGGGTGAGGTAGATTCCTATGGCATTCTTATTACATGGTCAAAGTATATATACACCCATCTATAGCTAAGACTAACTCTACACTTGTGCACTTCGGGATGCCGCTTAGACGGTAGAGCACCTCTAAAGGGTAACTCTACTAACACGACTACGGTCCAACAATTTAAGAACCTACTTAATTCAGAGTGGACTACAAAGGATAGATGGGGCTATCACCTCCCGTTGCTACTAACCAACTAGGGAACAGGGTTTACTCATAGGCAGAGCATCGTATAAGCACCATGCTTACACAAGACTCGGCTACTTAGCCTAACCGATAAACTAGCAAGCTAAGCGCTCTATGAACCCGCACACAAAAGTAATGATCACCTTAACTAAGCAAGATATATACTCAAAGTAAGCATAGCCATGTAGATAAGAATTGATAATAAGTCTTACAAGATGTAGAAGTGAAGATACAAGGCTTTGCCAAGCCTCCAAGACTATATCCGGGACTTGAGCATGAGCTCAACTCGACCCCCACTCCTGAGCTACTAATCTGCTACATTGGAGAGCTCTAGACCTAATCTCTCGGGTGTATGTTGATCTGAAGGAGAGATATGAATTAGGGTTTCCAAGATGGCTCCAAGGAGGGGGGTATAGGGCTGTATATATAGGGGGTAGCGTCAATTTAGGATCCTCGGATCAAACCGACTTGAATAAACGGCGTAGCTGCAATCTAGGAGGCAGTGGAGAACCGATGTTCGAAGGAGAGCATGACATCTGGGTCCCATGGGCTGGTCAGCCTATAGGTGGGGCCGACCGGCCCCATATGTCAGCCCCTCAATGTCTGCTTTTGGTGGGTTGCCTTCCGGAGTGTTCTAGAGTCTTCCCACATCGGTTTCATTGTGGATAAACGTGATTTGTTTTGATGAATAGGTCCTCCTTGATGGATTTCTGGATAAATCCTCCTGCAAACACAGATTCACCAAAACTCGTGGATTTTATTAGTTTAAACCCCTAGACCTATGTTTGGTGATGGAATTAAGCATATATGTAGGATATGTTGATGATTTATGATTGATGTTAACGACCATCAACAAGCTCCCCCACACTTAACCTTTGCTAGTCATTGAGCAAAGCCAAACTCAGTAATGGATCAGGAGTTGCTATAATGTTTTCACTCCTCAAAAGTACACATGAGTTCAATCAAAAATTCTCCTCCATATTAGAATAAACTGATCTGACTTTCAAACTTACCCATATTACCTTCAACCATGGGGTTTCTTTGCTTTCACTTGTGTCTTGAGCAATTGAAAGATAGAACGATCAAGTCAAGCACTATGTCTCAAGTTCTTTGTTCTACCATTGTTCTAGAGTTTTTATAAGTTTTCAAAATAAAACTCAGAGATTCCTTTGTATGGCACTCTCAAGTCTCTCAATATATGTGGTATTTGTGAATCCTCACCAAAGGCAGTAAAGATAGTATGCCATTTTTCTCTTCCTACCACTAAGGCTTATGTGGAGTTCATAGGTAGGGAGAAAGCTAGAGCATACTTGCAACGCATATATTATAAAGTCAAACCTCAGATCCAAAGAGAGTTGAGTCATACAATCAAATCAAGATGTGCATGTGTGTGGATGTATATGGTGAATATATTTGGTGGCTAACCTAATTCTACTTTGCTCTTTGAAAACATATCTCTCTTTTGAAACTTGGAAACAACTTGGCAAGAGAACATGGGCTATCTTATTTATCTCTCTCTCTCTCTTCAGGCGGGCATCTAAGTACCCATTGTTTTTCAATATCTCGGACACTTGTCCATTTTTTCAACTCTTTTTTTTCTTTTTCTTTTTTTTGCATAACTTTTGCATAGCCCATGCCTCTTCTCTACAACAAAACTTTTGAGAGATAGCACCAAGAACTTTGGAGCATTTATTTCATGGATGGAAAAACCTATCAAGCATATTTTTAGTGTTCACTCCCAGTATAGGAGTAAAACATTTTCGGGTGGATCTAAATGGAAGGTATGTTTTTGCGCCTACCACCAGTGTAGGAGTAGTGCATATTTGGGTGGTGTGTATGTGATCTTGATTTTAAGAGCATGACAAACCTCTCATAAGGGTCAACAAAGCTTGACAAAACTCATTGCAAAACAAGCAGCATATATGTGGAAGTTTTCCTAGCCTAAATAACATGTATGGCTCTGGTGGGAATTCATGGGGCGCGGCACCAGTGCCGCCCCTCTCGACCATCACCTCGGGGTCGACGGTGGCAGACCCGCTTTCCCCCATCCACCGATCCTCGGCCGGCACGCCGTGCGAAGCGGTGGACTCTCCGGCCTCCACCGACCTCACCGACTCACTTCCCTCCGCATGGAACGGGAAGGGTCCCTGCAAGGATGGGTGGGCACTTGTCAGCGTGTCCTCGTCCTCCAGGATGCCCCAATCCACGTCGACGACTACCTCGTCGTCATCATCATCATTGTCGTCGTCATCATCACTGCTCACGTCCTCTCCCCGATCCCGTGCTTCCTGCTTTAGTCATCTCTCCTTCTTCATCTGCTCCCTTGCCTTCTTGTCCTGCTCAGCCGCGAGGCGATTCGCCGCCGCCACGGGCATGTCCTTTGGCGGCGGAACCAGACTGTCTTTGAAGACTAGCCCCCCCCCCGGCTGGTCCCAACGTCACAAAAGCAAGTTTCAAAAAAGATGAAGATTCAGGAAAAAGAAAGAGCACGGGAGAAGAAGGCTTACGAATTCGAAGAACCCAGGTTCTGGCCGCATTGGGGGATGTCCGGGGACCGGATACACAATGTCGAGGATGCCACCTTTGGAATCCTTCATCGGCTCCGTCGCCTCCTTAATGCGCTGCGCCACTTCCGAGAAAGGGAGCGCCTCATCAACAAGCACCGTCCCCTCGAACGATATCCCGAGCATCATCCGGTAAAGGGGAAGCGTGCGCATCATCAGCGGCGCCACCCTCCTCGCATGATAGGCACCGATAATTCCCGTCCCCTTTACGCCCCGTTCCTTCAGAGCTTGGAGGGCAGAAAGAAGGTCGGAAAGGTGTTTCTTGTCTTTGGACTGGACGCCCCAAGCCCATGACCCCGGAGCCTCTTCGATAAGGTGCCCGGTGTACCTCAGCAGGGTGGCACTCACATCATCCCTGACATAAAACCACTGCGAGTGTCATCCCTTATTAGACATCGCCAGACGCATGAACGGGTAACCCCTCGACCGGGTATGGCGCAGATGAACACTGGCGCATCCCATCGGCACGCTCACATCCTTCCCCCTAATCTTCCTCTTCGACAAACTGACGGTAAAGAAATACCGCCACAGATCAAAATGGGGATCGATCCCCAGGAAACCCTCACACAGGGCAACAAACGCCGCCATATGTTGAACCCCGTTGGGAGTAAGATGCTGCAGCTCCACCTCATAGTAATCCAGCAGCCCCCGAAGGAATCTATGCACGGGTACTACAAATCCCCGCTCATGAAAGATGGCGAAAGATACGACATACCCTTCAGGTAGCGTCGGCTCACCCTCATCACCAGGTATCAGCCACTCCTGGACAGCGGACAATGGACGGAGAAGGCCATGGCGGACGAGGCCCTCCAAACGTCGAGAGGTGATGCTAGATCTGCCCCACAACTCCATTAAAGCGATTGGGAGAAGGTGGGCGCAAGCTCGACGGCGGCTACAGGACAGGCGCAAGCTTGACGGCGGCTGCAACACAGACGCAAGCCGGTCGACGGTGGCGGTGCGAGCGCAGGAGGCTGGGGCGATTGGCGGCGGATGTCTCAGACGCAAAGGCAAGGGGGCAAAATACGGAACCTTGGGGGCGAACCCCATGGTTTTATAGGGGCGACGAGCGCGAGAAGGGCAACCGTTCGCCTCGATCTCCGAGCCTGCCACACGCACCGCCGCGTCACATCGCGGGACGCGCGCCCGCAGTCCCTATCCTTTCCCATCGAAAATCATGGTGGACGGTTCGCCTTCCCCAGGCGAATCCGAACTCTCTTCCCACCTGGGGAAGGCAGGTCACAAAGATTTTTTCTATTTGGCCCACCTAGGGCCCAGAAGCTCGGCGGCCGGACCAACTGAGGGTGGGTCCGCGAACGATCCGAAATCAAGGGCGCAAGCATTACTGGGGTCTCGATCCATGGTCAAGCCCCAGTGAGGTCAGCCCTGAATGAGATCCCCGTGAACGGGATACCACGACCCCCTCGAAAAAATATCCAGTTGACGAAAAAACCAAGTCCTTCAGCCTTACCTGCGAAGGGTCCGATACAACCCCCCAGGCGGTTCTATCCGAATCACCTGGAGGCTCGGGGGCTACACCCATCGGGTGCGCTCGCGCGCACCCTCTAGCAAAATGACTCTGACGAAATCGAAAAACACCCTCCAGGCGGTTCTATCCGAATCACCTGAAGGCTCGGGGGCTACTGTCAGGGACCTAATACCAGGGTACCCCAGAAGGTGGAACCAATGACCATCGAATGTTAAAAACTTCTGGACGGACAAGGGCGCCGCTGCGTTCCTTGCCCGAATGACAAAAGTTAGATTCCGTCTCACCCGACGCCTTTGGGCCAGCCCCGCCTCGCCCGAGGACAAAGGGCTGGCCTCTGTCTCGCCCGACGCCTTTGGACTAGCCCGGCCTCATCCGAGGGCAAAGGGCTGGCCTCCGTCTTGCCCGACGCCTTTGGACCAGCCCCGCCTCGCCCGAGGCCAAAGGGCTGGCCTCCGTCTCGCTCGACGCCTTTGGGCCAGCCCCACCTCACCCGAGGGCAAAGGGCTGGCCTCCATTCTGCCCGACACCTTCAGGACAGCTCCGCCTCACCCGAGGGCTGAAGGCTAGTCTCCGCCTCACCCGAGGGCTGAGGGATACACTCCGCCTCACCTGACCCCCGAGGGGTGGGCTCGGTCACGCCCAAGGGATAAGGACTGGGCTCCGCCTCGCCCGATGACCGAGGATGAACCTCGCCCCGTTCGATGTCCAAAGGCTGGTTTTATCTTACCTGATAACTTCTCTCCCGTTCTCTCATGATGATGGGTACAGAGCAAGACAAGACGTTCGGGTCAACCACGGCTTCAAGGACCATACCCTGCGCCCCGGTAGGAAAGGTACTGCCAGGGAACGACTAGATAGGTGCTTTAGACCCTCCCGAGCGCCGTAGAGCCCAAAAGGTTTTGCAGGCGCGTACTCCTCGCCCTGTAGAGTTGTAGGCGCCGCCTTCAGCTCTAGGACACGGAACCTGATGAAGATACACGACAACCACTACACTCCAGAAAAGGATTTGTGATCTCCACGAATGATGGACATGCCGTCACCACATTATGGACCCAAGGGAGCGGCGCCCGCATACCGACCCCTCAGGTCCACCAAATCAAAGGACCTTGCCCACAGCGCTACCCCAGACCTCGACTCCGCGTCCCTCCGATAGAGACTCATAGGAGCCAGAAGGCGTGCGGAGCAAGGCTGGGCGAGGTCAATAAGTCAAAACACTGTACTCTAGCCCATACCCTGCGCAGGACACTATTCTATAACCATCCTGACATTCTACAGAAGCATCGACAGTATTGTAGGCACTTATCATCCTTTCGCACCCATCAGAATGGGTAACAAGGCTGGGTAGAAGTAAGCCACAAGGCTAGGTAGAGCACAGATCCTAAGCCCTGACCCTTGTAAAGCCGTCCCCTTCATCTAAAAAAGGGGATGCGCTTCCTCCAGCAGTGAGGGACCGAAACAACGCAACACACACATATAGTCAAGCTGCTACCAAGCTCTTGGCTTCCTTTCGACCCTTCCATCAGAGACTTGGGACCTGTCCCTCTCTCGATCGTTTGTATCCCCTACTACGAACCATTCACGGTGCTAATAACACAAGCAACAACAAACTGGACGTAGGGATATTCAGCCCGAACCAGTATAAATCTTGTGTCCTTTAGCGCACCATCCGAGCCTAACGCGCATTACTATAAATTTACTTGCCGGTGCTTGTACGAAGCACCGACAGGCACATTAAATCATGATAAGGTTGATGTTATGTGCATTGCCTTTTCTTACAACATGGATGATGAGATCAGAAGGATAAGTATGAGTGTGGCATTTGAATACATTTGTCAAATAGAGTGGTGTTGCTTAACCTATGGAAGGACTGTCTATCTTTACATAACGTATCAAACCTTACATAATTAAGACTGTCATCTTCCTGAGATAAGATGTGCAATGTTTTAGCTCATTTGGTTAAGACTGAGATCAAGAAAGTGATGCTATGAACAAACTTAAGGAACAAGACATGTTGAGTTAATCAGGTTGGATCAAGCAAAGTTGTAACTCAAACATGTTTGTTTCTTTATTTGTATAGTTAGTAAGATCAAAGGAAAGCTTTTTAAATAATGACCACTAACCTTAAGATGTTACCTTCATCATTGGAGTGTGATGACACCATGTGATGAAGGGTAGATGACTTGTGGTGATATTTTCATTCTGCTTGAAGCCTTCCTTGCTTGATTAACTTTGCATCTTGAGCAGTTCATGAGCATCTTGTCTCATATGTTGTACTCCTTTTTCATCCTTTTGTGATGCCATCCTTTTGTCCTATCTTTTGTGGATCTTGGCATTGTGTTGGACCTTCCGCTCTATTCATTGTTTCTTCTCTACAAAGGATTAGCGGACAACACATACCCGGAGGAATATACAAATAATTCAAAGCAAGGATAGTGTTGTCATAGAGCTAAAAATCATTTTCTATGCTACATAATAGTTGGTTTTAACATTTTAACTAGCATAGAATCTTAATCCCATGTTTAAATAATGCACCTTGATTGTTCACCACTACTTCAACTTTTCAACAAGGTAAAGGTAGAGGTGTGTAAAATTGTTTTGAGTAACACCTCACACCTTGATTTGTTTCTACGAATGATCTCCAACAAAATTTGAATACTTTTCCTGTTAGTCCATGTGTACAGCCGAATTCTATACAAATATGTTTTGATCCAATAATGTTTGAATAGTATTCCAAAGCATACTTATAACTGAACAAGAAAGCTTGAAAGACTAAAGAGATTTATTCAAGTAGAAACAAGAATATGTATGGCGAACCAAAGGAGCATGATTACGTAATTTTTTACTTGTTAGAGATTTAACAAGTTGAGCACATCATAAAGGTAGGGATGACCAAGACAAAATAGAAACATGGCATGAGATGTTTTGAAGAACTCCATCCCCCATACTTGAATTTTACGAAATGCAGAATCAAGTTTGGATGATAGAATTCTCCTATGAATGTGATTATATGTTGTATAATGGTTGGTTGGATATACCTTATGTTTTCCTTCTTTTTATTGAAATGATTAGCGACAAACATAGCTAAAGGAGGCTTATCTGATTTACCTATGGGCGAGAGCTCATAGTACGTTGAGCAGGACTTTTTCTTGTATTAAGCTTTTCTTTGCAGCATTCGGACAGTTGCATGATCTTCTCCCGTCAACCCTTCTTTGATTTATGTCGATTCTTGGTTAACGAGTTGGTGTTCAGTGGAGATGCGAACTCAAGTTCCTCCTTGATTGTCTAGCAGCGTGGCGGAGAGCTGTTCTTCTTTGTTTGTCAGTGATTCGCCAGCCGTCTTTATGGTCAAAGAAGGAACCTCATTGGTACTTGTATGAAAGCTTCATCTCAATGACTTAGGGATGTTGTCTTGCGACCATGGTCGCGGCCTTACGAGACACCATCGACAGACCTCCATTGATTACTGATGTTTGTTGATACGAGGATGCATGCCTTGATGTAGTGGCATTTGTCATCCTAGTCCTTGCCGTCGATGTGCGAGTTGGTCTTTTCGAAGGTGATGAAAGCAGGCATTAGATTGGCTAATATGAGGTGAGTTGCTCCCTGCTTCTTATCAGTCTCCTAGCTTGAGTCCTAGAAAGGCTCAATGATAGGTTGCCTTTGACGTTACTCATGACCAGTTGATTTGTCTGTCCACTTCCTATGAGTAAGTGCTTCTATTGTAGATCCTTTTTGTGGCACTCGTCTCATTTCTCTTTGTTCCATAGCTAAAGTGGTGGTTTGGTTTGGGTTCGTATGTTCATACCAAACCATGGACAGGCATAGCTTATATTCATTCTTTCCTGTAAAATGTTAGTGAACACATACCCGAGGAGATACAACAAATTTGCATTATAGGTTGTTGTCCCTAACTTTTGTAGTTTTCCTCTATGCTAATGAAAGGATGGTTTAGGATTGCTTTAGCATAGATTTTATTTATTAACAAATTTTATGTGTTGGCTACATTCTAGCATGGTTCAAGGCTAAGATAACTTGCAACAAAAGATAAGTGAATAAACCTTGATACTCACAGTTCTTCCTTCCATGAAGAATGAGCTGGATCTTCTTTGTGTAAAGTTATTGGAATTTATCATATGCCTTGCTTCATCTCTGGTGTGAATTTATCTTAGGACTTTCCCAATTTGAGTTTGAGAGTTTTTTGCAGGGGTTAGTCTAACAAAATAACCAGTATCTACTACATCAAGCTTTAGTTCAATAACCAAATTAAACTCTATGTCTAATTTAATTAAGAAAGGCATTTTAACCTAAGCACCACGCTTAATTTAAAAAGCCTTTGGAAATAAGGTCATACACCTCTTGATTTAAACTAAGCACCATGCTTACTTTAAAAGATGTATAAAGATACTTCAAACCCTAAACATACTATAGTAAACAAAAGGTAACATGAACGCATTATAAAGATTTATTCAAATAGAGATGAAAGAGCATGATCATGGTGAGAGAATTTTTTTAGATAAAAGATGCAAGAGGCATGAATGTATTCAAGCGACTAGATATGATGTGGATTTGATATGAGAGAATTTAAACTAAATGGAGTGGATGCATGAATCAAGTAAAGTAAACATGCAATGGTAAGCAAGAATTTAAAAGATAACTACTCATCAAGTTTAAAGTCCATGAGCAAGACTATCTCACCTTTCTTGATCATACTTACCATGACACACATGATGGAATTTGTGAGTAGTGCAGCGTCTGTTTCCATCACTTGAGATGTGATTTGAATCTTGTGACGTCGACCATTTCTCCAATCTACACATGGTTAGAAATATATATATACAAACCTGTGAGATGGCAGGGTTCCAATGTTGATGGATCTTGAATGTTCAGGCACCCTTGGGTTCTTCAATGTTTCTTCTTTTCTTGTGGAAGCTTGCCGGAAGGTCGAAACGGCATCTGTTGTCCTATCTTATTCCACAATTCAACAGAATAGGGGTAATCCTACTAAAGCTAGTGGTATGTTAATGATCTAAATCTTTACGCCAGTTGTTTCCCTGGCAATGGCGCCAAAAATGCTTGTTGGTATTTATAAGTGCAAATAGAATATGAAGGATTCCGCAAGCGCACAGAATACCATTGTAGCATTTTACCAGGAGTATTCTAGGTATCGTTATTTATATTTTACCACAGGGAAACAAAGGAGTAAAGACTTATTGAGTAATAAAGGAATATCTATCAGTCAATATACCAGCCTAGCTAAAGCAAGGGGTAAAGGTAATGATAGGAATTAAGCATAATGACACTCAGGGGACATATTACTAAGATAATATAAACTAGTTAACTTAGGAGAACAACGGGTGAGGTAGATTCCTATGGCATTCTTATTACATGGTCAAAGTATATAAAAACCCATCTATAGCTAAGACTAACTCTACTCTTGTGCACTTCGGGACGCCGCTTAGACGGTAGAGCACTTCTAAACGGTAACTCTACTGACGCGACTACGGTCCTACAATTTAAGAACCTGCTTAATTCGGAGTGGACTACAAAGGATAGACGGGGCTATCACCTCCCGCTGCTAGCACCCAACCAGAGAATAGGGTGTACTCACAGGCAGAGTATCGTATAAGCATCATGCTTACACAAGACTCGACTACTTAGCCTAACCGGTAAACTAGCAAGCTAAGCGCTCTATGAACCCGCACACAAAAGTAATGATCACCTTAACTAAGCAAGATATATACTCAAAGTAAGCATAGCCATGTAGATAAGAATTGATAATAAGTGTTATAAGATGTAGAAGTGAAGATACAAGGCTTTGCTGAGCCTCCAAGACCAGATCTGGAACTTGAGCATGAGCTCAACTTGACCCTCACTCCCGAGCTACTAATCTACTACATTGGAGAGCTCTAGACCTAATCCCTCTGGTGTATGTTGATCTGAAGGAGAGATATGAATTAGGGTTTCTAAGATGGCTCCAAGGAGGGGGGACAGGGCTGTATATATAGGGGGTAGCATCAATTCTAGACCCTCGGATCAAATCGACTTGAATAAACGGCGTAGATGCAATCTAGGAGGTGATGGAGAACCGATGTTTGAAGGAGAGCATGACATGTGGGTCCCATGGGCCAGCCAGCCCCACATGTCAGCCCCTCGAGGTCTGCTTTTGGTGGGTTGCCTTGTGGAGTGTTTTAGAGTCTTTCGATATCGGTTTCATTGTGGATAAACGTGATTTGCTTTGACGAATAGGTCCTCCTTGATTGGTTTCTGGATAAATCCTCCTGCCAACACAGATTCACCAAAACTCGTGGAATTTATTAGTTTAAACCCCTAGACCTATGTTTGGTGATGGAATTAAGCATATATGCAGGATATGTTGACGGATTATGATTGATGTTAACGACCGTCAACAATGACTGATATGTAAACAAGTTTGCCCCTCTTTATAGTACGGTCATCTATCCTAAACCCGGTCATCAACTTCTCTACACATCTATGACTGGTGAAATGAAATGCCCTACAAATATACATTTGCCTTGCGCATTCCATTCCATCTCCTCCAATGTCGATGCAACAATGCACTAACATGATCAATAATGATATGATCCACTCCATATCATCACATGACCATATTGGTTCATCGATCTTGACTTCACTTGCTCTTCACCGTTGCTTTGGTCCATCAGCGCCAAGTCATCACTCAACTTGTCCTTCACACTTGCAACCGGTCCATCAAGCCAAGCCTTGTCTTGATCTTCTCCACCTTGGTCGCATGACTCATTGTCATGTTTCATATGCAATGAGTTAAATCATCACATGTGTGAGCCTTGCAACAAATCCAAGCCATTTCATCTCCATGGCATAGGTTACTCACACATGATGTACTTGTGGACTAATCACCCGTGTATCTCACTCAAACACATATTAGTCCACCTAAGGTTGTCACTCAATTACCAAAACTAAAGAAGAACCTTTTAATCTCTCCCTATTTGGTAATTGATGATAACTCTACAAAGATATGGAAATTAAGCTCTTTTGGATTCATGTTGCTTGCCCAAGCAATTTTACCATGTGTAAATGATTTTGGACAAGTACCACAAACCTGAATTGGTAGTATTAGCTCCCCCTACATATGTGCTAGAGTGTTGAGGTTTGAAGCCCGCACATATGCATAGATTGGAATTTTGTGAGAGTAATAACTACCAAATGATGCTAAGATGTATAGAATAAACCTTTGAAGCGTGATACCAATCGGAGTTGCACTTTTAACACCAACCTTAGCACCATTAGTAGCTAGACAATAAAAATACTAGAAACCTCGTGAGATCAACATTATAAGCAAGGTTCTAGTACCAAGTGTAGAAATACAAGTCTAGCTACCATCCTATGCATGCTAGTTATCAAGTCATCAATCAAGTTCTACAACTAGCATACACTGCACAAGCATGCATATCAAATTTAAAAAACTTATGCAATGCAAGCAAGCACATGACTATGCACATATCAAATGAAATCAATCAAAAATTCATGAGCTTGCTCCCCCTATTTGTGTGCTTCTCTTTGTCCAAGAATTTGATCCTTCTTATTTCCTCAATGTTGCTACCTCTTTGTCCATTGTCCATTGTCCATGTCTAAATTCTACTTCTTTGTCTCTTCTTCGTCTCAATCTCTCCCCTTTTGTCATCAATTTCCATAAAAGGTGTGCATCTCTAGATACAAAGGGTTGCTCTAGGGATAGATGGTTGACACTTGAATCTTGCATTTTTTATGGACACCACCACATATGTTGGAATGACACCACTTGTATAGCTCTTGAGATACAACACATAGGATCTTTGACCTTGATACCAATTGGTGGGACACCTCCCCCTATGTCATAGCATGGGTCATCCACTTGATAATCTTGAGCTCTTGAATATGAGGGAACTTCCTTTATTTGATGATCACTTAAAGTTGAGGATCACTTGTGGAACCACCATCTTGTATGATTGATACCACGTGTATGATTGATTTATCAATAAAAACCATTTCTTGAACATTTGCTAACTTCATGAGTACCACTTGTAGGATATCACTTATAAGTTAATCTAGACACCACTTGTGAATTCTTCTTGAAAAGTAATTTGAGTCTAGATACCACTTGAAACAAATAAACTAGATACCTATTTGCATTGTTGTGTTGTGCTTGTACTCTTATCACCATCATGAGCTTCTAATAATGACTTGAACTACATTGATTTGCCTAAGCTTCCAAGTCCGGTTTGAACCCTCTCTAAACTTCTTCACACACATTAAGCGGTTATCTTATCGAGGTTGTACTTGTCACTTGTTTAGTAATCCAAATTAAATCAAGTACTTGGGATCACTAGCTCATGAACAAATTCATATGGTTACCACTAGATCAACTAAATCATTCAAGCAATAGTGGTAGACTGTGAATTTAAAACTTTTATTTGTCATGCATGATCCTATTCATCATGAACTATATGCACTAATCACATACTAGTAAGGGATGAAAATGATCATGCACATTACAATGATACCTTTGCTATGTTGGAGAAGAGGATAGTCACATAGATTCCAATTTGTTTCTCCAATAACAATGTGAAGTCCAATTATAAGCTTGGTGAAGACTAATCATCAATAATGAAATCCATTCTTCACCCATATGATTTGAGAACCACTAATGATCAAGTGCACTATCATAATGTGGTTGGCTTGCTTCTTCATTTCATCTTTGCTTGCATGAGAGCATCAATATGAGAATACCACTTTCATGACTAGCTCTCTTTTTTGGTGTTGCTTGCTTTTCTTGATCAACCCTTTTGATTGCTTCAACTAAGCATCTCAAATGTTTCTTGAATTACCACTTCCATGTTAGCCTTCCAAGTACCACACTTAGTTTACCTACAAAAGGTGGCAAGTCCCTATACTAGGGAGAAGTGACCTCTCTCCATAGAACCATTCTTGATACTCACTTGAAATGACTTTGTTTGATTGATCCATGGACCTAACTTGATGAATATCCTTGAATCTTTCTTTGTGTCCTTTTGTTTCTACTTGTTTAAGTCCTTTTCTTTCTACCAAATGGATTTTCAATTGTCACTAGAACTTAAACTCTATCTTCATCTTAAGTTTGATCTTGATCTTCTAATTTGAGTACTAAATGAGTGCCAAGTACACTCCACAATCAAATGGCCTTGTACTCATCACTTGTCATACTTCTAGATCATTACAAAACCAAACTCAGGTTCCTCAACCACTTCTAAACATGTTTCTAACTTGAGGACCTTTCAATCAAAGTGACTCCAGATCAATCCAACAATTGTTACTTTTCTGCTAGATTTTGTACCCTTCAAAGAAATATTCATAACTCCCAATATACATATCCAAATACCATGAAATTTGGTGGAGATGTGATTCACTAAGTCATCTAGTAGTTTTAAAAATTTGAGTTTCATGTGACTTCTAGATTGCTACCAGATTTCAATTCTTTCACCAGTGCTACATGCTGAAAACTGCTGCACTATGGCTGACAAGATCCACTCCTAAACCGAAGCATCTCTTATCCAATTCTCATGAAATTTATACAACTTCTTATAACATAAGTTTGTAGCATGCATACCAAATTTCAAGCCAATCCAATAAGATTTGATCATCAAGCATGGATAAGATCACAGCTCACTTAGATTTTGCAATAAAGGACATATTTCAATCACTTGAGCTATTCTTCATCAAATGTGAATCAAACTTGAAACTAACTTGTTTGAATACTTTCACAAGATATATATCCATTCAATCCACTCACTAAAGGTTGTCTTATGAATTTATCTAATACAAATCAATCCAAACTTGATTACTAAGCATTTATCCATTCAATCATCTTGTAGCAAGCAACCAACTCATATGCACCCAAATGAAATGGTCAACCAGAAATATACCTTGGTTAGCTCATGATCATCCAATTAGTAAGCTTCAACTCATATCTTTGCAAGCTATCAAATATATCAATAAATCATCTACAATATGAATGTTGCACTTGTATGTTGATAGCTCTTGGACTTCACTATCTTCTCTTGGCATTGGGATAATGATCATCACTTGTCAACACTTGGCTCAATCATAAGATCAACACAATGAATACTACTTGAACCAAGCCTCCAATGCCGATGGTACCTACAATCAATCATCCACTTTTTGTGGTACACAAACTTGTTTGGGTCCTCTCAAATTAGATGCAACATACCTAGGCATAGCCTTAGTATGGGTAGCGGGATATTTTGCAATTGCAACCAATGAGGTACCATCGCCATCCTTCCTAAGCATAGAATCATCATTAATTGAAATAGGCTTAGGAGTGTTACCTAGGGGACATGAATGTGCCATGTGTCCCTTTTCCCGGCATGAGTAGCACTTTCTCTTCGATTGAGCCTTTTCTTCCTTGCTCATATGGTGCTTCCCATTGCCTTGCTTCTCCTTCTTTGTTTGAGCCTTCTTCTCAAGATTGTTAGGACAACCCAAATCTAGGTGGCCCAATTCATTACAACTATGGCACTTGATGTGAGCAACTTCCTTCATCTTCTCTTCTTTGTTCTTGCCCACTTTCTTTGCGTCTTGATTCATCCTTGGACACATTGCTCTTTCTCTTGCTTTTCTACCCCTTCTTGTTTTCTTCTTCTTCATCAAATCATCACCATCTTCATGGTTGATCTCAATTTGCTCTTAGGGTGTCTTTTCTTGCTTAACTTGTGGCTTTAGTTGAGGCTTCACTTGTTGTTTCACCAATAGCTTGGTTGGGCACATTGAGGTGAGATGACCCCATGTGTGGCATTTGAAGCATTTGACATGCTTGAGCCTCTCCTCTTCTTTCTTCAACTTGATCTTTTTTCATTGGGGCAACTATTTGCAAGATGTCTCACATCATGGCATTTGAAGCACATGAAATGAGAGAGCCTCTCTTTCTCTTGCTTCTTCATCTTTCTCTCTCTTTTTCTTTCGCCCTTGGTCATGCTCTTCTTGTTGAAGCCAACGCCACACTTGTCACTATAACTTCTTTGAGTCTTTAACATGTGCTCAAAGGTGACTTTTGAGTTGTAGAACCTCTCTAACTTGTTGCTTAAATTCTTCACTTTATTTTTGAGCTCATTGTTCTCCTTCAAAATGTTGGTTTCACAAGACATAGAGGAAGAACAACCATCTAAATTTGAAGAACATGGCATAGCTAATAATTCATCATAAGAGGTGGATACATTCTTCTTGCCTACATCACAAGGGTTAGTAACAATATGTGATTGATTATTTGACCCATGTGATGAGCTCTCACTAGTTTTAATTTCTTCATTGGAAAGCTGATTAGTGAGAAAAGCATGGTCTTGTACCAAGTTAGCATGAGTAACACTAAGTTCCTCATGAGCCAATTTTAGCTCCTCATGTGAACAAGTAGTAATATAAAGTAGATGTTTTTGTTGTTCACATGTGTTCTTTAGAAAAGAGTTTTCATTTTTTAATTTCTCGGTTTTAGCCATCTCTTTTTCTAAAGCTTTGATCATGCAACCATATCTATCTAGAAGCTACTCATATGAATCAAGATCAATCACATTTGCATTAGATACCTTAGTGTCACCTTGTGACATGAAGCAATGTGATGTAGTTGGAGAGCTTAAAGAAACATCACTCTCATAGCCCGAGCATGATCCATCATCATCAATCTTGTCAAGTGATCTTGTGGTAGAATCATCATCATCTCACTTGCCATGAGGTGGAGCAATCTTCCACAATCACCAAATCATGGTCATGCTCAACACACTCATGCGCCTCTTCCTTGGGCTCATCCTCATCGTCGACGACCGTCCCATATTTCTCATTGAGATAACTCCAAATCTCATCGGCGGTCTTCATGTTAATGATCTCTCCAAATATGCAATCATCCAAAGATCTATGCATGATGTTAGTAGCTTGGATGTCGAGATCTAGGCATTTCTCTTGTGCTTGAGTTAGATTCTCTTTATCCAACACATGAGAAAAGCCTATATCTACCATCCACTACATTTGAGGGCAAATAAACTTAAATTGCATATCATCCAATTTTTCCATCGTGCAAAGTGAGTGCCATAAAAAATGTGTAGACAATCAACATCTAGCCCATGAGTCACCATCCTCTCGGCTTGGTGAAGACCACAAATGAGAGACCTAGCTCCGATACCACTTGTAGGGTCGAGATGGCGGACTAGAGGCAGGACTGAATAGTCCTTTCTAAAATTAATCGCACCGGCTAAATGAAACAAATGCGGAATTAAAACTATCAGTCTAGCCAAGACTACACCCCTCTATCTAAGTTCACGAGCACCTTGAAAAGATCCTAAATAAGCAACTAAGGTACCGGGCTAGCTAGAGCTCACCTAACTAATTTTAGGAGCAAGGTCATACAAACCTATGTCACTAGTACGTCAAGCACGGGGGAGCTCCTACACAACTAGTAAGCAAAAGCACAAAGCTCCTAATCTCACTAGCAATGCTCAATAACAAGGCAACTAATGCCAATTTAGAAAGCACAAATTAACTAGCTACACAAACTAAGCAATGTGACTAACAAGGTTACCAAAACCAAATTAGCCACGCAAGGGAGCTACTTCTATGCTACACAAGCAAGAAGGTAACTAGCAAGCTACACAAGCTAACTAAGTACAAGAGCAACTATACAAGCACAATATATATGAAAGTAATTACAAGCTTATGTAAAGGGGATGCAAACCAACAGGAAGACAAGGATGACATGATGATTTTTTATCCTAAGGTTCACGTGCTTGCCAACACGCTAGTCCCCATTGTGTCGACCTCTCATTTGGTGGTTCGACGGCTAATTGCATCAACTGCCAAGCCCGCACGTCGGGCACCGCAAGAACCTACCCTGAAAGTGAGGGTAGCTCAATGACACGCTCAACTAGAGTTGCTCTTCGCGGTCCCCGCAGGGTGAGCACAATCCCCCTTACAAATCATCGTCGGGAGCACCGCACAATCTTCTCGCGTGCTTCAATGGAGTCACAAGCACCAAGCCATCTAGGAGGTGGCAACCTCCAAGAGTAACAAGCACCACCGGCTTGTAACTTAATCACCTAGTGCCACTCGATGCAACATCACGATGCAATCACACTAGAATCGCTCACTCACTCGATCAGATAAACACTATCAAGCACAAGTGAGTTAGAGGGCTCCCAAGCACACCTACACAAGCCACCAAGGCTCAAGGGTGCTTATCAACCGGCCAAAGGCCGGCCAACACTTCTATTTATAACCCCACGGCTCAAAAGAGCTGTTATACCTTCATAGGGGAAGCCCGCAGTGACCGAACACGCCAGTCGTGATGACCGGATGCGCCAGGCCCTACGTCCGGTCACTCCTGGCTGTCCACATGGCCTCGCCGTTCAACCGTGCCCGTCAATCACCAACGGTCACTAACACTACCTCAACGGCCAAGTAACGACCAGACTCACTAGGCCATGACCGAATGCACCCACGATGCGTCAGGTCCCGCGCACATGCTTGCCACCAAACTGATGATCGGATGCGCTACTGCCAGCGTTCGGTCATTTCCAGAGAGCTCCCGAGGAGGCCGAAACACGATCGGACACGTCAGGTTGAACATGATCGAACGCAGCACCTGAGTCTGGTCCTTCACCGCCTGCCACATGTCACTACTGCTCCTCGTGCCAAGACGTCAGCTTACATCACGACTGACCGGACGTGGCCTCTGCGCGTCGGATCACTTCTTCTCTCAGCATCTGGTCACTTGACCAAGACCGCGCCTTCTCTAGAACACATGACTGGATGCGTAGGTCCTACTAAGGCCTGTGTCCGGTCACGGGTGACCTCTTTTCACCTCCTTTTCTTCACCGAGTTGATCCACATCAACTCCAACTTCTTCTCCTTTGTAAATTTACCAACACCACCAAGTGTTCACCAACTTGTGCATGTGTGTTACCTTTTCACTAACATTTTTAAGGAGTTAACCACTCAATTCACCATGCCACTCGATCCTAGCAACATCGCAAAGTTAGATCGCTCAAGTGGCACTAGATAACCGATATGCAAACAAGTTTGTGCCTCTTTATAGTACGACCATCTATCCTAGTCATCAACTTCTCTACACATCTATGACCGGTGAAATGAAATGCCCTATAAATATACCTTTGCCTTGCGCATTCCATTCTATCTCCTCCAATGTCGATGTAACGCATGCACCAACATGATCAATAATGATATGATCCACTCCGTATCATCACATGACTATATTAGTTCATCGATCTTGACTTTACTTACTCTTCACCATTGCTTCGGTCCATCGGCGCCAAGTCATCACTTAACTTATCCTTCACACTTGCAACTGATCCATCAAGCCATGTTTCATATGCAATGAGCTCCTTCATCACATGTGTGAGCCTTGCAACAAATCCAAGCCATTTCACCTCCATGGCATATGTTACTCACACATGATGTACTTGTGGACTAATCACATGTGTACATCACTCAAACACATATTAGTCCACCTAAGATTGTCACTTAATTATTAAAACCAAACAAGAACATTTTACATAGCAACCTTGTGAGCTTAGCCAAAGCCCTCCCACTCATCTCCATTATTGATTTATCATCTTTGTGAGATTGGAAGTGAATCCAAGTGCATTGCTTGAGTGATTGCATTTAGAGGCACTTGGTGATTGTGTTTTACTGCGGGTTTTACTTGTTACTCTTGGTGGTTGCCACCACTTAGATGGCTTGGTGCAGCGAGGATCGTCGAGAGAAGGAAGGTGCTTGTCTCCGACTTTGATCGTGGTGATTGTGAGAGGTTCTTGACCTTTCCCCGGCAGAGAGCCAAAAGGTACGTGGCTTGTGTGATCATCATCTTGTATTGGTTGTGCGACACCCGATTGTGGGTTTGGTGTGTGATGCCAATTAGCGCGTGAACCTCTAAGTGAGTGAATCGCCACAACAGGGACTAGCTTGCCGGCAAGCAAGTCAACCTCGGTGAAAAATCATTGTGTCATCTTCTTCCCGAGGATTTCTTAGTATTCATTGTGATTGATTGACTTCATCTTGTGATTGGCTCATTCCACGATACGGCGGTATAACTCACTATCCATCTTATGTATTTACATTCTTAGTGTAGCTAAGCTCTTTAGTGTAATTAGTTTAGAAGAGCAGTATTCTAGTTATAGGTCCATACAATTGGTATTATAATATGCATAAAAATAAAAATAATAATAACAGAAATGATGAAATATATAGAAAACAGTAAATAAATGAATAAATACATAACATAAATAAAAGATGATAAAATCTAGAGCAAAGAATAAGAAAAAAAATAAAAACACGTAATAGAGAAAAATTTAAAAGAACACCACATGGATACTTTTCAACATCCTAAAATATATCATAGAACATCACATGTATACTAGGTGAATATCATTAAATACATCATAGAACATCACTAAATACATCATAGAACATCGCCTAGATATTACGTGAACATCACTAAATACATCGTAGAACATCACATGTATAATAAGTGAACATCAATAAATACATCGTAGAACATAATTTTATATTGCATGAACATCACATGTATACTATGCGAACAACACAAAAAACATCATAGAACATTACATGTATACCACGTGAACATAAAAAAATCATAGAACATCACATATATAACACGTGAACATCACAAAAAAAATTCTAGAACATCATATTTATACTACATGAACATCACAAAAAATCACAGAACATGACATTATATACCACATGAACATCGAAAAAACATCATAGAACATCACTCTATATTATATGAACATAGCATCTCATGGAATATAGAAAAATAAAAACATGAAAAAATAATTAAGTAATGTAAAATAGAAAAATGGAAATAAAAATCTATAAAAAACATAAAGACAAACGAGAAGAAAAAAATAAATAAAAAAGAAAAAAAAAGAAAAAGAAAAAGAAAATAAAATAAAAAGAACATCGCTGCTCTATAGTCGAGAAATCAAGGAAAAACACATGACCACAATGACCACAGTGATGAGAATAAATAGAAGCAAGGAAAAACAATAAAAAGAAATGAAAAGTAAAATAAAAAAATAAAGGTAAAAATAAATAAGAAAAGGAAAGGAAAGGAAATAAGAATGAAAGCATAGAAAACTAAAAAGAAAAGAAAAAGAAAGAAATAGAAGCAAGGAAATAAAACAAAAAGAGAATAAATAGAAGCAAGGAAAAACAATAAAAATTCAAAAGGAAAAAAATAAAAGGAATAAATAAATAAGAAAAGAATAAGAAAAGAAAAGGAAATAAAATAAGAATAAAACATAAAAAACTAAAAAGAAAAGAAAAAGGAAGAATAAATAGAAACAAGGAAATAAAACAATAAAAATAAAACAAAAGAAAAAAGAAAGGAAAGGAAAAACAGATAAGAAAAAGAATAAGAAAAGGAAAAGAAAACGTTCCGTACCTGTGTCCGCGCACTGCCTCCCGCGCCCGCTCTTCCCGCACGCGTGCACTGTTCCCGTGCGCACTGTTCGACGGACGGCTCTGATCCGACCGTTGGGACCTGATGATTTCCGGTGTAGGGCGGCTACCAGGGAAGGCCTCGACACCACCGTCGTTCCTAGCCACCTGCAGCGTCACAATCCTCACCGAGCAATGGCTGGGCGTCGTCGCTGGGCAGTCGGAACTAGATGGGTGCCGTCGCCCAGGCCGTCGCGCGCCCAGGCCGCGTGCCCCCTGGTAGGGACTCTACACGAGCTCCTCCCCTCCCCTCCCCTCCTCTCGTTGCGAGGTGATGTCCGAAGGTTGAAGAAGAAACTGACATGCAGGACCCACACGTCAGCGAGTAGAGAGAGAAACAACAAGGGGTAAATATGTCTTTTCCCGTGTCGAGTTAAGGCTCCCAGTGATGCTGCTGCGCTGGCATGCCTACGTGGCGTGCCATATCAGTAAAAATAGTAAAAACGTAGGAGTTTTACTATTTGTGATTATGTATGGACAAAGCTGGCAAAAAGAGGTGCCTTACGTGAGGATGTCAAAAAAAATAAAAATCCCCTTACCCTCGGTCCGGCCGCCTACAACTGCAACCCATCACCTGGAGGGGTAACGCCCGAAAAGGGCCTTTGTCGTCATGCGCGCCGGCTCTCCGCGCGCCCGTGCGAGCGGGTCCGCGTCAGCGGCTCAGAAAGCCGTGCGCTGCTGGTAGGTAGAGGTGGCTACTCGCCGCGGCGCGCCGCGCAATCGAGGGATGGGGGTGAAACCTTGCGCTCGTCGTCAGCGGTCACGGGCTGCCTGGTCTGCTGCCCCTGCCTGCGTGCGCTGTGCAGTGCAGGTCAGCAGCCCGAGTACTGGCTTGGGTTTGCGTGACGTGAGTGCTTAGTTCTGTGACGGTGAAGGACCGAACCGGGCTTCAATAAACCCCGTTCATGCCGTCCGTGCACCGTGCAGGTGGGGGCGTGCCGCCAAACGAAGTCACCGACAGCGACAACCCGGGGTATTGTAGTATCTGCGACAAAAACAGTGCACCTAGAAAACGTAGGAGCAGATTGTGTGTGTCATAAAAAATCCTCAGTGACATGATGCTTCTCCTCTGATACAGAGTGCCGCCGTCCGCTGCCACGAATGGACGGTGGCGGCGCGCACGATGAACAACAGCCAAACCGAGCAAAATCTGGCGAGGCGTCCTTGACGAAGTGTTTAAAAAAATCATGACTTCCACGCTCTAGCAGCCGTCTGCCTTGTTAGGCCATGTTTAGTTACTCCCAATTCCAGAATTTGACACTATATAAAAAGAAGATTTCCCGTCACATTAAACTTGTGGTACATGTATGGAGTACTAAATGTTGACGAAATTAAAAACTAATTGCACAGTTTGGTTGTACTTTGCGAGACGAACGTTTTGAGCCTAATTAGTCAACGACTGGACAATTATTACCAAATAAAAACAAAACGGTACTGTAGCTACAGTGCACCGAAATTTTGGCGGCGCCGATTCGGTGCGTGAACTAAACACGGCCTTAGTTCCCATCGCCAGAATCCCATCTGTGAACTCGCCTTGGGCTGTTGGCAACTTGGCACCGATCAAGAGGAAAAGGAGAAAGCATCCCCTTGTATAATCTGCTCCATCCAATTGGCCACACATCCCATCTGCCACTTTGATAAGACCGCAGCACGCATGTCTCTCTCGTAATAATGGTATCATGGTTTATACCAGTGTTTATTTTACACTAACAAAAGAAATACAGTCAAATTTGCCCATGGTTCAGCGCCAGTATTTTACTGCCACTAGCCCACTACCACTACAGGGGGGTTGCCTGGTTTTGGACGCGTCGCGCGTGGCGTGGCATGCCTTTTGGCCACAGCTGCAAGGCAAATCGGCGTTGGCCTCTATTTTTTTTCAGTGATCTCGTCTTTGCGGGAATTGATTAGTGACCAGGAGGACCACGGAATCAGGCGGGCTGACAGGTGAATGATCTCTTGACGGGCGCCGGCGTGCTGCGCTGGTCCACGAACGCAAGCGAATTTTAATCAGCTCAACAGTCATCATAAATGGACTTGGTTGAGATGGGGAAACGAAAATGTTAGCGACCACAGTCTCGTCCTAGCTAACAAATGGACAGGCGTGTCACCTGCACGCACCTACTGACTGACCATCAGATGGTGTATTGGAGAGAGCGAATGAGTAGGTCTTGTTGACATGAGTAGACCCGAGAAACCAACTTTCAGACTGTTTGCGTTTGATGAATTCCTCCCCAGCGGCGGAACTAGAAATTATACACAGAGGAGAGCGGTCAAGAGATCCGAATTAGTCACCGTTACAGCTGCTCTTATTTTCTTCAATTTATTCTAGCATTTGACAATTTAACAATGTTATTTGTCCCATGGTAGGCAACTGTGACTGTTTACACTGAGGTGCGTATAGTGACTCATGAATCTCGAAACCTACCAACTTAGTATTTCGAAGGCGCTCATAGTAGGTATAATGTGCGTATGTTTATAGATGTGAGCGTCCGAGTCTATAGTGTGTGCTTTTGAGTAAAAAAATAACAAGTTAAGTACATGTTCAATAAAATATAAAATATAATAAAAGATGAGTACATATGTAATAAAACCTAAATTTCATTAAACGTATTCTAATACGATAGGGAAACAGGTTTAGATGGATCAAAATATTCTATTCTAATTGGGTTTTGTGTGACCGTGTTGTCTAGAAGATACTAAAAATATCTATGACAAAAACTTTTTAGTCATATCTTTCTAAAATAAATATAACTTTTTTGTTGTGGTGCTGAGAGGCATGGCCCCTGTTGCCCCCTGGCTGTGCTCCTGTTTTTTTGTCCACTTTTTTTATGAACTGATAAAACAATTCATTCTCTTTTTTATTGTAGGTCATCCTGTTTTTCTCCCCACCTAAAACACTGAGTTCTCACAAACTTATTCCGTCATATATCGATGAAACAATTCATTCTCTTTACGATCGTGCTAATCTCGGCATTACAATTTCCTTACTAGCATGAAAAAATGGCAATGAAAAGTTTGGTTACTTGGTCATTTTTTTCTTTCTCCCCACCAAACACTGAGTCCTCACCAACTTATTCTGTAACTTTCCGTATAGAGCATGCATGTTTAGCTACCGCCACACGCTGCCATGCGCAGCTGCTTGGTGGCACCTAAGGTGTGGCGTTAAAAATTGGCACCACATATGTGACGTGGTTTTGATTGGAAAAAGTAGTGGTTGTGCAGACGAACCAAACTAGAGCTTTTCATTTCATGGCATGCTGTAGTTTATGCATGGCAACACATAACGGGAAGCCAAACACCTTAATATCAGTACGGTTGAGATGCAGTGGACTAGTATATCAAAGGTCCAATCAAACGGTAACACGATATGCAGGTGATGACTGAGATCAACATGTGCTTTTTATACTACTATATTATACAAAAGCCGTAAGTTAAGACCAGTTTTAATGTGAGTTTTCATAGACATTTAATAAGCTAATGTGGCATGGTATAAACGAAGAGAAATTGAACAAATTCATGAGATTAAGCATTGTTCCTAACATTGGGGAGTCCAAGGACATGAAACTCTCAATGAGACTTGCCGGTGTTTTATAAACCAGACTAGTAAATTTATATGATTGCCGCGCTATTCTAAGAAGACGATGGTAGCATTCAATAGACACGAGAATTTATACTGGTTCAGGCCGGAGCCCTACGTCCAGTCTTAGAGATGATTGAGTGTGTGTTCCTCACGAATGCTCTGAAGTTCTTACAATGTGAGGTGTAAGAATGGTGAAAAGAGGTGGTAGAACCTATGCTAGATGAGGGGTAGCCCGGAGAGAAGCTCCAGGAGTCCTACTGCTATGGTGGATAGAAGGAATGGTAGATGATGAAAAATGAGACCGTGTCTTGAGATGGGAGGCATGGCTGCCCTTATATAGAGTTCAGGGCCAGGGCTCGTTACAAAGAGGAGGTTCCCACGACCGAAGGGTCGAGAGCCTGAGAAAGGTCCTAGCTAACTTGGCTTGCAAGATACGCCGTCTTCTGATGCTCGCCCGGGCGTGGCTATCGTCATGGTCATATGGCTACGTCGCGGCAGGGTCTGACATGGTGCTACTGTGCTGGTCGTGGTAGCACAGTAGCCATGGTGATAGTTCGTCAGCTATCCTGTGCAATGCGACATTCGTCATGGTCTTCGCCATCGTCTCCGGGTTCCCCGGGGCATTGTACCCGTGGTAGGTGGCCACCCTGGGTCGTTGTTCGCCTGGTCGCTTCGTGGGGCTGAGGGCCACGACCCCAATCGTTGGAGTCAGGGCACTTCACCAGCTAGGGAGGTCTCTAGGTTGAGACCCTTGTTATGGATCCCATCCCGTAGTGAGTGGGATTGTACGCGCGTCCCATCAGATCGGGCGCGTCGCGCGGGGCTCGACCTTTCCCTGTCTCTCCTAGGGGTCGTGACGGGGAAGAGGTCACGTACTTGAGCATCACGCTGCTCATGCTAGAGGAAGGGATCATGATCGCCCCCGGCCTTAGCGCCCGGCCTGCTCTGCTCGGCTTTTGCTAGGCCTTGGTCGTTCGGGCCTTTGCTAGCTGTTGTGTTGCGGACCATGCGGCCTGTTAACTAATCGATGCCTTGAGATACCCCGGGTTATGACCCCGACAGTAGCCCCCCAAGTGTTTTCACGATCTTGAAGTGATCATGAAAGCGCTGATACGTGTGTGCGTTACAGCGTGGGTCAGCGGTCGTGGCCTGCCCAAGCCTCATCGCTCGACCCCTTGTGGGCTTGGTGCATTCAATGCGGTAGGTGGCTATTGTGTTCTGTTTCGTCAGGATGTCCTGGTGTTGAGGTACGTGACCGTTGTCCTTGTGCCGTGCATCGGGGTTTGCGACCCAGGCGGAGCCGAACGGTTTTGTTGACGCTATGCCGTCCCTGCCTTTGCAAGAGTCCCCAAACTTCCTGACCCTAGGTGGGTATTCATCACCGATCGTGACCTCCCTTGGTTCGCCACGCAGTGAGGGAGTCTCAGGCTGCTCAGTCTACTTCTGAACTTTATAAGCGGGGGCCTTCCCCCGTTTGAAACACTTGTATTTGTGACTATGGATTGCTCCCTTCCTCCCATTGGGTGAGTGTGGAAGTAAGAGAGAGAGACATGATTATCCTTTCCAACAGTTGGTGCTAGAAGGGATCTTACGAGCAGGGGAGGATGAGAGGCCGTGGAGGTCGGCTCCGTGATCATGCGGCCTTGGTTTTGCCTGTGCCTGAGTGGCACAAGTAACCGTAAGGGCCGTTGATCAGGGGAAGGTTCACCCTCCTGCCGCAGGTCATCAAAGTGTGCAAGCAGCGAGTCGGTTCTCCGAAGAGAACGTTCGTCGCTCCCTGGGCGCTAGATGATGGGCCTGGGGCGGCATTTGTCACTATGCCCTATCGTGACGTTGTGACGACGAGGTGAGGCATTCCTCGCCGGAGGCCGTTTTACCCTTCTCTCCTCCCCCCGTTCTCTGATCTCATGGGGTCGCGATGCTGCAAGGGGGCCTTCAAGATGTTCTTTTCCACCTTGTCCAGTCATACTCGCAGATCGCGCTCCCTATGGTGTCATCTTCGAGGTGGTGTTGGGTTTCTTTCTTGTTTTCGCAGTTTGCCCACGCGTGTAACGCTTGTACCCATGGAATGTGTTTTTTGAACTTTTAATTCCTTCCTCGAAGTCGTGGGGTTTAATTTCTGAAGCCGGACCTTTCGTGCGGGAGGTAGTCCTTCCTTCGTATGGGACGGGAAGGTCGTCCTTTGGTGCAAAAGCCTTTTGCTTCATTTGTGTTTTGACCTTATCTGGTTCGGGCGTCCCTATTCGCCGAACAGGTTATGTCCTTGCATCCTAAGCAGCGATGTGATCGTGGGGCATTTTCCTTGGCCAAAAGTGGACACTTAGGCTCAAGCAAGCCCGGATCGTACGCGCTGGAATCGTGGTAGGGTCGTTTCGCACGGGTTTTTGATTGCTGCCTTGTGAGGAGGATACCATCACAGGCCCTGGGCTCCTGAGGGATTTTTCTACAAGGGGTCATTGATCCCTGTTGGTCCGTCGGTTTTTGGTCGTGAGTTCGGGATCCCAGAAAGGGCTTGTCACAATGGGGACTTAGCCCTGCTTGCCTCGGGATTCCTGGTGACCTCATGGGTCATCGCGACCTATTTTCGGTCAACTTTGGTTTCGCCCCACGTGGGGAGAGGCATGTCCACTGTAACCACGTGGTCAGAGCGGTGTGCCTCGTCAGGGTCGATGGGTAATTCGAGCAGGACCCGATATCCTCCCCAATCGATGTGGAGTTCAGCTGTGCCTCATGTGAGACGTCCCATAAATCATCGGCCATCAATCCCGTTGGTCCCCAACTGCCTCCGCAGCGGCCAGAGGGCAAGATGCCTCCCCCCAAAGGGGGTCAACCCAAGAGACTTCAAAGCGAATGACTCGAACACAGGGAGAGATGGTCATGTGGCTCTGCACCACTGATTAGAGCCATAGGGGGCCATCTCCTCCCTGCCCCTATCCCTTTTTTGGCCTCAAGTCCTTCTAAGGACCGGCTGAATGGTAGAGTTCCTAGGTATGACGCAGGGGCATGGACACGGCGGGTCGCTTTGAGCATGGACTTGAGGGATCATTGCTTCCCTAGTCGTTGCACGGCTTAGCGGCGACCGCTCAATTATGGGGCAAGGAAAGGTTGCGTGGGAAATCAAAGAAGTGAAAGAAGGGGTGTAGGTCTTACGCGTGCTCTGCCTATTGCTTCTTTGTTCCCTGTCCTTCGCCTCATTCCACTAGGGCCATTCCTATCTAGGGTCTTTTCGCAAAGGGGTTAGTTTGTGATGACAGGAGGGTTGATACAAATGTGGGAAGAGAGATTAAGGATAGAATCTGCGTAGCTGCTCAATGTTCTAGGAATTGGTGTAGATCTCGCCGGCGTCATTCATGAGCCGGTAGGATCCCGGGCGAATAACTTCGGCGACGATGTAGGGTCCTTCCCAAGGAGGCGTTAGCTTGTGTACGTCTTTGGTGGTTTGGATCCACCGTAGGATGAGGTCACCGACCTGGAACGCTCGCTCTCGGACGTTCTTGTTGTGGTACCTCCGTAGCGCTTACTGGTACTTCGCGGACCAGAGGAGCGCCGTCTCGTGGGCCTCATCAAGTTGGTCGAGCACATCTTGCTGATCTTTCTCCGCTTTGGCTTCGTCGTACGCCAGGACTCACGGTGCTCCGTAGTCGACGGGACGGCCTCAGCACCATATACCATGAAGAACGGTGTGAAACCGGTGGATCAGTTCGGAGTCGTCCTCAAGCCCCAGAGCACGGCCGGTACCTCCCCCACCAGTCGCCTCGCAAATTTGTCAAGCCTGTCGAAGATGCGGGGTTTGAGGGCCTAAAGTATCATGGTGTTAGCTCACTCCACTTGGCCATTTGTCCATGGGTGAGTGACAGAGGCCTAGTCGACTCGAATGTCATAGTCGTCGCAGAACAGGAGGAACTTCTTCCTGGTGAAGAGCATGTCGTTGTCGATGATTATGGAGTTTAGGACTCCAAATCTGTATATGATGTCCAGGAAGAATTCCACTGTGTCTTCGGATCTTACTCTCGCTATGGGCTTGGCTTCGATCCACTAGGTGAACTTGTCGATTGTCACTAGTAGATGGGTGTAACCCCCGGGTGCTCTCCTAAATGGCCCGAAAGGGTCGAGCCCCAGTGTCACGTAAGGGCCACGTTAACGGGATGGTTTGTAGCTCTTGTGCGAGGTAAGTGCGCGTTTGCCATGCGTAGAATCGACATTCCTCGTAGCTTCGCACAATTTCTTCGAAAGGTCGACAACCGCTGTGAGCCAATAAAAGCCTTATCGGAAAACCTTCCCAACCAGCGCTCTAGGCGCTGCGTGATGTCCACAGATTCCTGTGTAAGCTTCCCGCAAGAGTCGTTGCCCCTCCTCCCGGGAGATGCACCTTTGAAGAATCCCTGAGGTGCTGCGTTTGTAGAGGACGTTACCAATGATCATGTATGATTTGCAACGTTTGCTAGATGCCGCGCCTTCGTAAGGTCGTCAGGAAAATTTTCTCGTGCTAGAAAATCTATGAAAGGTGTGGTCCAGTCTGTCCCGGTGTCTGCCGCCACTTAGTCGATCGCCATCAGGTCAGGAGGGCTCGTGTCCTTCGGGTCATGGTGGTGTTCAACCGGGAGGGCGGGTTCCGCCTTGCCAGCCATGCCCATCGTTTGCTCGTGCAGTCTATGGGCTTGCACCGACGGTTCATGCATGTCGTTGAAGAACACTCCCGGTGGAGCCGGTCCCCAACTCGATGCGATCTTGGCCAGGGAATTGGTGGCTAGGTTGTCCCACCTGATAATGTGGTGGAGTTTTAGCCCATTGAATCTTTCTTCGAGTTTACAGACTTCGTTGCAATAAGCCGCCATCTTGCTATCGTGACATGACGCTTCTTTCATGACCTAGCTAACGACCAGCTCCGAGTCCCCCCTAACAAAGAGGCGGCTGGTGCTAAGCTCGGAAGCAATTCTAAGGCCATGGATGAGGGCTTCGTATTTCGCGACGTTGTTGGTTGCCCGGAAGTGGAGTCGAATGGCGTACTCCCTGTGCTCCCCTGTCGGGGAGACCAGGACGATCCCGGCCACCACGCCCGTGGCCATTAGCGACCCGTCAAAATATAGCGTCTAGTACTCCTGGTAGGTCAGAGGTGGGGGCATTTGCACTTTAGTCCATTCGGTGATGAAGTCCACGAGGACTTGCGATTTGATCGTTGTTCTTGGGACGTACGTGATATGGTAGCCCATGAGCTCGGTTGCCCATTTGGCCATGCGGCCAGAGGCATCGCGGTTCTGAACCACATCGCTGAGCGGGGCAGACGCCACGACCACAATGGGGTGCCCTTCATAGTAGTGTAGTAACTTTCGTTTAGCGATGAGGATGGCGTAGATGAGCTTCTAGATTTGCGGGTAACGCACCTTGGTGTCCAAGAGAACCTCGTTAATGAAATACACTGGCCTCTAGATCTTGTGGGAGTATCCGCTCTCTTCTTGCTCGACGATGTGTGCCGTGCTGACCACCTGCGTGGTTGCGGCAATGTAGAGGAGTGGATCTCCCTTCTCGGGCGACACCAGCGTGGGGGCCGTCGCTAGGAATGTCTTGATCTTCTCGAAGGCCTCCTGCACTTCAGCCGTCTAGGTGAACTGGCAGCCTTTTTCAATAGCTTATATAGTGGCATGCCACGCTTCCCCAGCCGTGAGATAAAGCGGCTGAGGGAGGCTAAGCATCCCATGAGCTTTTGGACTCTTTTTAGGTTCGTGATGGGGCCCAGATTAATGATCGTTGTGATCTTCTCCGGGTTGGCTTCGATGCCACGATCATGAATTCTCTAAGACGGGCAAAGGCGGCATCTAGGTTGCCGACCAGCTGGTCGGCTTTCCTGGACTTTACGACGATGTCGTCAATGTAGACCTCTACGATGTCCCCAATGAGCCCACCAAGGCACCGATTCATGCACCTTTGGTAAGTGGCTCCCATGTTCTTAAGCCCAAAGGGCATGGTGACGTAGCAGTATGCGTCGAATGGGGTGATGAAGGAGGTGGCGAGCTGGTCGTCCTCCTTCATCGTGATTTGATGATACCCCGAGTACGCGTCCAGGAAGCAGAGGGTTTTCACAACCCGTGGTCGAATCGACGTCTTGATCGATTCGCGGTAGCGGGTAAGGTACCTTTGGACATGCCTTGTTCAAGTTGGTGTAATCCAAGCACATCCTCCAGTTCCTGTTATTTTTCCAAACTAGGACCGGGTTTGCGATCTAGTCTGGATGGAAAACTTCCTTGATGAATATTGTCACCAGGAGGCAGGCGATCTCTTCCCCAATGGCCTTTCACCTTTCGTCATCAAAGCGACGGAGGCGCTATTTGACCTGTTTGGAACCGATTAGAATATCGAGGCTATGCTCGGTGACCTGCCTCAGGATTCCTGGCATATCGGATGCTTTCCATGCAAAGATGTCCCGATTTTGGAGCAGGAAGTTGATGAGCTCGCGCTCTTGATGGTCGGAGAGGCCACAACCGATTCGAAACAGTTTTTGCTAGTATCTTTGAGGTCGACTTGTACCGCCTTGGTGTCTTGATGGGCTTAAAGGCCCCGCAGATCGCTTCCTTGTGCTTTGGATTCAAGCGCGACTTGGTCATGGTGGCTGGATAGTTCGCAACTCTAAGGCTCGAAGCTCATTGTCGCTACTGATGTTGAGGTTTTCCTCCTCATAGGAATGTGGATTGGTGCAGTCACCACCGACCGTGATGACCCCTTGAGGACCGGGAACTTAAGCTTGAGGTAGGCATAATTAGGGATGACCATGAATTTTGTGTAGTACAGTCGGCCCAAAGCGGCATGGTAAGAGTTGGGGAGGTCAATTATCTCGAAGTCAAGCGTCTCGGTTCGAAATTCGTTTGTCCTCTGAATGTGACGGGTAAGGCGCACCCGAGGGGTGATATTCGTGCTCAGTGCGCACCCCGTAGATCGGGGCATTCGTTGGGTCATGTCATTTGCTCTAGAGAGGCCTATAGCATCATACACCCGCAAAGTAGAGGACATTGAGTCCGCTTCCTCAAATCCATCAACACTTTGGTGAGTCATGTTCCTCCAATCGTTGTAATCGAGCGGCGATGAGGGGAAGACTTTCTGGTGGCTGAATGTGGTTGGCGTGATCGGTCCTATCGAAGGTGATCGCTGTTTCCGACCATTTTAGGTAGGCCAGGGTGGTCTTGGTCTGGGTTGCGGTCACGTTGACCTTCCTCCCCGATGAAGCCCCGCTGAAGTCGACTTCAGCTTTGACTCATCGTCGGATGGTTCGCTGATCAGGGGGATCGGTTGTCTTGCTACATCGAATGCCCGGACGTGGCCCTTAAAAGTTGTTCCATAGATTCGCCTGCCATGGCCTAAGAGCTCAGGGCTCCCAAATTGGGGGATTCGATCATGATCTTCGGTGCGGGAAGATAGCGGCCCTTCCGTTGTGGTGCGCTCTTGGATGTGGCCACCGTAGGCCATTCCATGAGCGTGCCCGTAGTCGGTGGCGAGAGGGGGTGCTGGCCCCCCTTTGCGAGTCCACTCCGGGATGTAGCTCCCGAGGGCAGTTCTGGGAGCGTGTCTGCCATAGGCCATGGGATCCCGACTTCCAAGATGGAGGTCTGGTCCGCGGTCGGAGGCGAACATGGGCACTGGCCCTTTGACGCCAATGGACTCGTAGTTTTCACGGCGGATGTGGCCAGCGAGTTCATCGATGGTGCGAGAAGCCATCACTTCCTTCTCAACAATCGAGAGTGCGTGACTGTCCCCTACCTGCTCTAGTAAATTTATATGATTGCCGCGCTGCTTTAGGAAGATGATGGTAGCATCTAATAGACACGAGAATTTATACTGGTTCAGGCCGGAGCCCTACGTCCAGTCTCAGAGATGATCGAGTGCGTGTTCCTCGCTTAAATGCTCTGAAGTTCTTATAATTGGGGTGCAAGAATGGTGAAAGAGGTGGTAGAACCTATGCTAGACGAGGGGTAGCCCGGAGAGAAGCTCCAGGAGCCCTACTGCTATGGTGGATGAATTGAATGGTAGAGGATGAAAAATGAGACCGTGTCCCGAGATGGGAGCCCTGGCTGCCCTTATATAGAGTTCGGGGCCAGGGCTCGTTACAAAGAGGAGGTTCCCCCGATCGAAGGGTCGAGAGCCTGAGGGAGGTCCTAGCTAACTTGGCTTGCAAGCTACGTCGTCTTCTGATGCTCGCCCGGGCGTGGCTATCGTCATGGTCATGTGGCTACGTCGCGGCAAGGTCTAACATGGTGCTAATGTGCTGGTCGTGGCAGCACTGTAGCCATGGTGATAGTTCGTCAGCTGTCCTGTGCAACACGGCATTCGTCATGGTCTTCGCCGTCGTCTCCAGGTTCCCCGGGACGTCGTACCCATGGTAGGTGGCCACCCTCGGTCGTTGTTCGCCTGGTCGCTTTGTGGGGCTGAGGGCCACGACCCCGATCATTGGGGGTCGGGGCACTCCGTGAACCAGGGAGATCTCTAGGTTGAGACCCTTGTTATGGATCCCATCCCGTAGTGGGTGGGAACGTATGCGTGTCCCGTCAGTTTATATCTGGATGGTGGGTGTTGTACCTGTTGCCTCCGTCATGCGGTATTGTCTTGTTTGTGCGGTATGGCGCTGGGTTGGCTTCTGATCGGACCGAGATGACCGCCGTCACATCGGTCCTTGCGGAGTCAGTGTGGCGTGCTTGCCTTCGTCAGATCGGACGCGTCGCGCGGGGCTCAACATTTCCCTGTCTCTGCTAGGGGTCAAGACGGCTAATGCTGGAGGAAGGGATCGTGATCGCCCCCCGCCTTAGCGCCCGGCCTGCTCTGCTCGTTTTTTTTACTGAGCCTCGGTCGTTCGGGCCTTTGCTAGCTGCTGTGTTACGAACTATAGGGCCCTCTGCTCTTAGACACTCCGAGAATATGACCCGACAAGACTGGTCTATAATTATAATTAGATTAATAATAACGCTGCAGTGCAGCTACCGCAGCCGACTAACCCACAGCACGACGTGTACTGGGCCAACCAGGCAAGGTCGCAAGGTTCAGCGAACAATCATCCCGTCGGCTAAAACGGGGGGACACCCCCGTCAATACCCAAGGTCACGGTGCGCAGCAGGCAACCAGCCCGCAGGCCGCAGCGGCTTCTCTCCCGAATTAAAATACCCTCCCTCTCCCAGCTCGACCCCACCGCGGCCCCCGCGTCCATGTGCGCGGCACACGCGGAAAACTACAACGCGCACCGCCCCGAGCCGAGGCCCCCCTTTTTGTACCCCTCACCACCCGCCCGCATCTCTCCACACTGCCAGCTCCGAGTCCGAAGGGGGAGGAGGAGGCCGCCAGTTGCCACTGCCGCGCCGCTCCCGCCTCCCTCTCTCCCTCCACCCGCCGAACTCGACGCCACCATGATCTCCGCGCGCACCGCCGCGTCCCCCGCCTCCCCGGTACGTTCCACGAGCGGCCTAACCACCCTTCTACAGCACCTTCCCTCCGCTAGTGATTCCCGGTGCTCCGCGCGCCGGGCATCGCAATTGCGGGCTACTCTCCTCGTCCAGCCAGTCGAAGTTGCCACCACCTGACCAGTTGAGCTTTTGTGTGCGTGTGTGTCTGTTTATTCTCCGCAGTGGAAGCGGGGAGGACGAAGCGAGGGCGGCGGCAGCAGCTGCGACGGATGCCGGACCTACAGGAATACCTTGCGGAGGAGCGCCGCGGCGGTGAAGGTGCGCGCCGTGCCGCCGAGGCGGGTGGAGGCGGTCGCGATGGGCTCCGCCGCGGAGACGGAGAAGGAGAAGGAGCAGGAGCAGGAGGAGGTGGAGGCGGCCGCGGCCGGCGTCGTCGTCGAGGACCACTACGGCGAGGACGGGGCCGCCGAGGAGGTGCCCATCATGCCCTGGGCCTTCTCCGTCGCAAGGTGAGCCGGCGAGTCGCGGCAGGGGTGTGAATTCGGGAATTAAATTGGATCTGGGTGGGTGGGCTGGCGGAGGTCTCGATGCGCCGCCGATCTGGGTTTTGTTTACTTGTGCTGGTTTGCTTCAGACTCTCGTATTGATCCGGGGTTGGTACGCGGTTTCGTCCGCGTGATGCTGACGTGTCTAGGAGCCTAGATGCTTGGGGCTCTGGCTGTTTAGCTCTACCATATACATACTGGTTCTAATTCTACTATTGCTTGCTTGCGTCTAGTCAAATCTAATTGCTTGTTCTTATAAAAAAAAATCTAATTGCCTGTTCTATTATTAGTGCACGCGTGCATGACTAGCTGCACCGAAGGCAACTTTACCATTTAATTTGCCTTTTATTTTAGTTTCATTTCAATAATAATTTATCGAAACGTGCTTCAGCTTAACTAAGAAGCTCCAGCCTGATATGGTCTAGATTTGTTAAATCACCATATGTCACATGGGAGTTTCTAGCAAGTTTCATTTTCGGAACTTTTCTTTGGCGGTGTTGTAGAATTCTCAATTCTGAATGTTTTTTTGGCGGTGTTGTGGAATTCCGAACGGAATGTTTTTTTTTTTTGGCGTTGTTGTAGAATTCTGAATCGGGTTGGTGTCACAAATGAACTCATGCTGAGTTAGGTCCAGAGTTGTTGAGCAAAGCCAGGAATTGTCTGCTTTGCTTTGGGGTTTTCCTGTTTCATGCAAGTATATTCTAAGCTGGCCCACAGCGATATGAATTTGTCTGGTTTCTGCCGCTACCCCTTCGACAGTGAAATATGATGGAAATTGATACTAAGTTGCAACCATATTATGGTAATATATTACCAAATCAAATTTGTCACGTAATCTACTGTGAATGATGCATCAATATGACCATGTCACCCAAAGAAAGGAAAAATATCTGGGCTCTAGAATGTTCACTGCTGGTTGCAAAGCCTTTCTTTGAATCTACGACCATAATTCTTTCCAATAAATAAGTTTCCTTCACTTGGTTGAAAAATATGCTGACGTGTCTTATTTCTACATTAGCGGTTACACCCTCTTGAGGGATCCACATCACAACAAGGGTCTTGCTTTCATGGAGAAGGAGAGGGATGCACACCACTTGCGTGGTCTGCTTCCTCCTGCAGTTGTGTCTCAGGAACTCCAAGTATGGAGCACAATACTGGCTAGAACAGTATCTGTTGTTATGCTGACCTTTCTTTCTTCTTTTTATACTGAAGATCACTTTAATGTATATGTAGGTTAAGAAGATCATGCACAACCTGCGGCAGTACCAGGTCCCTTTGCAGCGCTATATGGCCATGATGGACCTTCAGGTAACCCCAGTTTATCCTTTCTACTCTTATATGAAAGCTTGCGACGGCCAGCAAAATTGATATGAGATGTTCAGTTAGAATGAATGGTTGGTTGCATCATTGGGCTTAACACCTCCTGTTTTCAGGAGAGGAACGAAAGGCTTTTCTACAAGCTTTTAATTGATAATGTGGAGGAGCTGCTTCCTGTGGTTTACACACCAACTGTAGGTGAGGCCTGCCAGAAGTATGGGTCCATCTTTCGACAACCACAGGGTCTGTATGTCAGCCTGAGGGACAAGTATGTGTGCCTATATTTGCTTGAACTTTACAATAATATATAGCTGTCTACCATCTAACTATTTGATCTGGACTGACCGTGAGGTGCATTCCAGGGGGAAGGTCCTAGAAGTTCTAAGGAACTGGCCACATAGGAACATTGAAGTTATCTGTGTTACTGATGGTGAGCGAATCTTGGGACTTGGAGATTTGGGTTCTCAGGTATGATTGTCTCATTAGTTGCTTATTACTTGAGGGCCTTTGCTTATATTATACTGAATCCTTCTATAGGGAATGGGAATTCCTGTAGGCAAACTTGCTCTATACACTGCTCTTGGAGGAGTTCGTCCATCAGCTGTAAGCGATCATATCTTTTCTGTCCCCTTTTTGGTTGCATCTCTTGTAATGGTCCTGTATGTTTGGTACCAACAAACAACTAAGTTATCTCAATTGGTGAATTCTAAATTACGTTGCAGTGTTTGCCTATCACAATTGATGTTGGCACAAATAATGAGAAACTGCTTAATGATGAGTTCTACATTGGACTCCGGCAAAAACGTGCAACTGGCGAGGTATGTAGTTGTGTCGAGATTGCTGGGAGTTAGGAATTGGCAAAATATGTGACACTTGAGATCTTATCTGTGCATTTTCCTTAATGGCAGGAGTATCATGAGCTTATTGAAGAGTTCATGGCTGCTGTTAAGCAAATCTACGGTGAGAAAGTCCTCATTCAGGTGAGTTGGACTCAACATTGTACTTTTGCTATGCCGGATCAATTTACTCTTTATCGCAAAATGTAACGCTGTAAACTTTGGACAGTTCGAGGACTTCGCCAACCATAATGCTTTTGATTTGCTTTCAAAATATAGGAAGAGCCATCTTGTTTTCAATGATGATATCCAGGTAAATGGAACCACCCATGGTGTTTATTTTTACTGATACCAGGGGGGCAACCTTAATTAATTGAGATCATTATCCTTCAGTTTATTGCCTTTTGTGATTGGTACCGATTTGGAAATATGAATGTTTGCAGGGCACAGCATCAGTGGTCCTTGCAGGTGTGTTAGCAGCACTCAATGTGGTTGGTGGGACCCTGGCAGAGCACACTTATTTATTCCTTGGTGCTGGGGAGGTTAGTTAGAACATCTCTTGGCAAACTGTTATTTTCTTTGTCACCCAACTGTCAAAGCATACTATGTACTAGTATCTTTTGAAATGGGATTGTGACCGTTAGTAAGATTCTTGTCGAGGAAAGTAGACCGATCGATAAGATTCTGATAATGTATTTGATTTCAGGCTGGAACTGGTATTGCAGAACTCATTGCTCTTGAGATTTCAAAACAGGTAACTAGCTACATACTTTTAGTATCTGAATGTGTGGTAGGTTTCTTTTGTCCTAGTTCTTACTCTAATATGTACTGGTCGGATCGATTTATAGACGAAGGCTCCAATTGAAGAGTGCCGCAAGAAGGTTTGGCTGGTGGACTCAAAGGTGTGTAACCAAAGGAAAATGCACTGTTGCTAGTACAATGTTTGCTCACCTGTTTATCTGACATCCTAACACGATATTTTGTATACAGGGTTTGATTGTTGACTCTCGGAAAAACTCCTTCAGTCATTCAAAAACCTTGGGCACATGAGCATGAGCCCTTGACAACCTTGTATGATGCTGTTCAGGTAGTCACGCTCATGTGCATTTAATATTGTACTTCAGTTCATTAGCAGCTGCTGCCTTCACTTAAAGCTGTCCTGTTTGTGCTGTTTTCAAAGAAAAGAATTTACTAACCTTTCGTCATATCCTCCAGTCCATCAAACCTACAGTTCTGATTGGGACATCTGGAGTTGGAAGAACATTCACAAAAAGAAGTTGTTGAGGCCATGGCTTCCTTCAATGAGGTAATTTTTTTTTCTTTTTTCTGACATTGTTTGGTGGTATATTGTGAGGATGGAAAGCTAACCTCTGATATTGCTAATTATAAATGCAGAGGCCTATCATCTTTTCACTGTCAAATCCAACCTCACATTCTGAATGTACTGCTGAAGAAGCATATAACTGGACTCAGGTGAACCGTCTAATCATCTTTTGCAGAGTTTGATCTGCAAATTGGTCCACTTGAGTCAAAACATTTGGCATTTTTTGCACTGTCTGGCTACCATTTTGAATGTAGCCATCACTAGAACCTGTGCTCAGTTTCCTGTTTATTAAAATGTGATCTAATTGGACAAAAAAAAAAGGAATGGCTGATTTCTAGAAAGAAACTTGTGGGGTCTGTACTTCTGTAGTTTGCAACTCATATCTCTTTATTTGCACTCTATGTTCAGGGTCGTGCAATATTTGCCAGTGGCAGTCCATTTGACCCTGTGGAGTACGATGGGAAGATTTTTGTACCTGGGCAGGTAGAACTTGTTTTTAATATTAAATCCTACTAGGCAATGCAATCTTGCTGGTGTAAACACCCGCAAAACATAAGTTGTTTATTGCTAACTCAACTGGGCTATTTACAACAGGCAAACAATGCCTACATTTTCCTGGATTCGGCCTCGGTCTTGTTATTTCTGGAGCCATCCGTGTCCACGAGGACATGCTTCTTGCCGCCTGTAAGTAGCTCCAAACGGAAACCATTGGGCATAAAAAATCGTTTTTCATACCTTGATGAGACTACGGACCAATCTCATGTTTCATCCATTCAAACAGCGGAAGCACTAGCTGCTCAGGCCACGCAGGAGAACTTTGACAAGGGATCGATCTTCCCACCCTTCGCCAACATTAGAAAGATCTCTGCGCACATTGCTGCAGCCGTGGCTGCAAAAGCTTATGAACTTGGTACACACGTCCTCTGTTTTGCTTTGCAGACACCATTCCACATCTTGATCTTGGCATTCACCACCAAGTCTCATACATGCCTGATCTGATATCATCAACTTCCCTCTGCAGGTTTGGCGACACGTCTGCCTCCCCCCAGAGACCTGGTGAAATATGCAGAGAGCTGCATGTACACTCCTGTCTACCGTAACTACCGGTAGTGCTGCTGGGATCAATTTTGCAGTAATAAAATCTATCAACGCAGATGATACTGCAATGTTGTAGTTATTATTGTTTGTTGTCCCTGCTGCTAAACTACCCTTGCTGCTGGTGGACACTGTACCTGTCTATGCATATATGATATGTTGTAACCTTATGAAAGGACACAATCTTGTGTGCCAATGTTTGTTATTCTTTCGCTCGCGTATGATGATCTGTTAAAGTGGCTGAAAGAGAGATCGCCGTGAAAACAAATTAAGATGGCCAGATTTAAGGAAACCGAAGAATTCTGCAAGTTAGCTCAAAGCCTGAGCCTGCAGCAGTCAGCACAAACGAATTGTTACAAGTGATCTTTCTGGTTAATGGTTATATGCTGCAAGCGAAGCCTGAGATAAGAAAAACAAAATCTACTCATGCTAATCTTAGTGGAGAGTTTCATGACACAATTATTAAGATTACCATATCAGCTTTTATCAGCGCGTTCGGCTGGTACGGTCTTGGATTGTTTCAGCTTATTCTCTCTCACAGAATACTATTCAATCATCAAAATCAGCTGAGCTACAGTGCTCTTATCTACCAGCCAAACACGCTGATATGATAGGGGATCAAAGTCTATGAAACTCTCTCTGTCTCTTTTCATAAATAAGCTGTCAAGTCAACTTGTTGAGTGTCATTGTATTAAATGAGTTGGGCCAGGCCAAAAAATCGGCCCTCGCGCTTGGCTACCGGGCTGTGGGCTGCATGCTCATGTATAGTTGGGGATAGGGCAAATCAACTAGCAAAGCATCTAAAATTTTCTTTCATGAAAATGAGAAGATCTTGATTGACAACAAAATACTCAATCAACCACTTTTAGTACACATCCTGTAAATCTTATAGATTAAGGAGTTTGGAAGGAAAAAAAATGGTCGTACACAGAGTGGCAGAGCCAAAGCCATAGGCACCAGTTGAGCATATGGCTACAAAGGGTGCGGGTCGGGGCGACCCTTTAGCTGCCCCGCTGTAATCAGTGTTACGATCAGGGTCGAACCGCACCTTTTAATTTCCCTACTCCAATGGCCCACGGGTGAACCGCCCCTTTTATTTTCCCTTGGCTCCATAGACTCAGGGAGCAATGCAAGCATTTATTTAACTTTATAATCAATCGGGGCTAGGCGATAGTAAGAGTGACATGAAGTGGAGGGTTGACCCAAGGGTCATTTCAGATCGATAGGGTTAGTGACCCTTTTGCCCCTTTTCTACTTAGAGTCGATCCAATTCGATCCACCCGCTAATTTGAGGAGCGGGCCGTGTTCCCAAGCGGTTCGAACTAAACCCCTTGCAGCCCTAGTTGAGCAGTTGGAGCACCAAGCACGACTTCTGTGTCAGTATGTGTGGGGCATGGGGCTGCCCCTAGCCACTGGCTAGCGGCGGGGTGGTGGTTGCAGAGTCGGCAATTCGTAGACGCTGAGGGCAGGGACAAACAGGGAAGAGGGTGCGAGCGGAGGACGGAAGGAGCGGAGACTTGTGTTTATGCGTTGTGAACACCGATGACCTGACGTCTAGAGTTTAGACAACATGGGCTGAAAAAGCATGTGGGCTTCAGAAAAGTCACAAAGGAAAGAAGGATATGTAGGTCCGTCGGTGTTTAGTGACTTTTGATTTTTAAAGAGCTTTTTTTTTATCAAACTGTCAATAAGATTTTTGTTATATAAAAAAATCAAAATAAAGAGTTGTTCTACAAAGCTGATGAAAATGGCGTCTCTGACAGGAAGAATCTGCTTGGGCTGGCCGCACAGCCACAGCCGAAAAAGGGGTTTAAATCAGAAGCAAACGGGCCCATTAGCGGTAGTTATGCCGTGCCCCACACTCAGCCCTACGACTCACCGTGCACAAGGTTCACCCTGGTTGGCACGTCATTCGCTCATCACTCCCACCGCCCACCGGCCTGAAGCCAACACCATCAGTCCACCACACACGCGCACACGCACACGCACGGCCGTTGAGAGAGAGACGCAGGAGCACTGAGGAAAAGGAGGCCCGGACCAGACCACCGACGGACAAAACCATCACCAACACCGCCCTCTAAAGCGGGAGAAGCAGTGAGGAAGGAAGGAGAGGGAGGAGGGGAGCCGGCCTAGGGTTTCGGTCCCCCGCAGCCATGGACGCCGCCGACGTGTGGGGCCGCTCGTCGTCCTCGTCTTCTTCCGCCGCCGCCGCCGCCGCGAGGCGCCTGCAGGCGCGCTACGGTACGTACGCCCGGCACGATCGTTTTCATTCCCGGTTCTGGTTCGTTTTGATTCGATTTTTTTTTTCACGCGGCTGGTTTTGATGGGCGGTGTCTACGCGCGGCGCGCTGGTGCCGCGCGCAGATCTGTACATGGGGTTCGACGACGCGGACGCCGGCGGGGACGAGGTGACGGACCCGCGCGGCGGGGCGGAGCCCTACAACTGCCCCTTCTGCGACGAGGACTTCGACTTCGTCAGCCTCTGCTGTCACATCGACGACGAGCATGCCGTTGAGGCTAAGAGCGGGGTACGTACGTTGCTTTCACTTGTTCCTGGCCCAATTCTTATCATCTGATGAAGTGATGATGTCTGCCATCGGTACAACTACGCATTTCTAGGCATGCTTCTTCCCCCCTTTGCAATTCGCAATTGTCATGGTTAAATGGAGGTTGCAGGTTAAAGTGGTTCGAACCATCTCTTAGCTTTCATGTCTGCTGTGGAAAATCAGACCTTTGGATGCTAATATGACGCCTGATTCTTCTCCCCTCCACCTTTTTTTCCCCTGAGGTAATTTGGGACCAACATATAGAAAAAAAATATAATTTCTTACTCTGTGGATTGTCTTGTTTCTGGAGGGGTTGTCATGGAATGGAACAAATAGAGCATTGTTGGTTGGAATTGTGGGATGTGGTTGCTTATGGGGTTGGGGTAGGTGTGTTTATGTGCTGGATTAGAGGAATCATATTTGGAATGATTTTGTGTGTTTGTTGGGAAAGTGGTGTTGGAAATAATCCTTTGTGTGTTGGTGCATGCTAGTGTCTAGGTGCATAGCATTTACTTTAGCTAATTTTCAGCATGGAGTAATAGGCTGATTAGTTGGGTAATCTTCTGCATTAATTAGGAGGCTATCACAGCCTGATTTGTAGCTCACGTTGGCTATATTAGTAGAAGAGAAAAAAACAGAAAAGGCTAAGTCATTCCAGCCACTTGTGCTTGTGTGTGTTCTTTCTGTGTGAGCTCATGGGTGTCCTGTTAGAGGCATATTTGCCTTTCAAGTGGCTGTTTTGAACTTTTGATTTGGGCTGCACTGAGAGGGTTTTAGTTTTATTTGATGGGTTAGTTGAACTTTTGTCTTTTGGGTTGGGTTAGGTGTAACATTTGTTGCTTGGGCTGGAAGTTTCCCATACAATCCTTTTACTTGACAATCTTTCTTGTTGTAATTTCCTAATTATGACTATGCTTGAAAATGAACCAATGGAATACTAGTAGGTAATCTGTTATTCTTGTTTTGCGTTTAAGATTAGCTGCTTCATTTGTTGGTATCTTCTGTTAGCACCCATATTAGCATAAGCATCAAAGATAAGCCAAATTTCAGTTGAAAAACGAACAGGGGCCATTGACGTTGAAGTTGAAGTACTGATCTGGATGATTTTTTGGGTTTGTGCTAGGATTTCTTGTGGCTTTTAGTTTGGAGCTGAAGGATTGTACTACCTTCTTTGCAGCTGATGACCATTCTATCTTGTATGCCATTTCATATCACTTTCGTTCGAATCATTTAATCTGGCCATTTTCTTTCATGAAATGTCCCAATAAGACTGTTGTAAAACTCTGACTTGGTAATTAATTTGGTGATTGATTTGTTTTTCATGAACGAATGCTTGTTATTTATTGTCCACAAGAACCAACAAAACAGATTAATCCATCTGGACTTGGGTACAAGTAAGGATAGAATATAAATATCTTTTTGGAAACTAGATTAAGATATGTAGGATTACATATTGCACACCTTGTAGAACCATTATTTAACAGTCATTTTTATATCGCTAGTACAAGTGTTTTGTCAGTATATTAATCAGTATATTAAATGGTAACTGGCCAATGGAATTAGAAGCAGGAAGGCCTTGTGCATTTTTTTTTTATCTAGATGCTGTTTGTGCCTCTGGCCTATCTGTGTTCAAGCCTTAGTGGGCAAATACTCACCTTACCTATCTTGGAGATATGAATATATAGCTCAGTCATTGGGTTCTTACCATTTTCTGCCAAGCTTTAGTAGGGTAGTGTTTACTACCCTGGCTTTGCTTGTCCTTGCAGAAGTACAAAACTAATTAGGACGAACCACTGCAAAATGTGATTGACATAGATCTCACACATTTCTTCAACATTGCCCAAACATTGGTGTCATTTTCATCCCTTGTGTTAAGACAATATTTTCTAGCTCATTCGGGGTACTGTACTATCTAGAGTTTCTTTTTTGATGCCATACCAATTGTTTGTCTCTGCTTGTAGAGACTTGAAGAAAACTTTGGTGCATTGTCATTTGCCTCTTATCATTTCTGCCAGACTCATTGCTGTCTTCCAGCTCTTTATCCTTTACAGTATTTCTTTTCCATTTGATGAATCTATACTTTTTAGGCTTGAAATCTTCTCTCTATTCTGAAGACTGCTGCAAACTTGTAACAGATGGATTAGTCACTTCTTTTCTTATTTCTTAGGGCATGATAGAAGCAGTGTTAGCTATTTAACCAGCTTTACAACTAAGATCATCCTATATAATAGATTTAGACAACAAAAACTTATGGAATTTGCTGAAATGCCCTTTCAGGTATGCCCCATCTGTGCTACAAGGGTTGGAATGGACTTGATAGGACATTTGACTATGCAGCATGGAAGTTATTTCAAGATATCCTTTACTATGCTGTTGTTGCTGATCACTTGCATTTTTACATTTTCACATTATACTACAGTTGAAGATACATAGGTATGTTGGAACAGAATATTCACATTGTTTTCCTTAATGAATAATACATGCAGCGCAGGCGCAGAGTCCGAAAAGTATCTACTGGGTCCCATTCTTTGTTATCTTTGTTGAGAAAGGACTTGAGAAATGGCAGTTTGCAGTCATTTCTCGGTGGATCATCCTATGTATCCAATCCTCCTGCTGCAGCACCAGATCCATTTTTGTCATCTTTAATTTGTAGTTTGCCTGTGGCTGAACCATCCAAAGATTTACATTCCGACTCATCTGACAATAACTTTTTGCTAAATAAATTCCCAGATGAAAAGACTGTAGAGAGGTATGTCACCTCAAGCTTGTTCTTTCTGCTGCCTCACTCAGCTCCCTCTTTGCCACGATACCATTGTATCTGGTCAGTGTATGATAGCTCATAGTTTTCCACATTATGTCCAGTTCTCATTTTCTTTTGTGTTTGCGGATAATATAATCTTCTAATTGTGGTACTTCACTGAGAAACCAGTGCATATTTATGCCGTCCAAGCATGTTAAAAATATCATATCAAATAGCTTATTTGGTATTGTTTGTTTAATATGTTAGTAATTTATCCTTCATGGCTATATTGCTAACTTTCTCAGTGGATCACTATACACTCTGTGATGCTAAGATCTGGTTTATGCTGATTGTCATGATTCTTAGGTCTATTTGGCACCGTTCAAAGAAATAGGTTGAAGATATTGTACTTCCGATGCCATAAGGTTGTATGCATTGATGATTGACATTTTTGCCCTCATGGCTCTGTTTTTTACCTAACAGCCATCATTATACCCATAATCCTGAAATGCGATTTTGCTTTATTGGCACTTCTTTCGCATGTTTTCAACTAGTGCTAACAAATGAAAAAAAGGTTATGCTTGAAAATTGTAGCAGATCCTCTTCTAAGGGATTGTTATGAGCTACATGCATGATTGCATCCACATGTTCTGTAGAGATTTATGAAATGAACAAACCTCGATTTTGCTTATCTGGTCATGCATAATGCCTTAGTTTCACAGTGCTAGTTCTAAATAGCCATCTTTGACTTGTGAGCTGAACAATATAATGAACATTTCAGGATGATGTTTTAATGTTTCGTCTTGTGTACCAAATTTCCCCCTCATTCACTATATTTCTCTTTGGTGTTTATTCTTGATTAAATTGCTGTGGTGAATCTACAGAGCTGAACCATCATTATCGGAGAAGGATCAGAAGGAAAGGGTTCAAAGGAGCAAATTCGTCCGTGGGCTTGTGCTCTCGACAATATTTGATGATGATAACTTGTAAAGGAGGTCATCAAACTTGATAACAGCATCACAATACAGTCAAGGAACACAGAGAATCATCTGCACTTAAGCAACCTTACTCTTGCTGCTGCTGCCGTGACCACACAAAGGTCCATCTAAGTTCATGTATGCACGGATGGAATATTTATGCATGTATGTATGTATGTATGTATGTATGTATGTATGTATGTATGTATGTATGTATGTATGTATGTATGTATGTATGTTTATCTCCCTGCATTTGCCCTTAGTGCAACAGGGTGGTAGGGGGAGGAAGGTTGTAGTATTCCAAATTTCTGTGTCAAATAAATGAGGACACTGCCCTTGGGGTGGAATTGTGCATACAATTTAAGAATAGGGAGCTACTCGCCATGATTTAGGATATTTTATTTAATTGTTGTAATAATATGCATTGTTTTATATGATGGTATCACAACCCATTTTTTTATGTAAAACTGTTCACTTTAGTCCCTTAATGTTCTGTCTTTTAAGTTCTGCCTGCTGTCATACAGATGTTTGGTACGTTTTACCATATATTTTAGAACTCTTGTAGTAATGGAGTTGCAACTGGATTCATCTTAGGTCATGTTTGGTTTAGCAGTGGGTGCGGGAATGGTAATGCACTCAGCTGTCGTGCTATCTGTTTATGGGAACTAAAAACGCTATTTGTTGTCGCGCTATTTGTTAGGGGGAACTAAAAACACTGTTTGTTTGGTTTGTGGACTACCTATTCTTATCTTCCATGGAGGAAGAAGACTTCTTAGCGTGGGTGGGGCCGGGGTAGGCTTGGTCGTCAAGGCGGCGTGGCGCCGGGCATCTCGAGGTTGAGTGTCGGGGCCATGGCTGCTGAAGTGTTGATGCCTTGGCAGTGGGAGTCGTCTATGGGGGCTGAAAGGATAAGATGCCTAAGAGGGAGGGTGAATTGGATTAATTCTAAATTTTTTTACAAGAATTAAACCCTACGGTTAGTCCACTTCACCCTTTGTGCCTATAAAGTGTTTCTAATGTTCTACCGCACAAAAAATCTTGCAACCTAAGTTCCAATCCTACTCTAGCATGACAATTCTATGAATATAAAGACAAGAATTGAATTGCTCAAAGTAAATGCTCAAAGTAAAGAGAGAAGGAGGAACGCGACGATGTTTTGCCGAGGTATCGGAGAGTCGTCACTCTCCACTAGTCCTCGTTGGAGCACCCGCGCAAGGGTGTAGCTCCCCCTTGATCCGCGTAAAGATCAAGTGCTCTCTACGGGTTGATTCTTTGACACTCCATCGCGGTGAATCACCCACAACCGCTCACAACTTGAGTTGGGTCATCCACAAGCTCCGCTGGATGATCACCAATCTCTCAATCACCACCAAGCCGTATAGGTGATGGTGATCACCAAGAGTAACAAGCACGAACTCTCACTTGACCACGACAAGCCTAATGAGAAAGGTGGATGCACACGTTGCTACTCTTGCTTTCACTAATGAGGTCTCTCTCTTGGATTCTCAAATCTCAATCACCTCACTAGGACCTTGCTCTTCTTGGCACTCTCAAGGGTGTTTCTCAGCTGTTGGAATGAGCAAAAGTGATCCCTTAAGTGAATAGAGGAAGTATTTATAACACATCATTCAAAACGAACCGTTATGTGCCTCTGCGGGGTGACCGGACGCTCCGGTCAAGTTGATCGGACGCTCCGGTCAGTACAACCTGAAACCGAGCAGTTAAGTGGTGACCGGACGTGTCAGGTCGCGAAAACCGCTCTCTGGAACCTTACTGGAGTTGGACGAGGACGGCGGCACTCAGCGTCGGTCCATCTCTCGGCGTCCGGTTGTGCAGACGACTTCACCTTGATCAAATGAACTGGCCGGACTCTGCCATTGTCGTCGGTCCACACCGAACCAGCGTCCGGTCAGCATTTGACCCTTCATTCAGTTCCAACTCACAATCATATGTGAATGAAGTTTGCTCCAATTGATCTAAGGGCTTTTTAGGAGCTACCTAGTGCTAGATTTGACAAGTGTGCACCACACCTAATCCACTAGACTCACCTAGGTCAAGCTACCCGTCCATACCCCCCTTAATAGTACGACCAAAGGAAAAACAAAGTCATAAACTACTCTAAGTGTCTCTTCAATATCAAACGACACTTAGAACTAGTCCATCCTTAACCTTGTCGTCCATCCTTTGAAAACCGAAACGTTTTCCATCGTAGGGGCATGACAACCATGATTGCCCAATCAATTGCCATTACCATGACCTAACTTAATTGCATCTACAAAACACACGTTAGTCACAGTAATCTCGTATTATCATTAATCATCGAAACCCAACTAGGGGCCTAGATGCTTTCAATCTCCCCCTTTTTGGTGATTGATGACAATACCACCTCGAGTATGTGAAAGAGATGAGGTTTTCAACATGCTTGGTTCATATAAGCTTTTGACAATAAGAACAAAAGAGTTATGCAATCTTATATGACCCAAGCCAACATGATGTACTCAATAGATATGAAACAAATATGAGTACACGAAATAAAGCTCATTTGCATCGGAGTAAAACGCGGAAGCAAAACAAATGAGCATAACCAAGTGACATGACATATAAATAATTCAAAGTAGAGAGCACACATGTCATATATCACATAAATATCATGATCATGTAGATATCACTATCACATAGATAGAGTTCGATGCATGAAAGTAAACACATGAATGCATAATAGTGTATCACACATAAAAAACCAAATATAATAGATAAGCTAAACTCCCCCTAGATAAGTCGCTCCCTCTAAGTCTAACATACTCGATCCCTCTCCCCATTTGGCGTCAAACACCAAAACCTAAGGGTCAGTCGGTGGGGCTGCAGCGGACGAGTCGAGCGCTGAGGTGCAAGGAGCGAGCTGGAACTGTGTGCCATCATCATTTGACCCTGAGCTCTGAGCTGTATGACCCTATGTAGCTAGAAGCGATGCTGAAGCGGTCTAGGTCGGACTAGGGACTGGTGCGGCCTGTGACTCTGCAGGTATGACTGTAGCAGGCGGCTCTGATGATGCAACTGACGAAGGGAGCATCTCTGTAGTCCCAGTAATAGGTGCAACTGTGGAAGAGCCTAGGACATGTAGATATGGCAGAGTAGGCTGCCCTGTCAACTCACTAAAGGTAGCACCAAGGCTCCTAGAGATTGTAGTATCTAGCACAAACAGCGAGGAAGTCTGAGCCAGTGTGAAGCCCATATGTAGAGGTGTGAACTGCGGGGCTAGCACTGGCGAGGCAAACCACTGGGACACCTGCTCTGTATGTGAAGGAAACCGTGTCACTGGCTGTCCCTGACTCTGAAGCCCACTAGGCTGTAAAGCTGGAGTCATAGAAGTGGTGGCAGACTGGCCGATCTGGGGTGAAAGCTGTGGTGGTAGAGCCCCAATAGCAGTAACTACATGCTGCATAAATCCGAGTAATTGCTGCTACATGAGGAGCTGCTGCTGATGCATGGCCTACTGCTGCTGCTGCTGCTGGATTGCCTGCCGCTGTCGCTGAAACTCATCCTGTCTGGCCTAGAACTGTGCAAATGTAGCAGCGGTCTCCTGGGCCTGGTGAGCCTGATCCTGCCTCATCCGCTCAAGTATAGCAAGTAGAGCGGGGTCTGTCTGTGGTGTAGGTGGAGTTGAACTGGAGCTACCGGCCTCATGGTCATGTTGTCGTGGAGGCATCTGAGGGATATCCTGGTAGTCATCATCAGAACTGTCACTGGGGTCGCTCTCGACCATCCCTTCCTGCTAAGCATCAAGCTGCTCCTCCTCTATAGCTGCAATGCCCCTGATAGTCTCATCCTACTAGGCTACAGTCTCTGGCACCTCTGGACGACGGCGTGGCTAGCTAGGTGTCCTCACTGCACTATGGCGGAGCATCTGAGTCATGTTATATGCAAGGAACTCTGTAGTAGCACCACTGTACTCTGCTAGCATCTTAGGTGGCCTCACTGTAACTGCTCTGTGAATCAAGAATGTAATCCAGTGAGCATAGGGCAACTGTCGGTGACCTCTGAACCCCTCTGCAATAGTATCCTCCATCTCAGATAGTAAGAGATCCCAAATATCAAAGACAGTCTGCTGCATCAGGGCATTCAGTAGCCATAACTGAATGTGAGTCAACCCCCTCACGATATACCATCCTCGGAAGCAAGGTCCTCCTCATGATAGCATCAAGCACTATAGCTATAGGAGTGAGGTCACTGGGTGTCCTGCTCGACCCTGCGCTGAATGGCTCTGTGAAGCAATGGTGGACCAAATCTGTAGGAGGCACCATACCGCCATGAGGATGTCTGGGAGGCGCTGTCTGACCATAGCAAACCTCATGTAGCCAGACAGGCTGCTCCTGAAGTCTGAGTATCTCCCTGGCCCTGAAGCTCATCAGCATGTAATCTCTGCTTCTGAATGCAAAGTGAATGAATCTGTGCTGCGGGTCAATCCAAAGTGTAGCATAGAACTCACGGACCCAAGATGGTACATATATGCCTGTCCGTCCGAGTAAGTCTGTCAGCCCTGGCAAGTAAGATAGGTAAGGACGAATATGCTCTCCTGCTGCTGCTATGATGGCCTCAATGGAACACACCCTCTATGATCTGAATGCAGCCCCACTGTTAAGATATGCATTATAGAAATCTTCCTGCAGTGGTGTATAGAAGCCCTCTGAAGCACGCTCATCCCTCCTCAGCGGGAACCACTCCTCAAACTGTACAAATATGAGCTGCTGAACCTGCTTGACCGTGGTGGCCCTCAAATCCAGATGAGTCACTGGAGGCGGACCCTATGGTCTAGGAGGCGGACGAGAACCCCTTCGCTGTGTCTCTGCCCTCGGTGTCACCTAGGTACGAGTACGACCAGAGCGGCGTAATTGTGGCTGAGGTGCCTGCTCTGTCTCCTCTGACTACACTCCCTCCTAAGTCTGCTTTGTCTGCTGTGCCTGCTGCTGTGACTCCCCCTGAGGCTAACTCTCATCAATAGCGACATGCCGTCCTCCAACCATGGCTATCCTAGCTGGACCACCATGATGATGCTCAACCTCCTAGACAGCGGCCCTCTGAGCTGATGAAAGTTGATCTACAATGACAACACCACTCTGAGCACCTCCTCTCTCTGCATGGTCTGCGATGGCTACAACTGCTGCTTCCCTCTTCGTGTCAGCCATCTGGATACTTGCGCTTCTTCGTTGCAAGCTTCTTCATCACCTTGCCTTTTGCCTCAGAAGGCAGGCGAGGCGGGGGCCTCGGATCCTCATCACCTGGACCACCTCTGACATTCTTGACACGAGCCATCTGATGGAGCTGAAAAGAACAACTACACTGACAAGAATCAACTGCCAACTGTCACTTTTGAGGCTTGGCCTCAATCCATACTCACGAGCTTGGCCCCGAGTTGACTGACAACTGCCAATGAGACCTCAGAAACACTGACTTGCTGCACGTTAGAATAGATCAGATATATGAATAATTTCAATATACATCTAGAGATACGAAACCCTAAGAAGCAAGCAATAGGTACGAACTTAGAAATGATGGCTTGCTACCTGACGAACCGATGATCCGAAGAGCAGAGGAACGGAACACGAGGGCACCACCGGGAAACCGCCTAGGGTTAGGGTTCTAATGAGGCAATGCGGCATGAATCAACGGTGCAATGCGGTGAAGATGCTCAGTGAGCAATGTGGCTAGGGCACCGGTGAGGCTCTGGTGGCTGCGCTGATGTGGGCGACGCTAGGGCACGGGCATGGTGGCGGCGCGGAGCAGAGGCGGCTAGCGCGGTGGTGCTGCTTCGGCGTGGGGACGGCGTCACGGGCGCGGTGGCGGTGCTGGCGTGGCTGTGCGGGAGCGGCGCAGAGGCGCGGGCGCAGGCAATGGTGAGCTCGAGCGTGGAACACGGCGCGGGTGCAGATGCGGCGGCGGTTAGGGCATGAGCTATGGCGATGTCGGCGTGGGGTATGGGATTAGGTCACGACGATGTGATGTTATATGGTGGCCCACTCGTGATAGAAAAGGAAAACGGAGAAAAGAGTTGGAATCCCACACGATTTCTACTGACTGGACGCTCCGGTGCCAACGACCGGACGCTGCCACCCAGAGTCTGATCGACTCCCGAGAGGTCCAAAACCCCTGGAGTCGTGACCGGACACGTCCGATCACAACTGACCGGACGCAGCCAGAGTTCGGTCGATCCTGTCTTCGTCTTCTTCGCTCGACCGGACGCAGGAACGCCATCTGACCGGACACTGAACGGCAGAGTCCGGTCACTCCATTGCAGCACTAGTTCACCGCCTGTGAACTGATTGGACGCTGGACATCAGAGTCCGGTGCAGCGTCCGGTCACTCTTTTTCAGCAATTCTTCAAAGTCCTTCGCGCTGCCTGTTACGAATCAAGTCCCAACTTCAATAAGACCCAAATAAACACCAATTGGGACTGATGTGAGTGACCTATCTCAAACCCTCAATTTTTTCAAAAATATTTTTCCTTAGGCTTTAATTCTTTTTAAGAAAATAGGCAATAAAAGAGTGATTGAAGAGAAACGACAAAACAACATTCATGCATATGCAATGCAATACTTGAAAGTAATTCTAGTTGCTTGTCAAGTTTGATCCAAGGTTAAGCTTCTTCACTCGCTTTTCGGCGGTTATCTTAACCATGTTAGACAAGCCCTAAGTGGATTACCACAAAGTAAACATGTTGTATATTACAATGCAATGCAAGGGACAACACAAGCTCATTTTCTAGTGAAGTTGCTAAAATCAAGCACATTGAGCTCATTCCGCAATCAACAAAAAGTTGCCTCATCTAGCGGTTTAGTGAAGATATCCGCCAATTAATCCTCGATCCTTACATCTTCTAAAGATATATCATTCTTTGCAACATGATCTCTAAGAAAGTGATGACGGATATCTATGTGCTTGGTGCGAGAGTGTTGAACCAGATTATTAGCAAGTTTTACCGCACTCTCATTGTCACACAAAAGAGGTACTTTTTCTAGAACTACACCATAGTCTAGCAAAGTTTGCTTCATGTAAAGTATTTGTGCACAACAAGCACCCGCGGCAATGTATTCCGCTTCAACGGTGGATAAAGCCACACTATTTTGTTTCTTGGAGGACCAAGACACAAGTGATCTACCAAGCAAATGGCACCCTCTGGATGTACTTTTTCTATCAACTTTACAACTGGCATAATCCGAATCGAAATAGCCAACTAATTCAAATATAGCTCCTTTAGGATACCAAAGGCCAATGCTTGGTGTGTGCTTAAGATACCTAAGAATTCTTTTAATGGCAATCAAATGAGTTTCCTTAGGATTAGCTTGAAATCTAGCACACATACACACACTAAACATGATGTCGGGCCTAGATGCGGTTAAATATAACAAGCTACCAATCATAGAGCGGTAGAGAGTTTGATCAACCGTTTTACCTCTCTCATCTAGGTCGAGATGTCTATTAGTTGGCATTGGTGTCTTGATTGGCTTACATTCATCCATTTTGAATCTCTTGAGAAGATCATTAGTATATTTCTCTTGAGAGATGAAAATCCCTTCTCTCATTTGCTTGACTTGAAAACCAAGAAAGAATATAAGCTCTCCAATCATTGACATCTCGAACTCCTTCGACATCAATTCACCAAACTCTTAGCAAGAATCTTCATTTGATGATCCAAAGATGATATCATCAACATACACTTGACAAATAAAGATATATCCATCAAACTTCTTGGTAAATAGTGTGGTGTCGACCTTCCCAATAGTGAAGCCCTTCTCAATGAGGAAATCCCAAAGGCGCTCATACCAAGCTCTTGGGGCTTGCTTAAGCCCATATAGCGCCTTGGACAACCTATAAACATGATTAGGATATCTAGGGTCTTCAAACCCGGGAGGTTGATCAACATAGACTAGTTCATTAATAAAGTCATTTAAAAATGCACTTTTCACATTTATTTGATATAGTTTCATTTCATGATGTGATGCATATGCAACGAGGATACGAATGGCTTCTAGTCTTGCAACCGGTGCAAAGGTCTCTCTAAAATCCAAGCCTTCAACTTGAGAGAACCCCTTTGTAACTAGTCTTGCCTTGTTCCTCACAAGAACGCCTTGATCATCTTGCTTGTTGCGGAACACCCACTTTGTTCCAATGACTCTTGCACCTTGTGGTCGCTCTTCAAGAGTCCAAACTTCATTGCGGGTGAAGTTGTTCAACTCTTCATGCATGGCATTTATCCAATCCAGATTTTGAAGAGCTTCTTCTATCTTAGTAGGCTCAAAGCAAGAGACAAAAGAGTGATGTTCAATAAATGAAGCAAGCTTTTGAGAGCGAGTCATTACTCCCTTTGATGGACTCACTATGATGAGATCTTGTGGATGAGCTTGTAGTAGAGGTGTATTTCTTCTATCAACCACTTGAGGGGGAGGTTGTGGAGCATCAACATCATGTGCTTGTGTCACCATTTGCTCATGGGAGACATGAGTGTCTTCATTTTCTACTCTCCCATCTTTATCACCATCTTGTGGTACATTTGATGAAGAAGGTGGATTAATCACTTGTAGATCATTTTCATCATCTTGTGGCTTGATGTCTCTAACCGGAATGTTCTTCATAGCCTCCCTCAATGGTTCATCACCTACATCATCAAGATTCTCATGTGCTCCTTGGGAGCCATTAGATTCATCAAATTTCACATCATATGTTTCTTCAACCAAGCCGGTGGCATGATTAAATACTCTATATGCTTTGGACTTTGATGAGTAATCAACAAGAAAACCAATATCACAACATCTTTGAAACTTCCCTAGGTGTTTCCGCTTCTTGTAGATGTAGCATTTGCAACCAAACACCCTAAAGAAGGAGACGTCCGGCTTCTTCCCATTGAGCAACTCATAAGGTGTCTTGTCAAGAAACTTTTGAAGGAATAGGTGGTTGGATGCATAGCATGCGGTGTTGATAGCTTCCACCCATAGAGCTTCGGGAGTGTTGTACTCATCAAGCATTGTTCTTGCTAGTGTGATCAATGTCCAGTTCTTTCTCTCAACTACACCATTTTGTTGAGGAGTATATGTTGCGGAGACCTCATGCTTGATCCCAACTTCATCACAATAGGCTTCTATGTTTGTGTTGTCAAATTCTTTCCCATTGTCGCTTCTAATCTTCTTGAGCTTCACTTCAAACTCATTTTGTGCTCTCTTAGCAAACTTCTTAAAGCATGATGCAACTTTAGATTTGTCATGAAGGAAGAACACCCATGTGTATCTTGAGTAGTCATCAACAATCACAAGATAATAAAGATTTCCTCCCAAACTCTTGTATGTTGTTGGTCCAAATAAATCCATGTGAAGGAGCTCTAGTACTCTTGTGGTTGACATGAAAGCTTTTATAGGATGAGTGTTTGCAACTTGTTTGCCGGCTTGACATGCACTACAAAGCTTGTCCTTCTCAAACTTCACATCCTTCAACCCTCTCACCAAATCATTCTTCATTAGCTTCTTGAGTGAGCTCATCCCAACATGAGCAAGTCTTTTATGCCATAGCCACCTAAGTGTTGTTTTGGTGAATAGGCATGTCTTCAAGTTAGCATCTTCGGAGGTGAAATCCACTAGATATAGGTTGTTGTAGCTAAATCCTTTGAATATCACTTGATCATCATCCTTCTTAGATACAACAACTTCCTTCTCGGTAAATAAGCATTGGAAGCCAAGATCACACAATTGTCCAACGGATAGCAAGTTGAAGCTCAATGAAGTAACGTATATCACATTTGTGATTGAATGATCATTTGATATTGCCACTTTGTCCAATCATTTAACTTTGCCTTTTGAATTATCTCTAAATGTGATTCTTTTTTGTCCATCTACTTCTTCATCTAGTGAGGTGAACATACGAGGATCACCGGTCATATGTTGTGTGCAACCACTATCAATTACCCAATGACTTCTACCGGTCTTGTAGTTCACCTACACACAAGAGATCAAGCTTTAGGAACCCAAACTTGTTGAGGGCCCTTCACCTTCTCAACAAGTGACTTTGCTACCCAAATTTTCTTAGGCCTATTCTTGTTGGGAGGTCCTAAGAACATAACTTTCATCTTTCCACTAGAGTCCTTTCTAAGCATGTAATGAGCATTTAAAGCAAAGGGTCTAGCATGCTTGGGCAAGGGTTGTGGTGGTGGAGTTTGACACTCATGGGCAAAGTGGCCTTCTTATCCACACTCAAAACATGTCTTTGGCTTTGGATTTGACTTGTGTTGTTGTTGTTGTTGAGCTTGAGCCTTCTTCTCTTGGTTTGCCAAGTACCCAATGCCACTTTTATCCATCTTCATGATGGTGTTCATTAGTAGCTCACTTTGAAGATGCTTGCCTTTTGTGAACTTGCTCAATCCAATCTTGAGATGCTCTTTCTCCAACTTGAGCTTCTTGTTCTCTTCCTTGAGTGCATCATTATTTTTCTCTTCCTTGAGTTTCTTGTTCTCTTCTTTGAGCTTCTCATTCTCAAGAATCAAATCACCATCATGATCAAGAGTTTCTAGCACAATAGTATTGTGGGTTTTGATCTCTTCAAGATCTTTCTTGAGCTTTTCATTATCATTCTTGAGCTTGACATACTCATCATAATTATCGGACTCAACCACTTGCTTGCCTTTACTACTAGAACTTTGCTCAATGCTCTCAATGATCAAATCATCACATGATGTAGCTATATCAATCTTAACAACATCATCAATAGCATCATGTGGCTCATTGGATAAAAATTCTTGAGCAATGACAAGATTATCATGATTAATCTTAAGAGTAGTATATTCTTCTTTTAGCATGTTGTGGCTAGTGATGAGCTCATTGTGTATCCTCTTAAGTTTATCATGTTTTTCTTTAAGCTCATTCTTAGAAGATTTGAGCTCCTTGAGTTTGGATGACATAGCATCATTTGCTTCTCTAAGCTCAACACTAGCCTTTTCGGCTATATCACATTTGGCTAAAAGAGAATCATTCTTAGCTTCTAACTTGTCATTCTTAGCTCTAGTCTTTCTAATGATCTTAGTGTATTGATTTAGCAATTTAACAAGATCATCATATGAAGGTGATTCATATTCATCATCATCACTATCACTATCACTATCATCATTGTTAGCTTGATCATCACCACTACTATCATCATCATTTGTTACCTTTCGTTCACCCTTGGCCATAAGGCATAGGCGTGTAGAAGATGGTAGTGGTGGTGTCGGTGAAGATGATGAAGAATCAATCATAATTGCGGCCACTTTCTCATTATCACTATCATCATCGAATGAGCAACTTGATGAATCAATGTCCGTGAGCCAATCACCGATGATGTATGCCATCCCATTCTTCTTCTTCTTCTTCTTGTGGAAGTCCTTCTTGCCATCTTTCTTCTTGTATGGCTTATTTTTCTTCTTCTCATCTTTATCTTCATTGCTTGAGTCATCTTTCTTGCCCTTGTACTTGTTCTTGTACTTGTCTTTCTTAGGCTTGGTACATTGATGTGCTAGATGACCAAGTTCTCCACAATTGTAGCAATCCATCTCCAAGATTGGCTTCCCAAGATTTGTGTCTGTGTAGCGGTGGAAAGATCATCTTGATGAAGCACGGTCACAATATGCCTATATTTGTCAATAGGGAGGACACTCAAAATCTTTCTTACAACATCAGATGGTTGCATTTGTGTAAGTCCGAGCCCATTGACTTCCTCTACAAGAACATTCAAGCATGAGTACATTTCATTAGCACTCTCTTTAGGAAGCATCTCAAATGAATTTAGCTTTTTCATAACAAGATGATATCGTTCCTCATGCTTGCTCTTAGTTCCCTCATGGAGCGCACAAATATCCGACCATAGTGCATGGGCATCTTTGTGGTTCCTCACCTGGTTGAACACATCTTTGCAAAGGCCTCTAAATATGGTGTTTCGAGCATTTGCATTCCATTTTTCGTAATTTACTTCATCACCTTGAAGGTGCGTGGGATCCTGAGGTTTTGGGAATCCTTGTGAGGCAGCTCTAAGTATTCCAACATCTAGAGCTTCTAAATATGCCTCCATGCGGATTTTCTAATAAGGAAAATCATCCCCCTCAAAGATAGAGGAGGTCCATCCCCGTGAGACATCTTTCTCTAGGCGGTTAAGCCTAAATACGTGAGCACGAGGCTCCGATACCAATTGAAAGGATCAAGATGCCCAAGAGGGGGGGGGGGGTGAATTGGGCTAATTCTAAATTTCTTTGCAATAATTAAACCCTATGGTTAGCCCACTTCACCCCTTGTGCCTAGAAAGTGTTTCTAATGTTCTACCGCACAAAAAATCTTGCAACCTAAGTTCCAATCCTACTCTAGCATGGCAATTCTATGAATATAAAGACAAGAATTAAATTGCTCAAAGTAAATGCTCAAAGTAAAGAGAGAAGGAGGAACACGGCGATGTTTTGCCGAGGTATCGGAGAGTCGCCACTCCCCACTAGTCCTCGTTGGAGCACCCGCACAAGGGTGTAGCTCCCCCTTGATCCACGCAAGGATCAAGTGCTCTCTATGGGTTGATTCTTTGACACTCCGTCATGGTGAATCACCCACAACTGCTCACAACTTGAGTTGGGTCATCCACAAGCTCCGCCGGATGATCACCAAGCTCCCAATCACCACCAAGCCATCTAGGTGATGGTGATCACCAAGAGTAACAAGCACGAACTCTCACTTGACCACGACAAGCCTAATGAGAAAGGTGGATGCACACTTTGCTACTCTTGCTTTCACTAATGAGGTCTCTCTCTTGGATTCTCAAATCTCAATCACCTCACTAGGACCTTGGTCTTCTTGGCACTCTCAAGGTGTTTCTCAGCTGTTGGAATAAGCAAAAATGATCCCTTGAGTGAATAGAGAAAGTATTTATAACCCATCATTCAAAACGAACCGTTATGTGCCTCTGCGGGGTGACCGGATGCTCCGGTCAGTACACTCCGAAACCGAGCAGTTAAGTGGTGACCGGACGCTGAGCAGCAGTCGCGAAAAGCGCTCTCTGGAACCTTACTAGAGTCGACCGGACGCTAGCACCCAACATCTGGTCGCTCACCTCTCAGCATCTGGTCGTACCAAATGACTTCACCTTGATCAAATGAACTGACCGGACTCTAGAGTCCGGTCACACCGGAACCAGCGTCCAGTCAGCATTTGACCCTCCATTCACTTCCAATTCGCAATCATATGTGAATGAAGTTTGCTCCAATTGATCTAAGGGATTTTTAGGAGCTACCTAGTGCTAGATTTGATAAGTGTGCACCACACGTAACCCACTAGACTCACCTAGGTCAAGCTACCCATTCATACCCCTTTAATAGTACGGCCAAAGGAAAAACAAAGTCCTAAACTACTCTAATGTCTTTTCAACACCAAACGACACTTAGAACTAATCTATCCTTAACCTTGTTGTCCATCCTTTGAAAACCAAAACGATTTCCATCGTAGGGGCATGAGAACCATGATTGCCCAATTAATTGCCATTACCATGACCTAACTTAATTGCGTCTGCAAAACACACGTTAGTCACAGTAATCTCGTATTATCATTAATCACCGAAAGCCAACTAGGGGCCTAGATGCTTTCAGGGGCCTTGGGCTCGGGCTTGTTCGGCACTGTTGCAGGAGCTGGCGGTGGTTGACACAACAGTTGGATTGGAGGAGAATTTGGGTGCAGGTGTGGTTAGGGTGTCCCCAACGGTTTCAAATCGATAGGCTAGGAGAAATTTCATTGGCTGCTGAGGACAGAGAAGTGTCCTATTCGCTTGGCTGATAAGCCATATCTGAAAGTACTATTGGTTGATTTGCTGTGAGAGAAAAATACTATTCATTGGCTGAAAAAGTATGACTTATAAGCCAAGCGAACAGGGCGAAGAAAATGCTAGCGACTCTTGAATCGTTAGGCTCTCACGTACTCCTAGAAGACGCTCTCTCTCAGCCTGCATTTCCACGTAGAAATGTTCACAGCCTTTCCTATTTTTTATTGTTTCTGATCTCCAGCTCGGCTGGCGTTTCACACTGCTGTTGAGGACGCCCTTAGGGTGGTGGATGTAGTGGCAGGGGAGGCGGAGCGAAGTGGTTGGATTGGAGGAGAATTAGGGCGCGTTTGGTTAGCTTCTGAGATGAGCCAGGCTATACCTGGGCAGCTAGGATGCCGGTAGCCAGGCTAAGCGCATGCACATGGCCGGTGTTTGGTTATCGTATTCATAGAGCCTGGCTGTTCGAAGATTTTGTTTGGTTCACTGCATGCGAGCATTGGCTGTCTCACTGGCATGTCCCGTCCGCATGCTTGCTGCTCTCATGCGAGCCTGGCCGTGTAGGAATGAGGATTTTTGGCATATGAGTTGAGCCTAGCTCACGAGGGAATCTTGCACCGCATGGGATAGGCCCCAACCTTCAAGCAGCCAACGAAATGCTCGACAGCTGCATCTGTAGAGCCTGGCCGCGGCGTATGCAGGTAACCAAACGCGCCCTAGCGAAGTTGCGTTGCTTCCATTCACGACACTGATCGGTTATCACTCAGCACATCCAAATACAAAATAATGCAATCAATCCATTCATGTTGTGAATCTTTGACGGGTTGAAAACATGAAAGCAAATAGCCTATTAGTTCAATTGCTTATGTGGGAATAAATTCCTTGTATGCCTCGCTTCAAAAGTTGGACGCCAGAATTAAAAATCCCATACTCACACCTAAGTTTTTTAATGAAATTAACTAAAATTTATTGCAGATGACTCAATATAGCAGTTGATAGTTTGATACAGACTTTGTATTACGTGATCCAACCGTTCTTTACTGATAGATGATGAATTAAGCTAAAAACTTACCCATCCGCTAGGGTTTAAATATGGACAATGGACACCCATCAATAGATATCATGTCTTTGTCCTCATCAGCTCCATCTATGACGTGTTCTCCCATATGGATTCCTGTGGGGGAAAATGGCTCTGTACCACCTCGGTTGGGCATACAAACATGTATAGGAAAACATTTGATATCTCTATTTGATACGAACAAGTAAAAAAAATACGGTTTAGGCAAATCTCTTTGGCTTTCCCTAGTCTGTACTTGATCGAACACTTTGGGCTAGAAAATTTTCCTGGATCAAAATCTTTGGTCCAAGCCTGACCCGACGCAATGGCAGGTTAAATCGTGCTATTTTTATGATTTTCCTATTTTGGGTCTGGTTTTTTTGTTGAGTTGAGCCATGGGTCAAAAATCATAGCCCAAACTTGACCCGACATACTATTGGGTTAGGTTTTTTTTTGCTAAGTTAAGTTGGGTCATGTTGGTTGGATGACCTACGAACATGTCTACCTAGGGTCCCTTTGGCATTGATCTGGCTCCAGCTTCTTGCGGCTCTTGTCGCTGAGTCATGTCAAACGGCGATCTAAAATAGAGCTCTTTGAAAATTGAGACATAAATTATTACAAAACTACTTCTTGAGCCTTTTTGTCAAACTTTTTTTTTTCTAAAACAACTTTAACTCCATTAGACAAGCTACTTTACAAAAAGAGCCCAAGCTTTTCTATATATACCTACTAATAAAGAGGCAAAATTTCTAGCCATTATTTTTCTGTCTCGCCCGACCCCTCGGGTGAGAGCTCCGTCTTGCCCGATCCTTGGGTTCGTGCTCCTTCTCGCCCGACCCCGCGGGTTAGAGCTCCATCTCGCCCGACCCTATGGCCACGGGCTCCGTCTCACCCGACCCCTTGGGTTCGTGCTCCATCTCGCCCAACCCCTCGGGTGAGAGCTCTGTCTTGCCCGACCCTAAGGCCACGAGATCCGTCTCGCCTGACCCCTTGGGTTCGTGCTCCATCTTGCCTGACCCCAAGGCCACGGGCTCCGTCTTGTCCGACGAGGACCCATACCGCCACCAACCACTCTAGGTCTAAGCGTATGGGCCTGGGTCAAAACTCTGACACCAGGGAAGAGACTGGCATGACTCGATGTAACCCGTGGCCATGACGGGCCATACCTGAGGATTTACATCAAAAACAGCGTCGGGCGTGCCGGTGCTATTCTGCCTAACCCTCGTACGAACGCTGACAGATGCGTCAGTTCACCACGATGTCTGTCGGGATAAAATGGAACACCATGACCGGCAGATGACGCCTGTGCATGGCACCAGTGACAAACAGGGCCACGACGTGGAGCCGTCCCTGTTGACATCTACAGGATCGATGGGACCCGCATGATGATGAAGAAGGACCCGACGATCCTAGAAGCCTTCTTCTCTCTCTCGTTCTTCTCATTTTCCTCCATTGTAACCCGTGCTTTCCCTTCGCCTATAAAAGGGGAAGCAGGGCATCCCATGAAGGGGGATCCAGATCCGCACAAGATCACGACATGAGCACATGGCTGAGCATCGATAGAGCTCTCAACACCCGTTCACTCCTTTCACTAGAGACTTGGGATCCCTTCCCTCTCTCGTTTGTTTGTAACCCCTACTACAAACCAAGTGCCGATAACACGAGCGCAGCGAATTGGACGTAGGGACGTTCTACCTGAACCAGTATAAACCCTTGTGTCCTCCGAGCACACCATCCGAGCCAAACGCACAAATATAAATTTACTCGTCGGTGGTCTGAAAACACCTACAGTTGGCGCGCCAGGTAGGGGCTTTTTGCGAGTCTTGACATCCACATCAGGCCTCGGATGGCTAGTCACGACGTCAACTGGGTCTTGGGTGTGCACGTGCACTTTGGGAACCTAGACTTCATCATTACGACGGAGGGAGAGTTGGTGCAGGTTCCCACCGCCGTCCAACCTCTCCACTCCGCCGACCTCGACACGATCGCCGAGGCACTCGAGGAGCTATAGCTACACGCATCGGAGGCCCGTGCCCCTGGAGGCTACTAGCTCATCGACTTTGATTATGGGAGGCTAGAACGCTAGCTCGACGCCTTTCTAGGACCCCGACCGTCCCGGGAGGACCTGGGCCGCCTCACGTTCTTGTTCGCCAACGTCATGACATAGCTCGTCGGAGGAGAGCCGCTCTCCCCAGAATACCTCATCCAGAGTGCCCCGACAGCGCTCCCGTTCAGCCTACGCAACGCCACAGAGACCATTGGCCACCTTGTGGCGCAACGCACACCCCCATCCTCCACGAACGATGAGTTTGTGGGGATGACCGAATATGTCGCATGTCCAAAGGATCCGTTTCCTTTGCCATGCATAGACCAAGTAGTCAACTCAACCTTAGGGTGCAAAACCCTTTGCTTCCTTGATGTGTACTCTGGGTACCATCAAATCACGATGAAAGAGTCCGACCAACTTGCGACGTCTTTCATCACCCCGTTCGGATCATTCTGCTACATCACAATGTCGTTCGGTGTGAAGAACGTGGGGGCTACGTACCAACGCTGCATGCTCAAGTGTTTCAGGGATCTCATCAGGCGGACCGTTGAGGCCTACGTAGATGACATTGTTGTCAAGTCCAAACGGGCTGACTAGGTCATGGCTGAACTAGAGCAAACCTTCGCGAAACTCTGAGCAAACGGCATTAAGCTCAACCCCGAGAAGTGTGTTTTTGGGGTCCTAAGGGGTATGCTGCTGGGTTTTATCGTCTTCAAGCGTGGCATTGAAGCCAACCCAGAGAAGATCTCGGCCAAAACAAGGATGGGCCCGATTCAAAATATAAAGGGGGTACAACGAGTCACAGGGTGCCTCATCGTGCTCAGCCGTTTTATCTCACACCTCGGCGAATGAGGTCTCCCCCTCTATCGGCTTCTGAAGAAGGCCGACCGTTTTGAATGGACACCCAAGGCCCAGGAGGCACTTGACAAGGTCAACCAGCTCCTGATGAAGGCCACAATCCTCATCCCTCTGACCAATGGGGAACCGCTTCTGCTCTACATTGCGGCCACCACGCAAGTGGTCAGCGCCGCCTTGGTGGTAGAGCGAGAAGAAGAGGGACACACCCTCAAAGTGCAGTGTCCCGTGTACTTCATTAGGGAGGTCTTGTTCGATTCTAAGACTGGCTACCCCCAAATCCAAAAACTCCTGTACGCTATCCTTATCGCCAAGAGAAAGTTGCGTCACTACTTCGAGTCGCATCCAGTGACGGTCGTGATGTCCTTCCCCCTCGGTGAAGTCATCCAAAATTGGGATGCCACCGGAAGAATCACGAAGTGGGTACTCGAGCTAATGGGTCAAGGCATTTCATATGCCCCACGGACGGCCATCAAGTCCCAAGTGCTAGCTGATTTCATTACAGAATGGACCGAGGTCCAAACACCGCCAGCTGTCATCGACCAAGAGCATTAGACGATGTACTTTGATGGATCACTGATGAACAAAGGCACCGGCATAGGGCTGGTCTTTGTTTCGCCCCTCAGGGTACGCATGAGGTATATGGTTCGTATCCATTTCCCCTCCTCCAACAATATGGCCGAGTATGAGGAACTCATCAATGGCCTACGCATCGCCATTGAGTTGGGTATCCGACGGCTCAACGTCCAAGGTGATTCCCAGCTAGTCATCGACCAAGTCATGAAGGAATCAAGCTGCCACAATGACAAGATGGATGCATATTGCCAAGAAGTCCACCAGCTGGAGGACAAGTTCGACGGTCTCAAGCTCAATCACATCCCGAGGCATCTCAACGAGGCGGCCGACGCACTGGCAAAAATGATGTCCAGTCGAGAGCTGGTGCCGATGGGCGTCTTCGCCAGCGATTAGTACAAGCCCTCGGTCCGCTACGAGGAGCCGAATTAGACCAATAACATGTTGCCTGCCCTTGTCTTGGGGGCTAACCAGCCATTGGCTCCATCTGACCCTGAAGTCGTGGAGGTTGACGAGGATCCAACAATAGAGCCTGACCCTCTGGCCGACTAGAGGATGCCTTACCTCGACTACCTCTTCCACGAGGTGCTGTCGATGAACAAAATGGTGGCTCGGTGGCTCGCATGTCATGCCAAGACCTTTGTCATCATTAAGGGTGAGCTCTATAGGTGAAGCCACACCATGATCCTACAGCGCTACATCCCCATCGAACAACATAAGCGTTTGTTGAGTGATATCCACGGTGGGGTTTGTGGGCACCATGCCGCACCTAGGACCCTAGTCCGAAATGCATTCCGACAAGGCTTCTACTGGCCAACCATGGTAGCCGACGCTAAATAGATTGTGCGTAGCTATGAAGGGTGTCAATACTACGCTCGGCAGACCCACCTGCTGGCCCAAACACTCCAAACAATCCCCATCACGTGGCCGTTCATGGTCTGTGGGCTTGATCTGGTTGGACATCTTAAGAGGGCGCCTCGGGGCTATAAGCACTTGCTTGTCACCATAGACAAGTTTACAAAGTGGATAGAGGCTCGACCGATCTCTGAGATCAAGTCCGAGCAAGCCATGCTATTCTTCCTTGACATCGTCCATCACTTTGGGGTCCTGAACTCCATCATCACGGACAACGGCACACAATTCATCGAGAAGTTCCTCCTATTCTATGACAAATACCACATCCGCATCGATTGGGCACCGTGGCGCACCCCCGCACGAACGGGCAGGTCGAGCTCGCGAACAGCATGGTCCTACAAGGCCTCAAACCTAGGATCTTCAACTGGTTGAACAAGTTTGGCAAACGATGGGTCGTGGAGCTTCCCGCGGTGCTCTGGAGCCTAAGGATGACTCCAAGCTGGGCCACCGGCTACACGCCATTCTTCATGGTCTAAAGTTCTGAGGCTGTCCTACTGACTGACGTCGACTATGGAGCACCAAGGGTCAGGGCATATGACGAACAGGGAGCCAAGGCATCCCTCGAGGATGCCATAGACCAGCTAGATGAAGCATGAGATGTTGCCCTCCTTCGCTCGGCCAAAACCAGCAAGCGTTGCGCCGGTACCACAGCCATCGAGTGCGGGGTCGGGCCTTCAATGTCGGGGACCTGGTGCTCCGCCTCGTCTAGAGCAACAAGGACCGCCATAAGCTCTCCCCGCCATGGGAGGGACCATACGTCATCGCGGAAGTGCTCTGACCAGGCACCTACAAGCTTAGGACCATCGACAGCAAAGTCTTCATCAGTGCCTGGAACATCGAACAGCTATATCGCTTTTACCCTTAATTTACACACGCTTTCTCTTATCAGTTTCGCTATCGACTCCTCGATCTTTAGTAACACCCAACCCCAGCAATGGTAGGGGGTCAGGCCTCACTCGGGGGCTGATAAGAGCATATCTATCCGATAAACATTCTCTATGTCCTACTCTTTCTCACATTAAGACCTAGAAGCAAGGGTCACAGAAATAAACGCTGAGTAAAATTGGTTGGACTGCAAGAAACCTATGCCCCAGCGGCTACGGCGTTTTTGCTCACCAACGGGATCAGAGTTTTTTCCGCACCCCAAGCTTCTTAAGCCTTAACTACAAAAAGAGCCAGGACACATCTAAGAGTAATCCACCTGGCAAAACATTCTCTTTGCCCGACCCTCTCTCACGTTAAGATCTAGAAGCAAGGGTTACAGAAACGAACGCTGAGTAAAACTGGTCGGACTGCAAGAAATCGACGCCCTAGCGGCTATGGCATTTTTGCTCACCAGCGTGATCAGAGTTTGTTCACCCGCACCTCGAGCTTTATAGCCTTAACAATGGAAAGGGTCAGAACACATTAACCTTTTTATACAAAAAGGGGAGAAGGGCTAAAAATCTGTTTGGCCATAACGATATTTAAGAACTTGTCCACTTATTATGAGTTCGTTGCCTGGCTTATCTGCCTAACTAATTTCTTAGGGGGAATGATCTCATCCTCTATCTCCGCAAGTAAGTCCTATGCCAGCGGGTCACCCAAGCTGATCGGACAGCTCGGGCCACTGCCGAGAGATCGATAAGGAACAGTAGGATGCCCCATACGGGTTATGCCAACTCCATCACGAACGATGAACCTGGATTCCACTCGGACATATCCAATAAAAGTTGCCCAAACCCATCACTCAAGCCATCAAGGTAAGTCCTATGCCAGTGGGTCACCCAAGTCGGTCGGATGGCTCGGGCCGCTGCCGAGAGACAGGTCACCCTTAATTTATGCACGTTTTCTCTTATTAATTTCGCTATCGACTCCTCGAACTTTAAGTGATGCCCGACCCCAGCAATGGCAAGGGATCGGACCTCACTCGGGGGTTGGTAAGAGTATATTTATTCAATAGACTTTCTCTATGCCCGACCCTTTATCACGTTAAAAAACATAAAAGCAAGGTTTGCGGAAACAAACGCTGAGTAAAACTGGTTGGACCGCAAGAAACCTACGCCCCAGCGGCTATGACATTTTTTGCTCACCAGCATGATCAGAGTTTTTTCGCCCACACCCTGAGCTTTAGGCTCTGCCTTCCTAGGAAGGGTTTGGAGGGCCCACCAGTGGAATCTCCATCAAGGAGAGGCTAGCGGGTCACCCAAGTCGATCAGACGGCTCAGGCTGCTGTCGAGAGACGGGTAAGGAGCAGTAGGATGCCCCATGTGGGTTATGTCAACTCCATCACGAATGACGGACCCAGATTCCACTCGGACATATCCGGTAAGAGCTCCACAAACTCGTCACTCAAGCCATCGAGGAAACTTTACCAACCCCCACTTTACTTTTTCAGTGCATGAGCATTCATTCATCTATTCTCATACATCCAAGCATCGCATATGCAATTATTGCATCACAACGCTTCGCGTTGCGTCACGAAGCGGTAGTCGTCTCATTCAACATGAGGAATGACCGACCGGGGTTCAAAGGCCAGCCCGCGAAGGGCTCGAGGCCGCCTCGCGTCGAACAGAGCCATTGGAAAAACATAGATGAGCCCCAGCGGCCTTTGCTCGACCTGCTCAAAAGCAGATAGGGTCATCTCGACCTTCTTGTTCGATCCTAACCTCGAGCCATGCCCACAGAATCTCCATCGAGGGGAGGCCCGCGGGCCACCTGAGTCGGTCTTCAGAAAAACTTAGGCATCTGCCAAGAGACAGGTTAAGGAGCAGTGGAATGCCACATGAGGGCTATGCCAACCCCATTACGAACAACGGACCCAGATTCTACTCGAACATACCATTAGCAAGCTCACCGAGCACGACACTCGAGCCATCGAGGTAAGTAACATTAGCTCAACACCTCCGATTGCGGAAACCACGGACGGGGTGACGATCACAAAGATGAGCCGACCCTCGACCGGACCCCCGCTACATGTGGGGGCTCAAGGAAAGTTGGACTCCCAAGGAGACCAAATGCACGGTCGTAGAACGATAGCTCAGATCCTAGGGAGGCGGTACGTACGAAAACTAAGAATAACGTTTCTAAAACAAGAGACGCTTTCTCCTGCTAGTTTCACTATCGTCTCCTCATGAAACCCAACCCCAGCAATGGCAAGGGGTCGGGTCTCACTCGGGGGCTGATAAGGGCATATATATATGCCCTTTCTAAAATAGTCGCCATGGTCGACCCTTTCCCACGTTAAAAACCTAGAGACAAAGGTTGTGGAAATGAACGCCGAGTAAAACTGGTCGGACTACAAGAAACCTATGCCCCAGCGGCTATGACACCATTGCTTACCAACATGATTGGAGTTTTCTTGCCCACACCTCGAGCTCTACAGTCTTAATAAAAGGAAGGATCGGAGCGCTTTAAACCCTTTTTACACATAAAAAGGGAGAAAGAACAAACTTGTTCAACTGAAACAAAAGAACAGACTTGTTCAAACAAAACAAAAGGGATAGAACTTGTCCGCTTATTACAGATATGTTGCCTGACCTATCTGACTAAACTAACCCCTACGGGGACGATTTCATCTTCTATCTTAGCAGAAAGGTCATGCGCTAGGGAGGCCACCTCCTCCTCGATGACATCAAGCTTGGCGTTAGTATAGATGGGCATGAAGCCTTGTCTCATCGTCGCCAGATCAATGTTCTCATAATGAGAATGGGTGATCACGAATGATCGATGAACACCGAAGCGAAGCGCGCCCCTTGCCATATCACATGCCTGGTCTGTAATCCAGGTGGCGCGAACCATGAGGGAGCTTGTCTCCTGCTTTGGGGCCAGCTCGAGCTCATCGTAGACTAGCTGGACCGCGATGCGTAGGCTGTCGTGTTCATTGCTCTCCTTCTAGAGGGTGTCCTTCACCTCGCTGAGCTCCTTCTCTAGGCCACGGCTCTTTACCACATCCGCCCCAAGCTTGTCGTCGAGACCTACCCAAGTCACGTACCGACCGTGTCAGAAGGCTCACCACAGATTCCAGGGAGAAAACACAACAAGAGAAACCGGAGACTTACCGTTCACATCCGCCCGAAGCCTATGCACCTCATTGCGCTGCCAGGTCACCTCGGCCTCTAGGCGCTGGACCTCCTCTTGGCGCTGCCTGACCTCCGTGGCGAGCCCTGCGTACATGCCCTCAGCTGCAACCTTCAAGTCCCTCTCCCTCCTGAGCTCCTTCTCAAGGTGGCCAACCCGCTACTGAGTGTCGGCGCGCTCCTAGCGAGCTAGCTCAGTCCCCGTGTGAAGCTCCTCTATGGCCTAGAGCAAATCATCCCACTCCTTTCGTGGCCGTTCAGCCACCATGGCGTCCGTGCATGCCCTCTCGATCGGGGCCAATAGCTTTTCCTCAGCCTCGCGGTGTCATCATGAGCATCCTTCTCTCTGACTCAGAGGTCGGCCACCTCCCGGGCGGTAGGGGCAAGCTCAGCCACCTCCTGACGGGCGACAGTGACTGTGCGACCAGCCCCTCACTCCACCGTGTCTCCTCAGCAAGGAGCTGGGACTTCTCCTAGCTATGGGCCATAAGGACCTACGAAGAAGACAATACTTAGAGGTGCGGAAGGAGAACATAAGGGTCAGAAGCACGGTCATATCTTATCTGGCCGACCGGGGTGACAATGTCGCGCATCGAGCTCTGCATGGTTGTCAGGGAGTGAACCATGTCCCCAACCTCTGTGTGAACACTCCCCCATTCCCTACCCTCTACCGCTTCATCAAGGGTAGCCACCCAGACCAGAGACCGGGACATCCCCATGCCGACCTCAAACGGCGTTGACCTCTCTGCCGGCGGTAGCTCCTCTAGAGCGGCTCCTCTAGAGCGGCTCCTCTAGCGACAGAGGAGGCGGGTGATGCGGACATGGAGGCCTGCCCCATTGCCACATCCACAAAGGATGCCTCGGGTGCTCCCCCTTCCGTCTGCCCCACCGTGGACACGACCACTTATCGAGGGCATGATTGGTCGCGCCGCACCCGCCACGGGCGCCCCGAACGCGCCCTCCTCCACCTGCTCTCCTGTGGACACAGCCACCGGCTACACCTCCCTGGTTGATGCCGTCGACGCCCTGACGCCACTCACGCTCACCACCAGCGCGGCACCAGCCAGCTCCTGGTGTGTTTACTGGAGGTGAATCTTCTTTGGAGCAAGCTGCAAGAGAGTCCCACGCCCTCCGGCGCTGAAAGAGACATGGCTATCAGATTGTGGCAAGAGTCCATTAAGACAAAAGGACAAAGGAACACTTGACTCACCTTGACGCCATCATACGAGGATGTTTTTGGGCCGGCTTGCCCGACCCCGGCTGCTCCTCGTCGGCATGTTGCCGCTTCGAGCCCTTTCTCGGCTCGGAGGGCTCGAACGAATCAACATGGCCACCCTCCGCTAACTTTGGAGGCGCCACCGAGGGCTCAGATGGAGCAGGGCGACCTGTTTCAACTGGCTTTGGGGCCACCGTCGAAGGCCCGGATGAGGCGAGGCTGCCATCAAAGGTTCAAACATGGTGGGGCGGTTCATTTTTGCCAGCTCCGAGGGTGCACCATCCCCCACCTACCTCGCGACATGCCACAGGAAGGGCCCTGCCTACGGCGAAGGTGGCTCCTCGTCCCCGGTGACTAGATCATCCCATGGGATGGGCGACATGGAGCCTTCATCTTCGTCTTCTTCTTCTTCCTCCTCTTCTTCCGACGAGCCTTGACGTTGCTTCCCTTGCTACAGCTTTGCTTGCTACTTTGACCGCCGTTTCTTCTCCTCGTCGTCCTTCTTCTTCTTCCACTTTTCATCCACAGCATGGTTCGCTGCCCTCACGGCCGTGTGTTCTAGCAGCGGCGCGACTGAGTCTATGAAGACTAACCCCACCGGCAGCTCGATGAAGCCCATGTCTGGCCACATCACAGGATGCCCCGGGGTCAGGAACACGGTGTCAGCCTCCCCCGTGGCCTCCTTGATGCGCTGCGTGACCTTGCTGTCGTGGAGTGCCCCCTGGGCGAGCATCGTCCCAATGAGCTGTGCACCGGTGAAGGGTCCTTGTTTGGTTTTGGTAATTGAGTGACAACCCTAGGTGGACTAATTGTGTTTATATGAGATACACAGGTGATTAGTCCATAGGTACATGTTTGTGAGCAACATATGCCATGGAGGTGGAAATGGCTTGGAGATGTTGCAAAGCTCACACATGTGATGATGAAGGAGCTCATTGCACATGAGACGTGACATTGAGTCATGTGATCAAGGTGGAGAAGATCAAGACATGACTTGGCTCGACGGACCGGTTGTAAGTATGAAGGACAAGTTGAGTGATGACTTGGCGCCGATGGACCGAGGCAACTGTGAAGAGCAAGTGAAGTCAAGATCGACGAACCAATATGATCATGTGATGATATGAAGTGGATTATATCATTGTTGATTGTGTTGGTGCATGTGTTTCATTGATATTATAGGAGATGGAATGGAATGCGCAAGGCAAAGATATAACCTAGGGCATTTTATTTCACCGGTCATAGGTGTGCAGAGAAGTTGATGACCAGGTTTAGGATAGATGGCCATACTATCAAGAGGGGCAAACTTGTTTGCATATTGGTCATCTAGTGCCACTCGAGTGATCTAACTTTGCATCGTTGCTAGGATCGAGTGGCGTGGCAAGTTGAGTGGCTAATCCTTTGAAAAATGATTGTGAAAATGCTAACACACATGCCCATGATGGTGTACACTTGGTGGTGTTGGCACATTTATAAAGGAGAAGGAGTTGGAGTTGAAACAGATCAACTCGATGAAGAAACGAAGGCAAAATAGGTCACTGTGAGTGACCGAACGTTGGCCTTAGCAGGACCAACACATTCGGTCTAGTGGCAGCAGAGAGCGCACGGTCTCGGTCTTATGACCGGACGCTAGCGTGAAGAGTGAATTGACGCGCAGGGGCCACTTCTGGTCCTCTCTGATGTACGCTGACGCAATGGTGTGGGTGTAGCATTGACACGTGGTAGGCCGTGCAGGACCGGACTTAGGTATTGCGTCCGATTGTGACTGACCTGACGCGTCTGGTCACAATATAGAGGCTCGAGGAGCTCTCTAGAAATGATCGGACTCCGTCCTCGGCGCGTCTGATCGTTGGACCTAGGCATGTCTGGTCATGTATGGTGACGTGGTGGCGCGAGGAACAGCAGTGACGCGTGGCAGTCAAAGAACGACTAGACTAGGTCTCTGTGTCCTGTAACATCTCGGGTGTTTAAAATACTAAAACCTGACATGTCATCATATGCATTGCAAAGCATTTGGCATTTGGTGAAAACTTTGAGATGCATACACTAAAACAAGTTTATATTCATGTGGTATGTGTTGAATTGTATTGGTTGACTCTAGTTCAAAGTTTGTTTGGATTTTGAATTTTTCGAGAAAACCCCGCTTTTCAGCATTTTAATCCTACCCTGAAAATCCATTTCAAAATCTAAGCATAATTTGGGGTTGATACCAAAAGCAAAAGTGTAGAGCTTGGCAAGTTATACAAAGTTTGTTTTTGGAGTTTTTCAAGTTGTTTAGAAAAATTTTGAGTAATTCAAAAAGGCGTAATTCGTTAAATTTCCCTATTCAAATTCAAAAGTTGATTTCAAAATCTAGACCGAATTAGGAGATGGTTATAAAAGCAAAGTTGTAGAACTTTTGATTTTGAACAACTTTTATTTTTGGAGATTTTTGAGTTGTTATGAAAATTTGTGAGTAATTTGTGAATTTTGGCGAATGGCAAACTTGTAATTACTGTGAACAGTAACCGTGGAAGCCGACTCACCGCCGGCGACCTTCTTCGGTGTTCCAGGCGCGCGCGTGGCGGTCTTGGCTTTGCGCTGGCGCGGGAAAGGCGTCGCCGTGGCTTCTCCTTGCTTCCTTGGCCGCCCTATAAAGCTCCGCCGCCGTTGTCGTTGTTCTTCCTTCGCCCTCTGTTTTTCTCGACGTTGCCGATCATCTCCGGTGAGCTCTCGTCGTCGAACCCGTGCCTCTGCCGTTGCAGCAAAGCATTCATTAGCTCCGCCTTATCCTTGCGTGCTTAGCCAACCCATCAATTCGGCTTAATTTCACTGGGAACCGCCACTCGTCGTATTTCTTCTCCACGGCCGGTAGTCCCGCCGTCAAGCCCGCGTCGCCGTGGCCAGTGCGCTACGGTGAGTCTCTGCCCTTGCTGTGTCTTGCTTCGGCTTCACCGCATTGGTGTAGTGCTTTGTGACCCATTGGTTTCTCATTTTGACCACCATAGCTACCGGAGCATCGCCGTCGTCGAAGATCGCTTCGCCGTGACCTCTGTCAACGTCGACCTGTGTCCTCGTAGCTTATCCGGTCTCATTCTTTGCTCCAGCGTGTTTGTGGTGAGCTACTGGACCTTCCCATGCCCTTTGTTTCTTCGTTTTCGGCTTCGTTTCGCCGGCGTTGTGTCGCCGTGCCACCGCAGCCGCCATGGCCGGCGTAGTGCTCGGTCCAGGCAGTAATTGGTCGCGTTTGTGCCACAAATCGGTGCGCTGTGATGTAGTAATCATGATAGTGCCTTCGCCGTCGCCGTTGATCTCGCCGTCGTCGAGATATCGTCGGTCAGCGCCATCATCGTCATAGTCAAAGCGGGAGGAAGGGGATGACAGGTGGGGTCACCATGTCAGTGACTTAGCGTTCAAATGGATTTTTCTATTTTCAGATTTGAATGAATAGTGTCTGTTTTTGTTATTTTTGTGTAGATTTATTTAGAGCTCCAAAAATTATGAAAATTTTTGTGCGACTTCTTTGTGATGTAAAGTATTTAAGAAAAATATTAAATAATGTTTTTCAGTACTTTTTGAATTTGATAAAAATTGCTCAATTTATTAATAAATGGATTTCTATGAATTTTCTAGGCTTATTTACTTGTCCAAAAATTATGAAATTTGTTTTGCCACTTAGTTATCATGTAATGAATGTTTACAAAAATTTTTAGCTCAATTGGAATAAGTTGATTTATTTCATAATTTTGAATTAAATAATTAATTCATAAAAGCAAATAGTAGCCTTTAGTGATTTAGGTTTTGTTTGTAATTTTGGATTGAGTGATGACCTTGGGTCATTTGTTGTTAATGATCCTTGGTAGTTGATGTATGTGTTACGAAAAAGATTTAGTTTGTTTGACTTACAACTGTACCGCGAAGGAAAGTTGTATTCAAATTGTTAATTTTTGTATCCATCATCGAGCATCATATTTCGTATTCTGCATCATGTTAAACATGGCATTGTATTACGTGTAGTGAACGAAGGTGAACACGTGGTAGTTAATCAAGTTGTTGAGGAGGTTAATCCGTCTGTTGAGGTCGGACCGAATTCTTGTGAAGCGTCGCAAGAGCCGGGACTTTTCCGTCAACGCAGGCAAGCCCCGGATGCATACAACCCTACCTTGTGTTTTACAAATTAATTTCGCTTTTGCTTTCCGTTACTGCATTAAGTGATTAGGACTTAGGTAAAAGCCTAATTGGTGCATTATCACCCTTGTTATTCCATATTTACCATATTACCAGTTTTAAATTCGTATATGCCTAGTTTTGCTTAGCTATGCGTAGAACGATGAAAGTCGGGTGACTACCTGCCACCTACAAGTTTTAAATGGAACATTGGTTAATTATGTTAGCATGTGATATGGGAATGTGGAGTAATAAATCTAGACCGGACGGACTCGATGAGTGTGAGCCACCAGACATGGAGGTCTTGTGAGCGGGTTCTTTCCGCCTGTGTCGATTAAGGCACGTCCGTTGTTGAATTGCATGAGGTGAGAATTTGTAGTACTAACCACATACTCCGGTAAGCCTGAACTTGGCGATTCTATTACGAGAATGGCTACTCGCGCACTAGGAGTGGAGAGATGGCGGGAATAGCGTGTACCCACGTGGCCATGGGCTGGAATGGTGGAGTACTGTATTCTCGGGTGGCGCGGACCCGTTCTTGTTTTAGAGGATCCAAGGGTAGGTTGGTATATGTAGGTCGGAGACCTACATATGTCGTGTGGTCTGGAATCCCCAGCTGGGTTTATAATCGGTTCGAATCGTCGTTGCTCCTCGGTTATGGAGACTCAACTCACTGTTCATCATCGTAGTAATTAATAACTGGAACTTGAGAATGATTTGAGAAGGTGTTGGTTATGAAGTTTCATGATATCAATGAGGATCATGTCAGCTTTGTATATGATCTTTATGAAGTTTTAAATGTTGATATATAGATTTTTGTTAAAATGCTTTTACGCAAAAGAACCTTGATTATTGCTAAAGCCATACCTTGAATCCCATGAGCCTGCATTCCTGCGTTCTTTTAATTCTTATTTCGGTTAAATCTTGTTGAGTACTTTTGTACTCAGGGTTCGTTGACCCTTGTTGCAGGTGAGCCTCATGAGCAGATCTGTTGTGGATCGTGCTGCATGACAGTTGTACCTTGTGATGACGTTGAGAAGTAATTGTGTGGCCCTTGGGCAGGGCAGCCTCATTGTGTGTTTTGTATTATATTATAATGCCGCTCCACTACTTTGGTTTGTATTAATATCGAACTTAGTTGTACGGTTTGAAACAAATGGTTTGTAAACTATGTTATTGTAAGTCTTCCGCTACTTTTGCTCTGATGTGTCTATTTGAATAAACTGTTATAATACTGCAATGACTCTGTAATGTGATCCTGCTCGGAAATTGTGGATGATTCGGGGTTCCCCGAGGACACCCGACAGTCTTCTTAAATTACCAGGAACATATGCATAGATGTCAAAGGTCGTTGGACAGTGACAGGTGCATGTGGGCCCTATAATTTAGGAGGTTCTGCCACATGTCCGGTCATGATCGACCTGACGCATCAGGTCACGAAGGAGGCGCTTCGAGAGTTCTCTAGAGTCGATCGGACTCTGGCTGCTGGTGCGTCCGATCATTTTAACCGTTGGCGCGCAGAGCCGACCGTTGGAGATCGTGTGGCTTGGCTTGAACGCGGGTGCCACGTGGATGGCCAAGTGTGACCGGACGCTGGCCGGGTGCGTCCGGTCAGTGTGACCTACGTGTCCGGTCGTGTTGATTGTAACACCCTAGGTGTTTAGGCTTCCACTAAATTGCATGTCATTTCATAACCATGTGCATCATCTATGTCATCATGTCATTATCATTGAAACATACATATGCAACATTTTAAATTGTATGTGTTTCATGCTTGATTGCTTAGAGTGGTAGCAGTGCAACATGTGAATGTAACATGAAACTCTCATACTTGGAAACATGGCAATATGGTAGTAATGTGGCAATTATAAAATGACAACAAGGTCTTGAAACATGTGAAACATTGCATTGCAACATATGAATGAATTGCTTGTTTTACTTTCTTTATCACATGAGATCATTAGAAGTGGTATAACAATTTTGTAAAGTGGTTGATCATGGTCTATTACCCCTTAACTATACTTAGGTTACTTGTTGGGACATTGTTCATGTAGATCAAAATGACCAAAATGCCCTCAAGTGCAAGTTTGACTTGAATTGACCCTTGGAGTGTCATCGTTTGACTGATTCAAAAGTCCAACTTAGAAACCTTGCATGGCTGTGCACTCTTTACAAAAGTTGTAGCTAATTTATCAAGGAACAAAAGTTGTTTTATGACCAACTCATGAAAATGTGTGGAACATGCTCAAACATGGCCCACAAGTCAGAAGTACATGCTGATTTCATACTTAGCAAATTTTTCTAAGTCCTAAAGTGAAGTACAGTTTCGTGTACCAATGTTTGGAGCCATGTATCTCCCTAACCGAGCCAAACCAGCTTGAGCTCTAGTGGAAAGAGTTGTAGTTCACGTATAGATGAGCAACTTTGTTAACTATGGCATAGTCTAGATCGCCACGGATTAGGAGTTAATGATCGTTGAATACGTGCAGTCAGTCATCGTCGATGAACACTGAATCGCGTTTTCAGAAATCAGTCAGTGACAGTCATGGCCGACCGTTTCAAAAAAACAACGCCACGTGGCGCCACCGTCGCCCGCTTCGCTGAAAGTAGCGCAGCCACGCGCCATGGATGCCTCGGGCGCGACAGCAGCGTCTTGAAGCCCCGCTGCTCGCCCGCCGAGTCGCTGCTCCATTTTGCATTTCTCCTCTCCTCCTCGCAAGATGGCGCATTGGAATGCCGAAGCACCGCCGAGCCAATTCCACCCAAAACCGAGCGCCATTGCCCGATTCCTCTGAACCACAGCACCATCGTGAGCCTCTCCACGTCCTCGACCCCACCGCCACTCCATTTTCGCCTCAGGTAGCTCTCACCGTGAGCGCGGCTCCACTGGGTCGCCATGACCGCCGCCGGCCGAGCTCGCACGTGGCCGTGCTGCTCGAGCCCCTTATCACCCCTTCTCTCCCTTGCGCTAGCTTCTGTATGTGCCGCTGAAGCTCATTGAGTGAGCCACTAGAGCCGTGACGTCGTAGCTTCGCCGGAGCCAGCCGTGCCGTGGCCGAGCGCCACCCCTTCTAGCTGCGTCCTTTCTTTGCAATAGATGGTTCCCTAGGTCCGCTAGGGTGAGGCGAACTATTGGCACCGTTGCCTTCACGAGGAGGAGCCACCTGGCGAGTTCTGCGCCGCCGCCTTCCTCCGCCCCTCGCATGTCTCATTGTGACGCGTGGGTCCGCCTCACACATTGCCACATGGGAGAAACAAGCTGAAGGCATGGCTGCGTTTTGGGCACGCCGCCAAATACAGATTTGTGGGCCACCGCTTTTTGGCTGGCAGACTGATGGAGTTTTGTTTTCAGTATTTTGCTTTGCTTTATTATTTCATGATTTGTGTTGTTATTCAAAAATATGTAGTTCCTAGTATATAGATCCAAATATTACGGTTCCAATTTTGTTGAGTTCCTGGTCATGTCTAGTATTTAATAAAAATATTATATGAGCACATGTTTTAGAAATTCGGATGAATTAAATAGGACTTTGAAATGTGTTTTAGATGCATGCAAACTTGTTTGAATTTTATCTTGAGTTTCTGTGGTCCAAAAATTATGAAATTTTGGGGGTAGTCTATTACTGCTTATTAGAAGCTCTCGTTAAAATTTCAGAGCTAGTGCATGTGTAGTTTTTAAGTTATAGAATTTCCTTTTATTAATGGGAAGATCTTGTGAGAATTTTCATAATTTTCTATAGATCCAGTGAAGGTAAAATTTGATGAGTGCTATTCTTATGCTAGAATGAGGCTAGGAAAAATGGAAATCTGTTGCTTGACACTTTTTAATAAGGTTTCCTAATTATGCTCAAATTAGACATGTCATCTGTTATTTTAGATACAGCAAGTTTTACTTGCCCAATGGCTTTGAAATTTTATGGTAGTCTATGTGCAGCATGAGATAGCTACTGTAATTTTTGTAGATTTTTATAAATAGTTTTACTATATATTGCTTAAATCACCTAATTAACTAAATAAATTGGAAAAGGATATTTAATAAATTATTTAGAAGTTGGCACTATACTTTCTAATGTTTCTTAGGTATGAAAAACAAGTTGGTAAACTTGGTTTGGTCAAATTAGGCTTTTGCATCATCATTAAATAATTAAGTTAGCAACCCTGTCATCAAGGGGATGATTCTAGGTTTCTTGGAATTTGATTTGGTTAACTTAAGAATCATGCTTTGATGTTTACAAATGAATTGTATAGAATTTCATAAGCTTTCCAGAATGTCCTCTTGCAAGTCATTTGGATTTATAGAATTTTGGTTATGATTGAATTAAGTGACTACTTGTTTGCATATGAAGCTTTAACTGTAATTTTAAGTATGTCTTTACTAGTCCTAAGTTTGTGGTAATGTTCCTAGGTGTTAGGCCTTTAACTGAAGATGAGCATCTTTATCTTAGGTTATGCAAGTTAGGTAAGTTGCTCTTGTTATTTAAGTTAAGTTGGATACATGCTTAAAGTGATTTGAATAGAGCTAATTACTCAGAAAGCGAGTATCAAATGATGCTTTTCGTAAACACTCACCGTGATTCATTCACCATGAGCATCATGTCATTCCTTATGCATCCATGATATTTATCTTTTGCATCGGCATGCAATAGGTGTACCGGAAGGAGTGACCCTGCTGGAATTCGAGGAACCGAAAGCGAAAGCAAAGAAGCAATTGACACGGAGATTCGGGAGGAGCAGCCTTCAGGAGAAGTGCCAGACGAGGTCGCCGTTGAGTGCCCGGACCACCGTCCTTGCAACTTTGTGAAAGGCAAGCCCCGGAGCATATTAAGCCTCCTAACTTCCGCACACTCAAACTTGGTTTGTAATATTTTATTTGAACTCTGATGGATGTAATCCGAATGCTACTTGTGAAATGTTGTAATGAATGATGTGTTGTGTTGAATCATTACGATCTTGATTTGTATGTCGAGAGTTGGTTGAAATCCTTCGTGATTTCCGGACTACCGGGATTATGGGAGCTTAAGTACAGGAATTTGATCGCTTCGGTGATTATTTTTGTACTTACGTTCTTATGATTTGGTCGGTTCTGTTACAGCTAGCATCAGAGCAAGATTCGACACTAAACACGTCATTCGTGTATTTAAAACAAAAGTATTTGTGAAAATCCTAAATTAAATACTAAGTATTGCCAGTGGTCATATCCCTTATGCCCAAATAAGGACTCTTAGGTGGCTTATTAAAGTACTAACTTGGGGGTTCTCCTTGTTTTACTTTCGTCGTCCATACGGGCGTGCTATTGTATGGATGCCATCCGCTTGGGTGGTAATGTTTGGATCAAATACCTCTACGCCCGGTAAGTGGGAGTTGTGAGAGCATGACCGCCCAAACGTCGGTAGGGTCTAGGGAGAGTAGTTGTGGTTGCTCAGATACTTACATGTTCAATCATGTATCTATGAGAGTACTTAAATGTGGGTATCTCGACGGGTAGTAGTGTGATACTAGAGTATATGCATCGGGGGGATGTATGTATGAAAGTATTTAGTTTATTGCTTGCTTTTATGCATTTTGGGAAATTGTTGGAAATTGAAATGAAATTTTCTCGCAGTACACTAACAACGTATCGTTGTAGATCGACTAGCTACCGTGATACTGAGAGAACGATATGTATGCCACCGTATATTTCGCTAGCCTTTAAATTTTTCTAGGATTGTGAGGACGCACGGATCGTGCATGCATCATGTTCAAGCATACATGGCATTTCTTGCATTACTCCCTCCTTTAAAATATGGTTGTCCCGACTAATTAAATTTCGTATCCCTTAAATGATTCTCCCTTACGTTGTAACTTTTTGCTCAGATGGCGCGCAAGACGAAGCTCATCGCCGCATAAGTCCGCTAGAGGCAAGGCGCCTCGTCACCGTTTAGCTCCTCGTGAGCCCCTGGCCCCGAGCCTACCGAGGAGGAAAGGCCGAGACAGAGAGCTAGCTAGGGTGACTCTTTGAGAGGAATGCGCCTCAGCACCGCTTGGAACAAGTAACGCAGGAAAGGGACCAAGAGACCCTTGAGGTTCAGAGGTTGACAGTTGCTCACCGCAATCGTGAACGCATGTTGATTCACGTGATGAACCAACGGAATGAAGCCCGCACGAGGAGAATGTGTTGAGAGCGTGATGTAGAGCTAGAGCAAAGCAAGTGGCGATTCTTTGAGGAGTACAATGACAATCTCCATGAGGAGGTTCACCTGTTACACAATCAACTTCACCTCTCCCCGCACCCGAGGATGAGGATGAGATGGGTTTCGTGTCATCATGGTGAAGGTGATGATGACATGGAGGTCAATGGACTCGAGGACATTCCACCGATGAGGAGGAAGATGAGGAGTTAGAGCCTGCTAGTGATGAAGAGGGAGGAGAGATCTTCGACACTGACTCCGAGGACGATGCGTAGTTTAGCTTACTACTTAGCTAATGCGCCAGGGTTAGTCTTTTGTTGATCCTCAAGCATGAACGAGTAGCTTTGTAATAAGTTAATCGTTGGGATGTAATATCGAACCATAAGTTATCTTTGGATGTAAGTTTGGAACCATTATGGCATAGATGTAACCTATCGAACGTATTATGCTCCACGTATGTGAGCCTTTGATGAATTTCGTCTTTGCGGTCTATGGACCTCGTTGTTGGTTAAGTTCATCGCATTTATGTGTCAATTGACGCGCTTGATGAGTTGTGTGGTTGTGATGAATGATTGTGCCTCTGTTGATTATATAAATGCATTCCCTCCAATGGACTCAGTTTGGGCATAATTATACGATTCATCTACAAAAATTTCCACATCGTCGATTGCTCATTGGCTATACATTTTGCAGATGGCTCATAACCTTCATCATGGTCGTGGCATGGGAAATGAGGAACAACCACCTCCGCCACCGCCCCACACTATTTGAGCTAATGCAGCATAGTTGTGGAAAGTCGGTAGATGTTAGGCTGAGGCTATGCGTCCGATGGCTAACCGTGAGGATCGTCATGTCCGCTTAAGGACCCGAGCCGAACCAAGATGCAACTTTAAGGACTTCATGGATACAAAGCCTCCTATCTTTCGTGAGAGGCGTAAGAACCATTACAAGTCGATGAATGGTTGAGCACGATAGAGCAAAGGTTTGGATTGCTCCGTTTGATGAAGGTATGAAGGCCACATATGCGGGACACCAGCTCCAAGGCCCCGCAGTATCCTGGTGGACACATCACAAGACCACCTTCCCCGCAAACATCGAGATAGTTTGGGGTCGGTTTTAAGCGACTTCAGGAGGACACTTTATCCCTCCCCGGTCTCATGGCCATTAAGCATACCGAGTTTATGAAGCTCACCCAAGGCAACAAAAGTCTTAATGAATACCTCCGTGCATTCAACAACTTTGGCGAGGTATGCTCCTGAGTTCGTTGATACTGACGCTAAGAGAATAGCTAGCTTCAAGAGGGACTTTCCCTAAACCGATGAAGTCAATGGGCAATCCGCAAGTGTGTCACCTTCAATGAGTTTATCGGTGACACTCGACTCAGAGAATAATGATAAGATATATGTCGCTTCCAAGAACCGCAAAAAGAAACTTTGAGGCGGTGTGCTTCTCGGGCCTAAGGCACCAATGGTATCAAGGCCCAAGATCGTCCACCTAATGCTAATGTCCTGCATCGCCCACCTCGGAGAAGAAGAATCAAGCTAAAACTGGTTTTCGTAAGGGGTACACAATTTCCTTGCCAAAGAATACCTGGCGAGGCAGCTCCAATGTCCCACCACTAACAGCCGTGTTGGAACTCAGAATCACCTGGTCATTGGGCAAATAGATGTCCCCATCCTCCCAAGAATGCTCAAGGAAACGTCAGGGGGGCGTGTTCACTACACTCATTGTGGAGGAAATTTCCGCTAGTGAAGTGGTCACCATTTGGTAAGTTTCTTGTTAATGATCACCCCGCAGTTGTGCTCTTTGATTCGGTGCTTCACATTCCTTTGTGAGTTCTACTTTTGCATCTAAGCATAAAATGAATGTGATTACAATTGTCAAGGGTGGTTATTGCATTAGTGTTCTTTGGGAATAATACCATGACTAACCAAGTAGTAAAAGATGTAAAGCTTGAAATTGGGGATCGAGAGTTCCTTACGGATCTTGTAGTTCTACCGGGGGTAGGAATTGATATAATCCTAGGAATGAAGTGGATGAGTGGGAATGGAGTGTTGATCGACACATCAACCCGTGTGGTAATGTTGAGGGATCCTGTGGATAAGAAGGGTTTTCTAGTGCAGTTACCTCGTGATATCTCTATTCACAATACAGCCAATGCTACCCTAGCCAAAGCCATTGAGGATCTACCAGTTGTCTGTGAGTTTCCAGATGTCTTCCCTGATGACTTGCCTGGATTACCTCTGGACCGTGATGTAGAATTCAAGATAGAACTCATTCCGGGTATGGCTCCTATTTCTCGAAGGCCCTATAGAATGCCGTCCAATAAGTTGGCTGAGCTGAAGAGTCAGTTGAATGAGCTATTGAAGAAAGGTTTGATTCGGCCTAGTTCTTCTCCTTGGGGTTGTCCGGCTATCTTTGTGAAGAAGAAGGACGAATCCTTGCGCATGTGTGTAGATTATCGTCCCCTAAATGCTGTTACCATCAAGAACAAATACTCTCTTCCTCGCATCAATATTCTGTTTGATCAGCTCTCCAAGGCTAAGGTATTCTCCAAGATCGATTTGAGGTCCGGCTACCATCGATCAAAATTCGTCCTCAAGATATACCTAAAGATGCTTTCTCTACTCGTTATGGCTTGTTGAATACCTCGTCATGTCATTTGGGTTGACCAATGCTCCGACACACTTTATGTACCTGATGAATTCTGTATTCATGCCAGAATTGGACAAGTTTGTCGTCGTGTTCATTGATGATATCCTTGTATATTCTCAGAATGAAGAAGAGCATGCTGAACATCTAAGAATTGTTTTAACTCGGTTGCGTGACAACCAGCTTTATGCTAAGTTCAGCAAGTGTGAATTCTGGTTGAACAAAATACCTTTTCTAGGTCACGTGTTATCGGGTGATGGAATTTTGGTTGACCCTACTAAGGTGCAAGAAGTCCTTGAGTGGAAGGCACCTACTACGGTCACAGAAGTTCGAAGTTTCTTGGGTTTGGCTGGCTATTATCGTCGCTTTATCCCGGATTTCTCAAAAATCACCAAGCCCATGACTCGACTACTTCAAAAAGATGAGAAGTTTGTCTGGACTCCGAAGTGTGAAGAGGCTTTCCACACTTTGCGGACCTTGCTAACCTCTGCTCCTGTATTGGCACAACCTGACATCGAAAAGCCTTTTAATGTCTATTGTGATGCATGTGGCACCGGTTTGGGGTGTGTTCTTATGCAGGAAGGCCGAGTAATTGCTTATGCTTCTCACCAGCTTCGAAAGCATGAAGTCAACTATCCTACCCATGACTTAGAGCTAGCCGCAGTTGTTCATGCCCTGAAGATTTGGAGACATTACTTGTTGGATAATGTGTGCAACATCTATACTGACCATAAAAGCCTCAAGTACATCTTTACTCAACCCGAGTTGAACATGCGTCAACGGCGCTGGTTAGAATTGATCAAGGACTACAACCTTCAAGTGCACTACCATCCGGGTAAGGCAAATGTGGTTGCTGATGCCTTAAGCAGAAAGGCCCATTGTAATTCCTTAGTTAGTGAAGATTTTCATCTGTCACACCTCCTTCATCCTGTAGTACTCCACAATATCACTGTGGATTGCTCTCTTAGAAGTCGAATTATCGAACTCCAGAAGACTGATGTGGGTGTATTTCACATCAAGCGGAAGATGAAAGAGAAAGAGACCAAGCACTTTAGGGTCGATGACAAAGGAATTCTCTGGTTTAATGATAGGCTTGTGGTACCCAAAGATAAAGAACTTAGAAATCAAATTATGGCTGAAGCCCATTCTTCTAAGTTGTCCATCCATCCTGGTAGCAGTAAAATGTATCAAGATCCCAAGCTGTATTATTGGTGGACCAAGATGAAGAAAGAAATCGCAGCTTACGTGGCAAGGTGTGATAACTGTTGCAGAGTCAAGGCTATTCATATAAGGCCCGGACTGTTGCAGCCACTCTCTATTCCTGGTTGGAAGTGGGAAGAGATTAGCATGGATTTTATTGTTGGATTACCCACTACCAAAAAGGGTTGTGATTCCATCTGGGTTATCGTAGATCGTCTAACTAAATCTGCTCACTTTATTCCGGTCAAGTCTACCTATCAACCGCACAATTATGCTGAGATTTATTTTCAACAAGTGGTACGTCTCCATGGTGTACCCAAATCCATTGTTTCTGATAGAGGACCACAATTCACGGCTCGCTTTTGGGAGTGCTTACATCAGAATCTTGGCACTCATTTAATCCACAGTTCTGCCTATCATCCACAAACATCAGGACATACTAAGCGTGTTAATCAAATTCTTGAGGACATGCTTAGAGCTTGTCTTATTTCTTGCAAAGCCTCTTGGGAAGACTGGTTACCTCTCGCTGAATTCTCTTATAACAACAGTTATCAAGAGAGTATCAAAATGGCTCCTTTTGAAGCTCTTTATGGCCGCAAGTGTAGAACTCCTTTGAACTGGGTGGAACCCGGGGAAAGAAGATTCTATGGTATTGACTTTGTAAAAGAAGCCGAAGAGCAAGTCCGAACTATATAGAAGAATATGATGGCAGCACAGGCTAGACAAAAGAGCTATGCTGACAAGAGAAGAAAACCTATTGAGTTTGAAGTAGGTGATCATGTTTATCTGAAGGTATCCCCTATGAAAGGAGTCAAGCGTTTTGGAATTAAAAGGAAGCTTGAGCCTCGATATGTTGGACCCTACCGCATTATCGAGAAAAGTGGAAGAGTAGCCTATAAACTTGATCTACCCCGTGAGATGGGAGCTATATTTCCGGTATTCCATGTGTCCCAGCTGAAGAAGTGTCTCCATATTCCCGAGGAAAGAATAGCAACAAGGAAAGTCAACTTGAAATCTGATCTTTCTTATGAGGAAAAGCCCATGCAAGTTCTGGATACACAAGAAAGAGTGACTCGTACACGAGTGGTTAAGTTATACAAGGTAGTTTGGAGTAATCATAGTGAACGGGATGCAACCTGGGAGCGGGAAGATTATTTAAAGGAAAACTATCCAGCTTTCTATACTGATTGGTACGCTTTCCAAATCTCGGGACGAGATTTTTCTAAGGGGGGAGGGCTGTAACACCCTAGGTGTTTAGGCTTCCACTAAATTGCATGTCATTTCATAACCATGTGCATCATCTATGTCATCATGTCATTATCATTGAAACATACATATGCAACATTTTAAATTGTATGTGTTTCATGCTTGATTGCTTAGAGTGGTAGCAGTGCAACATGTGAATGTAACATGAAACTCTCATACTTGGAAACATGGCAATATGGTAGTAATGTGGCAATTATAAAATGACAACAAGGTCTTGAAACATGTGAAACATTGCATTGCAACATATGAATGAATTGCTTGTTTTACTTTCTTTATCACATGAGATCATTAGAAGTGGTATAACAATTTTGTAAAGTGGTTGATCATGGTCTATTACCCCTTAACTATACTTAGGTTACTTGTTGGGACATTGTTCATGTAGATCAAAATGACCAAAATGCCCTCAAGTGCAAGTTTGACTTGAATTGACCCTTGGAGTGTCATCGTTTGACTGATTCAAAAGTCCAACTTAGAAACCTTGCATGGCTGTGCACTCTTTACAAAAGTTGTAGCTAATTTATCAAGGAACAAAAGTTGTTTTATGACCAACTCCTAAAAATGTGTGGAACATGCTCAAACATGGCCCACAAGTCAGAAGTACATGCTGATTTCATACTTAGCAAATTTTTCTAAGTCCTAAAGTGAAGTACAGTTTCGTGTACCAATGTTTGGAGCCGTGTATCTCCCTAACCGAGCCAAACCAGCTTGAGCTCTAGTGGAAAGAGTTGTAGTTCACGTATAGATGAGCAACTTTGTTAACTATGGCATAGTCTAGATCGCCACGGATTAGGAGTTAATGATCGTCGAATACGTGCTGTCAGTCATCGTCGATGAACACTGAATCGCGTTTTCAGAAATCAGTCAGTGACAGTCATGGCCGACCGTTTCAAAAAAACAACGCCGCATGGCGCCACCGTGCCGCCGCTCACTGAAGCCGAGCAGTTAGCCACGCCGCCGTGGGCATACTGGCGCGACGACAGCGTCTTGAAGCCCTCGTGCCTACCCGCCGAAGTCGCTGTTCCATTTTGCATTTCCTCTCCTTCCTCCGCGCGCACGGCGACTGGAACGCCAAGCACCGCCGAGCCAATTCCACCCAAAACCGAGCGCCATTGCCCGATTCCTCTGAACCACAGCACCATCGTGAGCCTCTCCACGTCCTCGACCCCACCGCCACTCCATTTTCGCCTTAGGTAGCTCTCACCGTGAGCGCGGCTCCACCGGGTCGCCATGATCGCTGGCCGGCCGAAGCTCGACGCGTGGCGTCTTTGCTCGAGCCCCTTATCACCCCTTCTCTCCTTGCGCTAGCTTTCATGATGTCTTGCTGAAGCTCATTGAGTGAGCCACTAGAGCCGTGGACGTCAGAAGCCACGCCGGAGCCGGGCGCGTGCCGTGCGGGCCGAGCGCCGCTGCGGGCCATCGCCACCCTTTCTAGCTGCGTCCTTAGCTGCAATAGATGGTTCCCCTAGGTCCGCTAGGGTGAGGCAAAACTGTTGCACTTTGTTGCCTTCACGGAGGAGCCACCGTGGCGAGTTGCGCCTGTCGCCTTCCTCCGCCTCCCCTGCATGTCTCACGTGTGTGGTCATCTGTGCTGGCATTGTGCTGTGTGACAAGCAAACAGAGAGTAAGCCGGGCTCATGACTGCGTCTTGGGCCACGCCGGTACAGATTCGTGGGCCACCGTTCTTTAAATTTGGCCCGACTGTGGCTGAGTTTTGTTTTCGTATTTTGCTTTGCTTTATTATTTCACAGATTTGTGTTGTTATTCAAAAATATGTAGTTCCTAGTATATAGATCCAAATATTACGGTTCCAATTTTGTTGAGTTCCTGGTCATGTCTAGTATTTAATAAAAATATTATATGAGCACATGTTTTAGAAATTCTGGATGAATTAAATAGGACTTTGAAATGTGTTTTTAGATGCATGCAAACTTGTTTGAATTTTATCTTGAGTTTCTGTGGTCCAAAAATTATGAAATTTTGGGGGTAGTCTATTACTGCTTATTAGAAGCTCTGGTTAAAATTTCAGAGCTAGTGCATGTGTAGTTTTTAAGTTATAGAATTTCCTTTTATTAATGGGAAGATCTTGTGAGAATTTTCATAATTTTTCTATAGATCCAGTGAAGGTAAAATTTGATGAGTGCTATTCTTATGCTAGAATGAGGCTAGGAAAAATGGGAAATCTGTTGCTTGACACTTTTTAATAAGGTTTCCTAATTATGCTCAAATTAGACATGTCATCTGTTATTTTAGATACAGCAAGTTTTACTTGCCCAATGGCTTTGAAATTTTTATGGTAGTCTATGTGCAGCATGAGATAGCTACTGTAATTTTTGTAGATTTTTATAAATAGTTTTACTATATATTGCTTAAATCACCTAATTAACTAAATAAATTGGAAAAGGATATTTAATAAATTATTTAGAAGTTGGCACTATACTTTCTAATGTTTCTTAGGTATGAAAAACAAGTTGGTAAACTTGGTTTGGTCAAATTAGGCTTTTGCATCATCATTAAATAATTAAGTTAGCAACCCATCATATCATGGGATGATTCTAGGTTATTGGAATTTGATTTGGTTAACTTAAGAATCATGCTTTGATGTTTACAAATGAATTGTATAGAATTTCATAAGCTTTCCAGAATGTCCTCTTGCAAGTCATTTGGATTTATAGAATTTTGGTTATGATTGAATTAAGTGACTACTTGTTTGCATATGAAGCTTTAACTGTAATTTTAAGTATGTCTTTACTAGTCCTAAGTTTGTGGTAATGTTCCTAGGTGTTAGGCCTTTAACTGAAGATGAGCATCTTTATCTTAGGTTATGCAAGTTAGGTAAGTTGCTCTTGTTATTTAAGTTAAGTTGGATACATGCTTAAAGTGATTTGAATAGAGCTAATTACTTCAGTAAGCGAGTATCCAAAGTGATGCTTTCGTAAACACTCACCGTGATTCATTCACCATGAGCATCATGTCATTCCTTATGCATCCATGATATTTATCTTTTGCATCGGCATGCAATAGGTGTACGGAAGGAGTGACCCTGCTGGAATTCGAGGAATCGAGCGAAAGCAAGAAGCAATGACTCGACAGGAGATTCGGGAGGAGCAACCTTTCAGAGAAGTGCTGCGACGAGGTCGCCGTTGAGTGCTCCGGACCACCGTCCTTGCAACTTTGTGAAAGGCAAGCCCCGAGCATATTAAGCCTCCTAATTTCAAATGCGCTTACATTATTATTATTATATATCTATATATATATATATATATTGTTGCATTAAGTTTAGGTGTTGGATGCAAACCATTCTTTGCATTGGTTACCCAATCCTTGTCCGGATATTGTTACCTCAATCCTATGTAGCTCAGGCTCGTAGTGCTTAGCCTTGCTTAGACGCGGTAGAAGTCGGGTGATTTCCTGTCACCTACGAGATATAGGAATATACATGTGGCATGGTTGGCTATATTTGCTATCGTGGAAAAGAACCGGTCTTAATTTGAAATGAAAAACCGGGCGGAGAGGCTTGTCGGGTTGCAAAGTGACTCGTCTGTCGCTTAAGGACTGATTCTTGGAGCCTTTCCTGCTCATGTTGAACGCATGCCTCTCTCTTAGTTGGTCAGTGTCCGATGACCGACCGGGCCGAGTAGCTCACCTCGGCCGGGAGTCGATAAGTATAAAGTGCGCCTCGGAAGGGAGCCGAGGCGTGAGTCCAAGGGCAGGTGATTTAAAAGTCCTAATCGTCCTGGCAGAAGGGTAATCCCTGAGAGTGCTGGCGCTGATCGAACCCGCGAATTTGGTTCCTGAGATGTTCCAAAGGTGACCCACGGCTACCCTTGCAAAGTATGCTGTGGTGAGAGTTAGGAATACCCCTCGGTTGAGTTGTAATTCGATTGAATCATTGTCTCTCCAAGTTAGTGAGAACTTGACGGGCTTATCTCCAATGTAGATACACTTAATATTTAATGGTTGAGGAAATGATAATATGATGATGACGGTCTTATTATACCTGCTATGGTTAATATTGTTTGCTCCTAATAAGTGAGTGCTCTAGTACAGGTGCTAATCTAGTGGATGTGTAAATAATGATAAGCTTGATAATAAGTTTAAATTGGTTATTATAATCATAAGCTCTTTTATGCAACCTGTGTCAAGCTAGCCCACCGAAAAGCCTTGCATGATCCTTGGTGTCTTTTATTTCTGCTTTTTTGTCGGGTAAGTCTAGTGAGTACCTTCTCTCGACTCGTGGTTTATCTCCACATTGTAGCTTGACCAGTTCTTCTTTGGTTGTCGCAAGTCACGCCTTCTCCCGGTGGGGATGAAGACTAGACCGTTAGGCGCGGTCTCTACTAGTTCTCGTGCACTGATAATGCTTTTGTGGGACATGACTCTGATCTCGCAATGTATTTGAAACTATGAAGTTATGTACTAAACTATGTTGCTTCCGCACACTCAAACTTGGTTTGTAATATTTTATTTGAACTCTGATGGATGTAATCCGAATGCTACTTGTGAAATGTTGTAACGAATGATGTGTTGTGTTGAATCATTACGATCTTAGTTTGTATGTCGAGAGTTGGTTGAAATCCTTCGTGATTTCCGGACTACCGGGATTATGGGAGCTTAAATACAGGAATTTGATCGCTTCGGTGATTGTTTTTGTACTTACGTTCTTATGATTTGGTCGGTTCTGTTACATTGATTTTCGCCCAGTAAAGGGGTAACAGCTAGTTTAGCCCATGGGGCTATAAATAGAAGTGTTGGCCGACCTTTGCCCAGTAGCTCAGCACCCTTGAGCCTTGGTGGCTTGTGTAGGTGTGCTTGGGTGCCCTCTAACTCACTTGAGCTTGATAGTGTTCATCCGATCGAGTGAGCGAGCGATTCTAGTGCGATTGCATCATGAGGTTGCATCGAGTGGCACTAGGTGGTCGTCTTGCAAGCTAGTGGTGCTTGTTACTCTTAGAGGTTGCCACCTCCAGATGGCTTGGTGGTGGTCTCCATTGAAGCCCGCAAGAAGCTTGTGCGGTGCTCCAGAGAAGAGCTTTGTGAGGGGCATTGTGCTCGCCCTGTGGGAGCAACGAAGAGCAACTCTAATTGAGCGTGTCATTGAGCTACCCTCACTTTTGGAGTAGGTTCTTGCGGTGCCCGATGTGCGGGCTTGGCGGGTGATGCCAATTAGCCGTTGAACCACCAAGTGAGCGGTCGACACAACGGGGACGTAGCGTGTTGGCAAGCACGTGAGCCTCGGGAGAAAAATCACCGTGTCAACATTGTTCTTCCCATTGGTTTGCAATCCCCTTACACAAGCTTGTAATTACTTTCATATACATTGTGCTTGTGTAGTTGCTCTTGTAATTAGTTAGCTTGTGTAGCTCACTAGTTACCTTCTTGCTTGTGTAGCATAGAAGTAGCTCCCTTGCGTGGCTAATTTGGTTTGTGTAACCTTGTTAGTCACATTGCTTAGTTTGTGAAGCTAAGTATTTGCGCTCTCTAATTTGGCATTGATTGCCTTGTTATTGAGCATTGCTAGTGAGCTTAGGAGCTTTGTGCTTTTGCTTACTAGAATTATGTAGGAGCTCCCTGGTGTGCAAAATACTAGTGGCATAGGTTTGTGTGACCTTGTTCCTTGAATTGGATAGGTGAGCTTTAGCTACATTGGCACCTTAGTTGCTTAATTAGGATCTTTGTAAGGTGCTAGAGAACATAGATAGAGGGGTGTAGTCTTGGCTAGACCGATTGTTTTAATTCCGTATTTGTTTCGGTTAGCCAGCGCACATCGCGATGAAGGCCGCGATGTGCCAGATCCCATTGGGGTTCAAGTGCTGCAGCTCGATCTGATAATGGTGCAGCAGACATGGAAGAATGGGTGAGGGGGAACCATGAGTCCATGCTCATGGAAGAGCGCGAAGGAGATGATGTAGCCGTCGGGTGGCACCGGCGCCTCCTCGTGGCCGAGCACAAGCCACTCCGCCGCATCGGTCCTCCCACAGAGAAGACCACGCTTGACGAGGCCCTCCATGCGCACATAGGTAACGTCGAAGTGATGCCACGAATCCATCTAGGATGGAGGTGGCTATGGAGAAGCAAAGGCGGCGGCGGAGGAGTGGAGGCTATAGATCTATGGCTCCGGCAATGGACTAGCAAGCACGACAGATCCAAACGGCGGCGGTGGAGAAATAGAGAAGGTAAGGTTGCGGTTTTGGTGTGCAGAAACATGAAGGGGGAGGCCACTATTTATAAGGTGGAGTAGGGCAAGGAGGCGAACCATCCGCCTAGATTCACGCGCCCACTGCGCCGCGTCACGTCACCTCCCTTCGAAGATCGTGCACACGCAATCTCTTTCTGTGCCCTCAAAGGACACATCGGATGATGGTTCGCCCAATCAATGGGAAGAGAACCGTCGCAGGTAAGGAGGGATATAAAGCTGAAAACGCTCCTACGGCCCATTCAAGCCCAGGAGTTCGAAGGCTAGCCCACCGACGAGTTCACAGCCGCTCCGGGGCACCCTAAGAGCGAGGGGTGAAAAGGGATGGGCCCACTAGCGGCCAGTACCTAGGCGCACGAGCGCCGCATGCATCCTGGCCCATGTTCGAGTCTTGGTTTGTTCCCAGTCCATGACTTTTCCTTAAAGAAAGGCAATGAGCCATTGGGATCGGCCAAACAGACCCAATAACTATATGGACTCACCGCCAAGAGTCTGGAGTCAGTCACCAGCTGACCCATGCTGAACCCCCGCGAATAGGAAGCCGAGGCCCCACTCGGACTAGCCTGTTAACAGCTCATCGAGCACCATGTTTTGTCCATCGAGGAAAAATATGGCATGGCTCAGCCCCTCTGTTTTATCAAAAAAATGCTTGAGGGACGACGATCACAAAGGCGAGCCGACCCTCGACCGGACCCCTACTGCGCGCGGGGGCTCGAGGAAAGTTGGACTCGCAAGAAGACCAAACGCGCTATCGCAATACGATGGCGGACCGTTTAGATCCTAGGAGACCGAAATCAAGAAAAATCTTTCCGACCTCCTGAATCTTATGGTTGCATGCCCCAAGAAGACCGACCGCAATAAGAGGGAATCACCGTCCTACCAGGACACGTCACGGGCTACAAAAAGAAGGCCAAGGCCCTCAGAGTCCTCCCATCCGGAAAAGCCTCCAAAGGAGTATTCTACTCCTCCGCAGGCTCGGTGGCTACTATCGGGTATCAATATTAGGGATACCCAAAGCAAGGAAGTTAGCACCCACGCTAACTTTCTTGGATAGAGCAAGATGTATTAAAAGGTTTCACCCGACCCCTTGGGTTCATGCTCCGTCTCGCCCAACTCCTTGGATACGGGCTCCGTCTCGCCTGACCCCAAGGACATGGTTTCCGTCTCGCCCGACCTCGAGGCCACAGGGGTCTCCCCCAAGGCCGCGGGCTCCGTCTCGCCCGACCCCTCGGGTGAGAGCTCTGTCTCGCCCAACCCCAAGGCCGTGGGCTCTGTCTTGCCTGACCCTTGGGTTCGTGCTTCGTCTCGCTTGACCCCTTGGGTTAGAGCTCCGTCTCGCCCGATCCCTTGGGTTCGTGCAACGTCTCACCCGACCCCTTGGGTTCATGCTCCGTCTCGCTCGACCCCTCGGGTGAGAGCTCCGTCTCGCCCGACCCTAAGGCCACAGGCTCTGTCTTGCCCGACTCCTTGGGTTCATGCTCTATCTCAACCAACCCTAAGGCCGTGGGCTCCGTCTCTCCCGACAAGGACCCATACCGCCGCCAACCACTCTAGGTCCAAGTGTATGGGCCTGAGTCAAAACTCTGACACCAGAGAAGAGACTAACATGACTCGATGTAACCCGTGGCCATGACGGGCCATACCTGAGGATTCACATCAAGAACAGCATCGGGCGTGCCGGTGCTATTCTGCCTAACCCTCGTACGAACGCTGACAGGCGCGTCAGTTCACCACGACGTCTGCCGGGATGAAATAGAACGCCATGACAGGCAGATGACGCATGTGCATGGCGCTAGTGATGAACAGGGCCACGATGTGGAGTCGTCCCTGTTGACATCTACAGGATCGGCGGGACCCACATGAAGAAGAAGGACCCGGCGATTCTAGAAGCCTCCTTCTCTCTCGTTCTTCTCCTTTTCCTCTGTTGTAACCCGTGCTTTCCCTTTGCCTATAAAAGGGAAAGTAGGGCACCCCATGAAGGGGGATTCAGATCCACACAAGAGCACGATACGAGCACACGACTGAGCAACGATCGAGCTCTCAGCACCCGTTCACTCCTTTCACCAAAGACTTGGGATCCCTTCCCTCTCTCGCCTATTTGTAACCCCTACTGCAAACCAAGTGCCGGTAACACGAGCAGCAACAAATTGGACGTAGGGACGTTCCGCCCGAACCAGTATAAACCCTGGTGTCCTCCGAGCACACCATCCGAGCTAGACGCGCAAATACAAATTTACTCGTCGGCGGTCCGAAAACACCGACAATGAGGCAAAATCGAGGCTACCACGTGGGCGAAATAAAAATCGCCGCTTCTCGACAGCGCCCCTGCCCCTTGGTAGCTTGGCCGCTGCTCGCTGCGTGCCTGAATGAGCAGCTAGAAGGAGCAGGAGTGGTGGCAACCGGATCTGGGAGGATGGCGCCTTCTTGCCCATGCTTCTGCTATGCTGGAGACAAAGCATGGCTACGTGTGCGCACGAGCACGACTGCAAGGTGCCGAGAGCGATGGCATGGGGAAGCTGTGCAGGCATAACGATGACACTTCAGCAACGGTGAGGCAGAGCGTAGGCCCGGTGGCGAGGAGGAACGCGGACCGTGCGACCATGACGAGGAGGAGGAGGAAGGGACACGGGGCCTAGCTACTCACGCTCCTCCGGGCATCGCTCGTCATTGGCCTCCTCCGACCAGAAGCGCGTGCTCGGGCTCCTCCGGTGGCCAGCCGTGCTTGCTCTTGGGCGTAGGTATATACTATTTCCACAACCGAAGAAGTCGCTTTACCGAACGTTTCTCTGTTAAATAAACAAGAAAAGGTGCTCCACTATAGAAGCTATAAGTGAAGTTGTTTTAACTAAAGTCAGAGTTGTACCAAACGGTGCCCTTAGTTGGGGAGGCCTCGTGGGACGATGCGGCGGCACTGGTGGAGCCCGCGGGTGGCACGGGTATGGTGCGGCATACCCTAGGCTGATGCAAGTTGCAGGGGCGACACATCTCTTTCTCCCTCGTAGACAGCCTCAGTTCTGAGCTCTTAGCGGCGTGGCGGCGGCGCCCGTCGAAATCACGAGGAAGACACAAAGGAGAAGGGGAACAGGAAAAGACTGATGCACTCATTTGGGCTCCTGGCCTATCGCCTCCATCTAGACCAAAAATGGGCCGCGTAGCATTCACATCACATGAGCAGAGTCGTAGGCCATAGCCCAAGGGCATCGTAGGCCAGTAGATGGGCAGCGCAGCAGCGACATGCATGCGGATTTGCTGATGTTTTTTTTTCGTTAACGATAACATTTCCTTACATACACACGTGGCACTCCGCAATTTTGCTCAATAGATAGATGAAAAAATTATAATAAATTGTTATTGCATATCAATTTTCATTAACCGCTCTTCAAAGAAATTATCATTAACTGATGTTAGATTTCATCATTTCTTGAAGGGATACTTTAACTGCATTATTACCATTTGTTTTTCTATATACTTCATCAACATATTTTTGTGGTATAGAAAGTTCGCCATAAGATATGAGAATTTTGATGCATTATTACCGCACACATATTTTTGTTTTCCTATATATTTCATCACACATATCTTAAATCGATACTTTAAATGTATTATTACCGTAAATTTACTTCATCACACATCCTAGAGTGGATATGAGAATTTTGATGCGGTATACCCTATGCCAAAATCCTAGATCCACTAGCGGTGAGCGTAGCTTGCCGAGTTAGTTTTTTTTGGAACGCGGCCGTGGCGTAGATAATGGTGTTGGGGCACACGGCAGTTGCGAGCTCGGCTTCGGGCTCCTCCCGGTGTGAACTGTGAAGCCGTGTCGTTGTATAAGTCCAGGACTTGTGTACGCGTACCTGCGTAGTGTGTGCCACGTTTTTCTAGCCCACGTCTTTTTATCTAGGTGATGACTAGATGACTTGGTTTTGAGTGATTTCTGATAAAATTGAAATAGATAGCATTGGATTTACCAAGAATTGATGATTGGAACACTATGTTAAGAATCAGTCTGTTGCAAATTATGTCATTTTGCGTTTCTTAGATAAGAGATTAAAACCTAATAATTATTTAATTATCTCGAACTCATGAGCCATAGTCATGCGTGTTAGATAGCATATGTTCAACCAACGTACAAAGTCTAATTCTAAAGTGTATAAAAACAAATGACATAAGATATAAATCCAGTTACAACGTATGAGCATGTTTGCTAGTCTACCTTACCCTATAATACATCAGTTAGAATAAATTTATAGCCACACAACAAATGCTTGCTCTACAGTCATAACTTATACTATATCCACACTTATGAATACATCTAGAAAATATAACACCATTAAAATAGATACACCATGTTATCTCTTAGCTATTCTCGACGGCTTATTAGCTATTCTCGACGGCTTAGGTTCAGTGTGTCTGCCCTCCCGCGGACCTCCCACGCGCGTGCGCCTGCAGGCTCGCGTTGATTTCGGTTGCCCGTCGTGCTGATGCCGATCCCTCTTCTCCCCATCATCCTCTTCTCTCTTCCAGATCGGCATCGCAACACCGCACGAGCGGTAGCCGCCGGCCGTGCATGCTGGATCGCCGGCCACAGGGGCTCGGAAGCCGCGCTTGGCCACGCCTGGCCCTAGCGAGGAGCCGGCGCGGGGCCAACCGCAGGGGCCGCACGGGGCCGTCGCCCGCCGGACCGGGCTGCAGGGCCGCGAGCGCGGGGCTGCCAGTCGCCGGCTGTCAGCGGCTCAGCTCTGCGGGCGAGATCCAGGCTCGCGCGTTTCTTGCTGTTCGAGAAGGTGGACTATCTCCAGTGGATAGTCGCCGCCGCCGCCGCCGCCGCCTTCTTCGTCGCCATCGTCTTCGTCGCGTTTCTCTTGCGCCGCGCGGGACCAGGACCCGTGGGAGCGGAAGCCGAGTGTAATCCCCCACCACAGCACGCCGCCAGCAAGCCCGCGACCACGGCAAGGGCGCAGCCCATCTCCGCAACGTAGTTCCTCTCCCAGAAGCAGCACAAGGTCCTTCCTTTCTCCCTCCCCCCACTAAAATTCCTGGAAGCAGTGCAGGGACTGTTTGCTCATTTCTACCCATGCACGTGCTCATTCAGTTGAATCAGTTCTCAGGATGGGGGGCGAAATTCATTAGATCTGGGAGATAGGCAGTGTGTTTTGCATATTAAATCAGCTTGGGATCTTGCATACATTCTATTGACAGCTCTGTGTTAGCAGTGGTTCTGACCCCAAGTAAAATGTCTGAATTTTTATCATACTTCTTGATACGTGAGCACCCTGTGTCTCATGATTTGTTTGTGTTTTTTTTTTTGCTCTGCTTAGAACTATTTATAGATTGATACTTTACTCCACTGCAAATAAGAACCACAAACCAATGCAACTCTGAAATGTTAAATTTTGTCAAATTCATTGATACTGGTCAGGGCCATTTACAATTGGTATGTATTTCTTCAATTCAGATTAACCTATTGTTTTATTTGGTTCATTAATATTCTTTCATATTTCATTCCAATTTTTTTGTCTCGATATCTCTAAATTATACTAGCTTGGGATTATTCTTCATGAGTTTGCACATGGTTTATTTTTGGAGGAAAAACTAGAATGCTTCAGGTCATGAAGTATGACACTAAAGTTGAGAGTTTATCAAAGCAAGGTCAAGGACCTGGAAAGGTATAAACTCTGGCATGCCCGTCCAGTATTTTCATTTTATTTTATTATTACCACTTTACCAGAGCTGAATAGTGTTATCCATTATTTGTAGCGACTTGCTTATGCTACTTTAACATGTAATTAAACTTCTTTATTTTCAGGTCCAGACCCGAACTAGGAAAATGAATTCTCAGGGTGCTAGAGCAATTGTCAGGGAAGTCCTTTTCCTTCTTTTTTGTATTCAGCTAGGAGTGGCACATAACAATGATCTGGTTTTGCAATGCTCTAGCCCTATTAAGCTCTTTCCTTGTCTGAAGCCAAGGGGTGCTCACTGCTGCTTGTTACGGGAAATCGGGAACGACCTTGCTCATGGCCATAGGCATGGTATGCGGCTAGCTCATGAGAGGGGAGGGATCACTGAATGGAAATTTCCTTAAAAAAAAGGAGTGCATGGGAACGTTGCATTGAACTCTGCCATTAAGCATGGATCACTGAATGAAATTTCCAGCTTTGCAGTCATCGTCCTGGAGATCTAAATCAAGAGGTTTCAGTTCAAGATCATTGTGGCGACCAACAATGTGGTAAGCTACATAGAAACACTGCGATTAAAATTATATATTGCCTGTCAAAGTTCTAGGATATGCTGGCAGTTTTTTAAAACTTTCATATCACACTGAGCCAGCAAAGAGCTTGCTGACCAACTTAAGAAAATTTTTTACAAAGCACTAGAAGGACTACTCCATGATGGAAGAAAATCCCAATTAAAATGGTGTAATATGTTGGTTTAAACATCTGCAGTACCATTTCCAAGCAATAAATATCAATTGTGCTCTGTGGTTTATATATCAATTGACACAGATATATCATGATTTGCATTTTGACTTTTATTTACGTGAATGAATATGGAATTTGACGTTATTCTAATTATTGGATTATGTGTGGAGCTCTATGGTTTTTAATATGAAGACGGCTAACTAGAACTTTTTAACAGAAATGTTTTGCTCCAATTTTCTGGTAAACATCGTAGCAACAGAGAAAGCTGAGTTCAGGACCTCAGCTCAGCCAAGTCCGTCGGCACCAGTATTGCATAAAGTGAACAGGTAAGTAGCTAATCGGCTAGCCTGTATCTTCTTTGTTTAGTTGCAGCAGATTGCGTTTTGTTTAGGCCAATCATCTTGGGTTTTTCAGCTAACCAGTTCAATTTTTTATGCAATACAAAAAATTGTATGAAACCTGAACATATGTGCAGATGACAATTTTGATAGCTAAATAAATATTGAAACTAATCTTTACTTTGTGCTACACACATATCATTCAGTTCTTAATTGATTGGAATTTCGTCTGTTGATTTGTAGTGTGGCATTAGTTAATGGGACTGTACTGCTAGCTTAGTTCTGTTCGGCTGAAGAGGGGATAGTAACTGTTCTTCCAAATCCAGTCAGTTTCACAAATCCTGAAATCCATAAAGAGGGTGCATGTACTGACTAATTTACAAAGGGGAATTTAAACATGCATGTCATTATTTTTTTTCCAAGTTTATGTTGCTCCATTGGCATATGGCTAGCCAGGATGAAAATATTAGTGTTGTGCTGTGTCCATTAATAAGCATGCTTATTGGAGTTTCTTTTTCTTAAAAAGAATCGTATCCAGTGGCTGGCTGAAGTCTAATTCATGGGTGTTCTTGGATTCAGAAGCAGGCAAGCACATGCTGTTGTTCTCTACAAGTACATGCCCAACAAAAGCTTGGATGACCCACCCGTTCTACTAAAGCTCATCCTACCCTTTCTTGGAGATTGTGCCATACAAGGTCTCGAATACCTCCACGAATGAGTCTCTACCAGTATATAATGCACCGGTCGGAGATCGCTTTCTTGCTGCGTAAAGCTCCCATTCATTAATCATACGGAAATCCTGGATAAATGTATTCGCTTGCTGCTAACCTACTCTTCTTTGATTGGTTGGTGACGGCGAAAATGCTGACCTCTTGCTGCATGAACTCAGATCAATGTGCTAGAATTAGATCAATGCATTCTAACTAGGATTCCTGTGGTCCTAATCAGTGGTGTTAGATAATTTGACTGTTGATTGCATACGAAGTTTTATCATAAAAAAGACTTGCAAGGTTTGTTAGGAGGGTGGGGTTGGTATGCTTTTGTGAGATAGATGTCTTTGTCAAATAGGTGCGATTGTTGATTTGCATTAGAACGACAAATCCAGACAGTTTTAATTTGTTGAATGCAGGTGCTGAATGTAACTTTGAGGATGACTCTGTTACCTGTATTCCTGCAATGTCATGAATCATGATCCTAATGTATGTAGAGTTTCCAAAGTAGACCATTTCAGATGACTTGGCTTTCTTTATTTATGAGCAGATTGTGCTTGATGCAGGTGGTCACTTTCTGAGGAAACTTTTGCTGGATGGCAAGAGATTCCCAAAAAATGCATCTCGATCTACAGCAGTTTCTTTGGGTATGAGTTCTCTCTCAAGTTGTGTTGCTTATAATTTGGCTTTCAAGTTCTCAAAAAGTGTGGTTTCTTGATTTCAGTTAATCTATGGAACAGAAGTCATAGGCTCATAATTTTTGTCTGTGTAGGTTGTTTCTCACGGTGAACAAGTATTCCCCTGTGTGACAGAAAAAATGTGCGAGCAAGAGTTGGTTCACGACTGGAGATATAGCTGCCTTTGGGAGTGGGTGTGTGCACTACCACATCGAGCTTGTGCTGATGATGGCGATTTGAGTGTTCATTTGTCTAAGCTTCTAAGCTTGTCGTTTTTAATTCAACCTCATTCTGTTTTCACTAATCTGTAGTACTGATAGCCATTGCAGGTCCAAAAGGTCAGTCGAATGTTTTTGATGTCTGGACATCACCTGAAGTGAGAAGACAACATTGGCAGATCGATAGCGGTAGCTAGAATTGAGAATTTATGTTTTATAGCTGGCTAAATGTTTCTGTTAATTTTTTTTTGTTAAATTTAGCTGTATAATACACATTATCTGAATGGCGTATGTATAGGACAAATTTCTATAATATACTGAAAATAATGCAATGAATTGGAATCTATTTATGTGACTTAGTACCACCGTAGTTTGGTTATCTTCATATGTATCCCTGAAATGAAGCTGTGCCGTTAGCATGGGCACTGGTAAGAAAAAGAGGGAGTTAGAGCTCGGCTAGTTAGAAAACAAAGCTCACGCGTATGAGCATGGAGAAAACAAAACCCACACGTATGAGCATGGGTTTGGGTGCCTCCCATAACCGCCGGCTGATCAAAATAGCCAGTTAATAATCATCACCACCATGTTGCCCAAAACTAATCAAACAACTCCCAGCAGATCCTAGCCGTCGGATCAAAATTCAGTGGTTCATCCTCCTCTCCCGCCACCGTCTGGTCGTCGTCTCCTCGTCGCACAAGTCACCACCGACCGCATCTCCATCTCGTCGTCTTCACCATGCCGATCCGGCGTCAGCGCTAGGGTTAGGGTTCCCTCTTCGCCTTCATTGCCATGGCTCCTAACGAAGCCGCTAACGTCACCACCCCGTCCGAGCCGGAGAGCGTGGGCGGCAGTGAGATGAGCAGCGAAGACACGGCTGCCGCCAGGCCGCTCCTCTCGTCGTCCTCCCCCTCCCCCTCCCCCTCCGCGGCTTCCGCAGCCCCGGTGCTGGAGAGCATAGAGGAGCTGGACCGGAGGTACGCGCCGTACGCGCGGCGGGACGCGTACGGGCCGATGGGGCTCGGCCCCGTGAGCGCGGCGGAGGCGGCGCGGCTGGCGTTTGCCGCGGTCGTGCTGGTCCCGCTCCGCGTCGTGGCAGGCGTGCTCGTACTCGTGGTCTACTACCTCGTGTGCCGCGTGTGCACGCTGCGGGTGGAGGAGGAGCGGGAGGGCGGCGAAGGGGAGGGGTACGCGCGGCTGGACGGGTGGAGGCGGGCGGGGGTTGTGCGGTGCGGCCGCGCACTCGCTCGCGCCATGTTGTTCGTCTTCGGATTCTACTGGATCCGAGAGTACGACTGCCGCTTCCCCAATGCAGAGGTAGTGACGATGATTAGTTCTAGTTCTATATATGCAAGCTTCTGATTGTTTATTTTCTGCTTGCCTTCTTTGCTCTTGATTCCTGAGCAAGGGAAGAGTTGGATAGTGTAATATTTGACAGTATTTGATACAAGATACATGATAGCTATTAGCCTGGGTGCTTTGGTGTTTGTTCGTGGGCAGCATGTTTTTCCTGTGTGGATGAGAAAGTGGATGTGTAGACTGATTAAATTTATGTGCACCCTGTCATTGAGCATAGGTGCATCTATCAACTTGCATGGAAGATTTGCTAGTTTGTTTTCCCCATCTGCCACATTGTGATCCCATGTGTTTGTTTGCAGCTAAAATGTTTCCAGATGTTGGGGAAGTATTTGTGTTCTGGGGTTGAAGTTCCTCAGACATCAGAATTTAATGATAATGTGATAAATCTTGTGGTGGTTGTGTAGCATGGTCATCATTTGTAGCAGAAAATAGTATCGGTGTAATTTTAGCCTTTACTGACTGACTACAGGTGAATCCTACTTGGGGGGTTTGAATGATGAGTGGAATGAATATTATATATGGCTGGTTTTGTGTCTATGTCATCTCCAGCTATCGTAATTCATTAATATTTCAGGATGACGATGTGGACCAGTCTAAAGAAATCCTAAGGCCTGGGGCAATTGTGTCTAATCATGTATCTTATGTGGATATTCTTTATCACATGTCAGCCTCTTTTCCTAGTTTTGTTGCAAAGGTACTGTAAAATTTTTGTGATAATGTAATTGTTTATATGGTTTCTCAAAACTTTGCCATTAAAATATATTGATTTTGACATGTCTCTTTTGCATATCTCTATCCTTCTTGAAGAGATCAGTGGCCAGATTGCCTCTAGTTGGTCTCATAAGGTACTAGCATTCTCTACTGTCTTTGGAGTTATGTTTTCGCTCAGTTTTCTACCAGAAATTGTAACATGATATTGTGGTAGATAGTTTAACTGGTCAAATGTTTACTTGTATTTACTTCGTGTAAGATCAATTGAAAAAAATGACATGTGTTATGTTATCATGCAGCAAATGTCTTGGATGCATTTTTGTTCAGCGGGAGTCGAAAACATCAGATTTCAAAGGTGTTTCAGGTGATTTCCATAGTCTTAAACTAACATGGTTTGTCTTTTTTCTTGGCTTTTGAGGATAAATTCTTATTTTCTCATTGTCAAAACTTGAGTATGTTTGGAAAAATAAGGTACTACTGTCTACCAAATTTTGGCCAGGAAATTCTGCACTGAACCTTCCGCTAGTTGATTAATGTCTACTGTTAAATTCCATCCATGCTCCTGAAACTATAGTGTCCATTTGATGTAGAATCTCATCACAAACTATTTAATTTGTTTATTCTGATAGAATATTCTACAAATAGATGACCCTGTTTTGATGGGATAATACCATCCTTCGCACATGGAAGTTTTACGGGTGGGTAGAATTAGGAGGGAGTTACTTTCATAGCCATCTAAAAATCTAAGAAGATTTAGTAAAATGACGAAAGTTCAAGAACCATAAGAATGGACAAAAAGATTGAAAATTGAAAAGTCATGAAAGATCTAATGGGGTTTAACTAGATTTAGGAATTTTGAGAATTAAATGGCATTGCTAGCTTGTTCAATACAAGTACTAGGCTTAGCAAATTCTTTATACAGACATTGGTTGGGAGTTGGGACTTAATCTTTGATGCACTACTACTAGAGACGCTTTTGCATCTTCTGTTATATATCTGGCGTAGTTTTCTATAGTAAGGAATACAAAATACATGATTCCATTTTGCTTCTTTAGGCTTATGATATTCTATACCGCACACAGGTGCTGTAACCGAAAGAATCCAGCGTGCTCATCAACAGAAAAATGCACCAACGATGTTACTCTTCCCTGGTAAGTTCATATTAACTTCATATCTGATCATATATGATTTTAAGTCTTGTTCTCGACACCAACTCATGAGTTTTCGGTTTAAGGTTATTTGCCAGAATACATGTTTTTTTTCTATTTGTGGAATATATATTTTTAACTTCTCACTGAATTGTTGGCACATCATTGCATTATCATCTTTTGTTGTCAATCTTGTGATTCCCTTGTTGGGTTTGTCATCTAGTCTTGATAGTTAGACCAAACTGTTGCTTTGCTTATGTACATTATTAATGCTTGCTAATAATTTTACAATTTACTATTGCAGAGGGCACAACTACAAATGGGGATTATCTCCTTCCATTCAAAACAGGTGCTTTTCTTGCAAAGGCACCAGTTCAACCAGTCATTTTGAGATATCCTTACAAAAGATTTAATCCAGCATGGGAGTCCATGTCAGGGGTGAGTATCACTGGCAATTTGTCTGATTCAAATTAGCATTTAAAGGCCAATAATAAGTAGATAGATACATTAACAATACCATGAAATACAGCATCTAAAAATGGTGTCATCCTCATTATGATAACTTCTGATCCATAGAATTATTTGGATTTGATTAATTTAGGCTTAGAAAATACTTAAAATATTGCCCCATTCCCTCCCAATTTCACTACCATTTGGTGCCTCTATGACTTTCTCATATATTGACAATGGATTCCTTTGATTTTTTGTTTAACTATTTCTACTGTTAGACCTTTTAATTAAAATCCGCGTCAATGGTATTGGTTTGTAGATGCAAAATAATACAGAGAAGATTGGCACTCTAACATTAGGGATGAGGCCCATTTATGGTGTATGGTTGGGGCCAAAGGGCTTTGGGTGATTTGGCCATAGGAGCTTTGTTAGTGTTGTGCTCATAGTTTTATCCTCACTTGGTGATCCTTTGTACCAGAACTTGCCCTAATGGGCCTGTATGAGTCTTCTTAGACTCCTTTCTTATTTTTATTTGATTTGACTAGCAAACATACCGGTGCATTGCAAAGGGACGTTCACCTTGTTGTATGGTTATCTAGACGACTTGCGGCTTGGAGACATATTTAGCTTTCATGCCATGTGTTTCAATTCGTCTGGGAATTGAACTCTTTAATGTGCCTGGGCACAGCACGTGCTGCTCTAACTTGTATGGGCACTGGAGGTTTAGAGATTTATCGATGACCGTGTCGTGTGTTCTAATTCATTTGGGATTGGACTCCATACCATGTCTCAACACTTAACTCATACGGGCACAAGAGAGTGGCAGACCATGGAAACACTTCGTATATCAATTTGTTTTGGAATCGGATTCTGCACTGTGCTTGGACGTGCTACTCAACTTGTACAGGCACGAGAGAGATTGAGTCTGTCGGATCCCCATCGGACGGTTGTGAGCAATAAAGGACGAAGAAACCTTTTGCTCTTTAATATTAGGGATAGATATATCATGATACACGGCTCTCCTGTGTATTTGAGAAAAATAAAAGGAAAAACACTTATTAAAGTTGATGAGACAGCTGTAGTTCCTTTTCTTCTCAATGTTCGTATAGTACATCTGTCATGTTTGACAGTTTGAGTGCCGTGTGGCGGTTGTTCTGAAGTTTTTGAACTAGTTTAAGAATGAAATTCTGTTTGGGAACAGTCTATGTGTCACTTACTAAAATTACCTAATGTTCTCGTATCTATTTAAGTTTGCTGAATTCTCTTGAAAAATTTGCAGGCACGTCATGTATTTCTGCTCCTCTGTCAATTTGTAAATTATCTAGAGGTGGTCCACTTACCTGTTTACTATCCTTCTGAGCAAGAAAAGGATGATCCTAAGCTCTATGCAAATAATGTACGGAAATTGATGGCAGTGGAGGTATCTTAATTCTTTCCGACGTTTAAAAATGTTTAATAGCATGGAATAGTATTGCTGTACAAGTTTTTGGTATTACGGTAAATACCATGTGGAAATCTTGACTTCTTCTTTTCAGGGAAACTTGATTCTTTCAGACCTTGGGCTGGCGGAGAAGCGAGTGTACCATGCTGCACTGAATGGTAATAGTCTACCTCGTGCTTTACATCAGAAAGATGATTGAAATGCCATGCTGTCGTGCTTCCATAATACTGAGAGTTGAGTGGCTTGCTTGTAACTGTGTAATGTGCATTATCATGGTTGAGAGGAGTGCTGTGAATATCCTATCGCCATAAAGCTGTAAAACAAATTACCAACTGTCATAGTTCAATTATGTTGGTTATACTTCTACATGGCTGGGCATCCGTGCATTTGATCATGTGGTCAATCCATGTGAACCTTTTTACTATTGATGTTTGCCAAACTGAACAATCTACTTGGTCTTCCCTGCAGGATTGTTGTGTCAAAGCTATTTTGGATAAAATTTGGAAATGAAAGCTGTTAGTTTTTCCTAGTTGTTCCTGCACCATTGCTGTAGGAGGAAAAGAAATCATTTTTTTTTGTCACTAATCTTTCTCATCGAAGACCATCTGTAGATGACCACACCATTTTGCTGCAAGAATCGTAGACTTTTAAATCAGGAGTTAGAACATAGGAATCAAGCAAGGCATAGTGGGAAAATTGACATTTTCTTACACTCGGCATCATAATTCATGTTACGTTGCTATGTGTTTTGAGTTGACATGATGTTCCTAACGTATCCGTTGACTAACATGTTGTCTAACAAATATAGGTGTGCTTAAATTCAGAGAGTAAAGTTTAGAGATATCACGTCGGGGTGTCATATGGGAGTGCCCGGATAGTAATAATAAAATAAATTATAGAAGTCCTTAGAAATCTCCGAAATGAATTTGTTAAGCCTAATTAATCCATCATTAGCATATGTTTACTGTAGTATCATATTGTCAAATCATGGATTAATTAGGTTTAAAAAATTCGTCTCATAAATTAGTCGCAATCTGTGCAATTAGTTATTTTTTAGTCTATATTTAATACTCCATGTATGTGTTTAAACATCCGATGTGATAGGAAGTAAACTTTAGGGGGAGAAACTAAACAAGACCATAATGGCCTCTTTTTTTGCTCTTAGACAATGCAGGCTCATAAGTACTTTTACAATGTTTCTGCAACATATTAAATGGCTTTTGCATAAGAGCTACTACCTCCGTCCCCAAATACAAGGAATTTTGGCTATTCACCTGGAGTTCTGGGCTCTTGGACAAGCTTTTGTTCACTTGAATAGCCAGAATCCCTTTGTATTTCTGGACGTAGGCGGCAGTATTTTGTGTGTTGGAACCGATATATGGTTTGGCTACTTTTACGCCGAAGGAAACTGAACCATGCCTATGGTCAGTTCGAGAAATGTGCCGATACTTTTAGGTAAAGGAGTTCGACCTTTTACAGAATGGAACTGTTTGCTCCCCCCTCTGCTCGGGCGGTGTCTCTGTTGCCGCTGCAAGGCCCCTCCTCCACGCCTCCACTGTCTAGCCGACCCCCCCTCTCTCTCCCTCTCCTTCCCTCCCTCCCACCTCCCTCCCTCCCTCCCTCTTGCGCTCGCTCTCGCTCTCTCGGCGATCGAGATTCAGATCCGGCCCCCTTGTTCGGATCTATCTTCTCTGTGCATGGAGTTAGTTGTGGCCGTCGGTGGTGATGTGTGAGAGCGGGGCCCGGTCTGCGTACCAGCGACGCTCCTAGGTCGTAAATCACGGGTCGTGTGGCGCCCGCCGAAGCAGTGTGTACAGTGCAGACCCATGCCCATGCGCTGCAAGGTGGCCGTGACCACCGCCGCATCGCGGTGGTCGGATCTCGGGCGGCGGTCACGACCAAGGGCCGACAATGGCCGGGTCGGGCGGCCATCTGGGCTTGCTCGCCCACGGTGGCGGATCTGGCGGCCCTAGGTGGCGGCTCACCTTGGCTCCCGTCTGCGCGTCCCGACATCTTTGGGTGGCCTCTGGCGGGCGGCTTATATGGCGGCGGAGTTGTGGAATGGCGCCTGCGGTAGTGGTGATGACGAAGGCAGCAACATCGGCATGGGGCGTTAGGTTTGAGGCCTGGCGTCCGTATCCGGTGCCCCTAGGGCAGGGGGCGGTGCCTGCGGTGGTGGGGCACGGCCTCGTGGCTGCTTGGCGGTGTAGGTCGGTAGCAACGGCGTGGTGCAAGAGCGCGTGACGGTGGTTAATGATGGTCTCGGCGTGTGGGTGTTACGTGGCGATGGAGTTAGATCGCTCTATGCATTGCTCGGTCGGAGGGGTGGTGGCCTCCCCAAGGGAGACACCGATATCGAAGGACAAGCGAGACCGCAAAACCCCCATTCACGACGCCCTCGCTTTCGGGGGCTCGGAGGCTTGGCCACAACACCCAAGAAGATCCCTAGTGAGGCATTGCCCATGCAACCATCCCAATTTTGGCTCGAGGGTGAAGAATCGCCCCGAGCTAGGCCAGATGCCCACTCCAGAATCTATCATGCGCTTCGTAACTTGATAGGCGCAAAAGCAACACTCATTTGCAAGGCTTTGTCGGCCACTCCTTGGCGAGGTCACGCCCGGGCATGACGCGTTAGGACAGGAACTCCCCAAGCCCACGGGTGAAGGGCTTGGGGTTTGCTCACGAGCTCTCCAGGCTGGGGAAGGCCTTGCGTGCCAAGGAAGCTAGGAGAAGGCTTACCCGAGGAAGGATCCACTATAGCAGACAACACCTGGTGGTCAAGCGCCAGGCTATAGTAGAGACATCAGGGAGTGGTTATAGTTTTGTCAGCCCCTAGCTACAAGACAAAGGACCGGCGGCGCCAAGAAGAAGGAAACCGAAGCCCAGAGCAAGAAGCCCCTATTTGTACTCTCATGCCCTCCTTGGTATATAAGGGGAGGCATAGGCTCCTGTAGAGGAGAAGAGATCCCCCGATCCAAGACCCGAATCAATCAGAGGATAGCCGAACACAATCAGCGCACCTGAATCAATCAGAGTATTGCCGAACACAATCAATGCTCGAACCAAAGTCCAAGAAAACCCTAGATCAGCTTAGCGCTACTCCCTACATCTCCCTTTCTCTCGATCCCTCCATTATAAGAACTCTCAATTGAGCATTCCGAACACAAAGAACACCATACTGCTGGATGTAGGGCACAAAGGCCCGAACCAGGATAAATCGCCCGTGTCCCTAAGTGTTTTGAGTGCTTAAACCACCGGACACATCAACCCTCGTCAAACATGTAAGAAAAATAGACCCCATGAGCTATTTAGTTTGGATTTTGGGGTTTGATGATCAACATGACCATTGGGACTAATATTGTTTGCTAGTATTTTTGGATTTAGTTCAAAGGATGCAAAGTGGACTTGGACTTAGGCAATATGATGATCCATATGACCAACACCTCAAGCAAGATGTTAGAAGACATGTTGAAGACCACAAGTTCAAGCAATAGTCCAAGACACAAGATGGAAGAAGCCCGGACAAAGAGATGCAAAGAAATGAAGTCCTGTGGGCAGCTGCAATAGCAGCACCACACGTGTTCAGTGCAAGCAGCTAGAGCACACCGGACGCCAATGTGTGCACAGGATGTCGGCCACACGCATTCACCGGGCGTGTCCATTGAAGCACTGGACAGGGGTTCCAAAGAGGTTGTAGCAATGGTTGGAGGCGTCAATATGGCACCAGACATGTCCGGTTTGCATTGGACATAGTACCAGCCTACTATAGTCTCCAACGGTTGGCAACGACTAAGTCCTAATATATGGCTAGCTGACGTGGACACGCATCGAACATGTCCGATTCCTGCGCAAAAAGCTGCTGTGCAGCCCAACAACTACCTTTGGAGTTGGGGGCTATATATAGCCCCTTGGCCAACCATTTAGAGGGTGTAGAGCTCAAGGAATACTTGTGTGAGTTGAGGCTCATCTCTAGTTGTTCTAGCAACCAAAGTGCTTAGTGATATACTCAGTGATTAGCATAGGTGATTTACCAAGTGCTTAGGTTAGTTAGACCACCACATTAGCGCTTGCTCATAAGGTGCCTGCACGCACTTTTGTACTCAGAGGGGCTTGTAGTCTTGCGAGACCACACCAACCACATTTGTGGTGTGGCTGTCACCGTGTACCGGAGGGAACGAGGCCCGCAGTGGTTTGGCCAAAAGCTCAATAGTGAAGACGGTGCGGAGGGGTATGGGAGAGGCTATCCCAAGACCCACTTGCACATGGGAAAGGCCCGGGGCTATTCACGAAGTTACCCGACTGGTAGCTTGGCCCTTGCGAGGGCTTCCTTGCGAGGGGCTCAATGAGGACTAGAGGAAAGCTTGTATGCTTCTCGATACCTCGGTAAAAATACCGGCATCGTTGAATGAGAGTTTGCATCTCTATCGCCCTTTACGTTCTGCTTTTACATTGTATACCTTGGTTGTGTGCTTTACCTTCCTACCTTAGTAGATAGGCTTCAATAGGATTGGAACCTAGGTTGGATAACTCTTTTACGGTAGAGATAACAACACCTAGGAAAACTTTACACTACTAGGATATCCACTTCTATGATAAAATTTTTAATGACGAATCTGAAACCGTCATAAAAATCGCTTTTTATGATGAAATTTTCGGTTTCATCATAGATCACCGTGACGAACCTCGAACCCCCCTTATCTATGACGAAATCGGGTATCATCACAAAAAAACGTCACAGAATAGCACAACATTTCATCATAGATCACTCGCGCGACTGTTTCTGCTCGTCTGTGACGATCTTATTCAGAACTATGATGAACAGGGCTTCGTCATTGAATTCATTACTCATCTATGATGAACAATATTCGATCTGTAATGAGTAACGATGGCGCTTCGTCATAGATCTCCACACGGTACCTTCTCCATCCGATGTGTACCTATGGGACCCACAATTACTCATCTGTGACGCTTGCGGTTCATCATAAAAGTCTCCGCTCGATCCTTTCTCCATACGATGTGTACCTGTGGGACCCTTTCTCCATCCGACCTATGTGACCCGAACCTGTGGGGCATGTCTCCATATCTATCCGACCTGTGGGACCCGACGGCTTATATGTCACTTGTGCTTGTGGACCCTTCTCCATCCAACTTGTGGGCCCCAAAGGCACCTTTCTCCATCTCCATCCGACCTGTGGGACCCGACGGTTTGCGTGTCACGTGTACCTGTGGGACCATCCGACCTTTGGGACCCGATGGCTTACGTGTCATGTGTACCTGTGGGACCTTTCTCCATCTCCATCCGACCTGTGGGACCCGATGGCTTGCGTGTCACTTGTTGCCGCCGGGGTTTAATAAATTCAAACTAAAAAAACCATGAGACTTGGGAGTTGAACCCGGGACTCAGAGCAAGGAATAGACTGTCTTCACCATTGCGCTAGACGTCTGGTTGTGTTGACATGTCTTTGGAGTAGTATATGTTCTCTGTGTGGACAGGTTGACTTATATATTGGATATATCCCTATCCCCTACAAGTGTAAACAAATCTGTGTCCGCTGGACTTACAACGGCGGCGTCGGCGGCAACAGAGGATCCCCAGTGTGCTGTGGTGGCTCAGGCTTCCTTTTGGAGGCTAGGCGGTGGGTCTTCCCGTGTCTGTCGTGTGCCGCGGCAGAGGTGACAGATCCGATCCGCAGGTCTCCTTTCTTGTCTTTTCCTGTTCGCTTCACTGTTTTGGTCCTTGCTTGAACATGAGGTATACAAGAAACATTGTAGCGTTTCAGATCTGGTTAGGCAAATGATGATGAAAAGAACTTGGAGGTGGCACTAGTTGGTTTTCTGCCGATGCGTGTCACTTGCAGATCTGTCTAGGCAAACAAATAGGCCCCTCACTTCTGCCTTAAACTATTTTTTCTGTCCAGTGCTTGCTTGATTCTACATTTCTGTTTCGTATGCTCTAGTGCCACCAGTAAGTCCTTATGGTATTTTAAACTTGTAACATATCTAAGGCCAAATTTCTGTGCCAATGATGTCTACATGGCTGTTGGATGTATTAGGATGCAACTCATATGTTTGCTTTCTGTGTCTTCTTGTTGACAACTAAGTTATCCATTTGGTTCCAAACAAGAGGAAGGCATCAAAAGAAAATCAATGCTTTTTGTCTATCGTTCACATGACTGAGGCCACTAATTAATGTCTAAGCTGCACATGTTGCTACTGATGCCAATGATGATCACTACCACTTGTTCACTGACATTCTACTTGTGAAAACCGAGGCAGCATGTTCGGGTTGTGTAGATTTGAGATGAGTCATCCCTGCTATGTTGTGTTCGATGGCCATGAGCTAGGAGTTTACTACAACTGGCCTGACTGCCATAGACAAGTTCATAGGTTTCGTGGTGCTTGTTATAAAAAGTACAACTCCTATGAAGAAGGAATTGCTGCCTTCAAGTCAAGAACCAACTCAAATCCAGCCTTAGCTCATGATGATGACTTCTATCTTCAAAACCCAATAGCTACTCCACCCTCTTTGTCCTTCAAAACTGTTGTAGTTGTAGTCCTATTAATCTTTGTATGTCTCCTATGGAAGAAGCTCTGAGCTCGTGTACTGATTGTAAGTGTGATGTTTGGACTTGATTTTGCTAGAATTGTAATGGTTATAGCTCCATTAACTGCTATTCTAGTTTGAGTTATATATATCTATGTGGTGCTACTCTAAATTTAGATGAGGTCGTACCATGAAAATTGTTAATGGTTGTTAAAGTTGCACTTTGGTATGAGTTGTGGACTTCACTGATGGATCTTTGTTGTATTATTTTCCTCCTCAGTGATCTCATTACTGAGCAAGCTCTCATCCTACTGCATGCACACGACAAAATCGAGGAGGCCGCAACAAGAGAAATGCACTAGCCAGCCTCATGGACGATGTCTTTGTCGAGATCCTCCGCCGCCTCCCCGCCTGCTCCTTGTTCTGCTACAAATATGTCTGTCGCTCCTAGAGATGCCTCATCTCGGACAACCATAAGTTGATGCCCTAGACTGTGGCCGGCTTCTTCTACGATGGAATCTACGGCCAAAGAAACTTCACCAGCATCACCGGTGTTTACCCCTCCTTATCCTTCTTGCCCTTCACCATGAACAATGTAGTTGTCTCGAGATTGTAAGAACGGCCTCATCCTATCTTTGGTGCCTTGGGGCTGATGGATCTTTTGCTATGTCGCGTCGCAATCGGCAACCTAGGAGTTGAAGGTACTGTCGCCTAAAATCCATTCTGTTGGTGAGGCTTGACTGGGGTTCGATCCGATAGCCTCCTCATACTTCCATGTGTTTGAATATATGGAGGAGGATGGTCAATGCGTGGGTGTGGACATCTATAAATCTAAAACTGTAATATGGATCTTTAAGGAATCTAAATGGGGTGAGGAGGCTGAGTGGACATTGTCAAAATCAGCAACTATGTTTCTTAACGGTTGTCTGCACTATATTGGGTTCTACGAGGGTTACCGTCGTATACTTGCTGTGGATATGGAGGGAAAGGCATGGAGGAAAATTCCTTACTGGCCACGTGGTTTTTCACGCTCCATCCATCAAGCTCAGGGTCACTTGTGTCAATGTACTGTTGGTGGTCGCAATATGTCCAAGCTTTCAATCTGGATCCTTGAAGACTATGGTACTAATAATAAATGGGCATTGAAGCATACTATTAGCCTGCGTAAGTTGTTTGGAAAGACTAAGAAACAAATGTGTTACTTTGATTTTGAGTCATGCTACACAACGGTTATAGTTCACCTAGAATGGAATTTGGTTTTCTTTGTTGGGGTTGGGGTGGAAAGAGCCGTCATCGCATATAACATGGACAGCAGAAAAGTTTATATCATTCCTACACATTACATTTCGTATGGTAGACATGACATCTTGCCAGAAATCATCGGCAGACCTTACTATCTTCCCTATGTTCCCTTATTCTCGGAGTTGGAGTCATTAGCAAAGTAGTAAAAAAGTTGCATTTGATGTATCTCTCTGTCATGGCATGTTTAAATGGATCGATGTTGTTTGATTGTCTATGGACATGTTAATTTCCTCTTGGATGGATGTTGTCATTATTTTACAGCAACTTTAACTTGTTTGTAATGTAAGCTAGGGTCTATGCAGTGTGTCAGACACGTTTCGACACCAATGGCTTTTGCGTGTACAGTAACATTTCAATACCAATGGCTCATCTTTGTTCCCCAAAAAAACACCAATGGCTCCTTTGTAGTAGTGATATATTAACCGCCATGATCTCTTCAGCAACTCCGCTTGTTTTCCTTCCTTCCCCGAGCCCTCCCATTCCCACTGCAGATCTAAAATCGCCAGGAACGTGCGGTTGCCTTCTCCAAACCTACTTCACTGTTAGCCACCGCCCTAGTGAAGGGCGAGCCTTCTACGAAGAGCACACAGGAGGGGAATGACGCGGTGCCCGTGGTGAAGAGGATGACGTCGTGCCCGTGGTGAAGGAGGATGACGCCATGCCCGTGGTGAATCAAGATGAAGCTCCGGTGGATCCCTTTGGAGATAGAGACGATTGGGCCATTGGCATCATGAGTAAGGCTTTCTTGAAGATCAGGCATGTGCTATAGAACACCGGGGTGGGCACCCTCAACCCGCCTCGGGAGGGAAAGATGAGCAGTTACGTCTTTATTTTTCACCAACTCGCCAATGTCCTAGAAGAACTGCCAGCCTACCTGAACAAGAATCACGCGGACAATGCAGAGTACATCCTCGCCTGCTACCGAGCTAGATAGATGGCTTCGACACTAGCGTCGCGACGTAGGGAATCAGCACCGCCCACAACGCCGAGAAGCATTGGCGCAACCTGATTCATGCCGATGCTGAGTAGGTGGCCAACTACATCACCGCTGACGAGCAAAAGGGCCTCATGGCTATAGAGGAGGAGGACGACGACATTGATACCAACGACGAGGATGAGGACGAGGACAGTGATACCGACGACGAGTAGAGGAGTAAATAAAGTTCCATTTGATGTATCTCACGTTGCATTTTGATGTATCTTCTTTATGTTGGGAGTATGGATGGAGTACATGTTGTTACTCTTCCTTATGTATCTTCCCTTGCATTTTATGTCAGACGCGTTCAAATGTACAGAGGTTTTGATTTGTGAAGTCTGATTTGCATGTCTATGTTTACTTTTGTTGAACTTTGTATTATGGTGGGTTAAACTCTATTGAGCATGGTGTAGATCAGGTCCTTTGGTAGCCGGTTTCTAGCCCCTGTTGGTTGGTTTTGCCTGCCGGTTTCTTTCTAGTACTCTTTCTGATCTGTATTATGGTAAACATGCATAACGGAATTCATCCGATCAAGTCTGGCGTCGATGTAATGCCTAACGGAGGAGCCACATAGCTATTCAAAGTTTACAACACACGCAAGAAAGTCTGAGCATCGTAAATCTAACCGGGTCGGACACATCTCACGTTATATTATACAAGGAAACCTGTTTCATACGAATACATTCGTTGAATCCCTAAAGGAAACAAATAAAATTGAAACTAGTTACATGTCCGGCCCGTTCAAATTTATGCTGCTCGGATTATCAGGTGAGCAAACGGTTTACAAGAAACAAGTAAACATCATTTCATCGAATATACTAGAGGGATGTGGTTGGGGGAAAAGTTGTGATCGTTTGTTGTAGAGTACACATCCGTGGTATGGTAACTAGTTGCCATCTGTAAGCATGATTTGGTTAGTGTCAATCGACGAAGGGGAAAGCCTCTCATGACTACTACTACTATTGTTAGAAATGTTGTGATCGAAAGTGCACTTCATATGCAATAGTTTTCCTCATTGCTCAGATCAGTATAGTGTCCGATGAGATCAAATGTGTCGCATTCGGACTTTCTTGCAAGTCTTGATAAAATATGAGAATGAAGCGAATGTGGTGAAACCTGGACACAAGAAGTGAATCGAGAAAAGAGCTTTTGACCACCATGACATGCTTGAGACTTGAATGCCTGGTGTGCTTGTGATAGGTCTTTTCTGTACTTATTTCACTCCAATCCAAGCAGTCACGGCAGTCGAGGGGCAGATTGATTGCTACGACACTCTACTATCCTACGAGATCAAATACTTGATGGCGGACTTTCTTACGCTTTGTAGAAAAGTCAACAACTTTGGCCCCTCCGCTCAGTATTGGATCAAGGCGAGACTTGTTTAGATGAACTCCTCGCTACATGGTTCTTTCAAGTTCAATAAATTTTATCAAAGACACGAGTTGGCTTTAACAAAGATCAAAGGCACTCATGAATGTTTAGCAAATTAAGTTTCAGATCAAAGACAACCAGAAAGAAATCTATAGCGAAAGGAAACTAGCTACAAAATGACCAAACGACCTGAGCTATACCACACTCAACATAGTTTAACCCACCTAATACAAAGTGCAACAAAAGTTCACACAGACATGCATACAAATAAGAGTTCACATATTTGCAAGGGCGTCCCATAGATCAAACCAAGTCATGACTACTAGTACTACTAGTACGTCCCATAGATCAAGGGTCGAGGCGGGCATGCAGGATCTCATCCACGTCCACCTTCGCTAAGACGGCGTTGGCGGTCGGCTCAAAACTCTTGACCAGATCGACGATGTCATCGTCCTTCGATTCTAGCAGAAAACCCTGCTCCACCACCCGGACGTTAACCGCTACACCAATATGAAGCTAGGCAGCAGCCAGCGCAGCGACAGCCCCCTGACGAACGACTTCGGTCACCATGGCTCGAAGGCAGGCCAGCAAGGCTCGGAATGGCTCCTCTGCGACGAACAGATTATCCACTGCTCGCACGGGGAAGCCCGAGATAATGGCGGCTTGCACGCATAGGACGAGGGTCTCGACCCGTGTCCTCAGATCTACGAGAAGGTTCATCATGTTTTGGCCATGCTCTAGGTGGATCTCCCAATTGACTCGCGCCTTGGAGACCTCAGTCATGAAAAAATGAAGTGCGTCACGCGCGGCATCCACCTCAGCACGCAACATCTTAGCATTGAGCCTGATCGATGACAAATCCACTTGGGCCTCACAGTAATCCTTCAATAATTGACGGTACTCTACGTCGTCTGAGGATTCACGCTCTTCTGATGACTCTCCGGAACCATCGAGGGAAAGCCCCACGACCGGGGATGGCGCTGCCATGGAGGAAGCGCTGCACAATGCAAGCCAAGTTCAAGCCCATATAGGATAAGGGGGAGAGCGATCTGATTGAGAAGGCAAATAACTTTTACCGAACTAACCGACGCAGCATGGCATAGAATTGTGGGAGGCTGCCTCCATCGAGGGATGCCTCGTAGGGCCACTTTCTGAGCGAGACCATGAACAAAGAACCAAGCTCCAGGGCCAATGAGGCTCGAGACGCCGTCACGCCCAAGTCCTCCTGTTGAGATAGTATGCAAATTCCAAATACTAGTTAAATTAAACAGCATGAATACAAATACTAGTGTGAGCATTGCTCGCATATACTCTAGTTAAATAAAGATAAACAACATGAATAGCGGTACGGTGATGATCCACCTCCAAAGGGGGAACTGGCGGGTGAGACCACGCCGATGAGAGGTCTGTCTGTCGGTGAAGGATTGCCGGCGTGGAAGGCCTTTGGGGCCTCCCCATCGTCAGACGACCTCATTGGCTCCGCCATGGTCCTAGCAAGAGGCATGGTGGTGTAGTAGGGTGGAAAGCAAAAGCTTTGGGATGGAATCGGGAGCTCTAGAGAGAGAAGACAGCAGGTGTATAACCTTCCCTCTCGCCCCTTGTCTCTGCTGCTATAGTTTGGGAGTCGTCAACCACCCCATGCCTGTAACACTCCAGTGTTAAGCATTGCATTTGGCATTTGAATTTCATGAGCACAAGCATCATCTAAGCATTCATGAGCATGAGCATATGAAATTTCATTTCATTCTTATACCTTATCACATGAAATGTTGATTTTATATATATGCTTATGCTTGTCATCATATGTGACCAATGTATGAAATGGTTGTGAGGTCATGAAAACACCTTAGACACATCTAGAATGATAATTGGAACAATGTTTTATTCATGACATAGACCAAATTTGCTTCTAAGTGTTGGTTCCATTTGAAATGCCATTTTCATGGTACTAGTTTGACTAAAGTTGAACAGTAGTTTAGAGAGCTTGCATGGCTGTGTGACCTAAACAAAAGTTGTAGTTCTTGTCATGAGTAACAAACTTTATTTAAGGATCATGAGCTAATTCAGTGTCTAACTTAGTAAAATGGGGCTCACAAAAATCAACAAAATGCTATTTTGAAACTTAGAAAATTTTGCTAAGTCATGTGCTGACTACAGTTTCAAAGTACTCAACTTTGGAGCTTTGTAGTTCGAAAACCGTTGGGAATTAGGCCAAACTCCTTTAAGCATTTTTGTAGTACTCACTTAGCTCTACAAATTTGATTAAGGAAATTTTCAAGAATTCGCCACGGATTAGGAGTTATAGAGTCACAAAGTCGCGCTGTCAGTCAGGTTCAGCGGCGTCTAAATCGGCGCCGTGTGGTGGCCGTACACCGGCGCCGGCTCCACCGGTCAGGCCGACGCGGGCCAAAAAACGGCGCGACGCTGCTGCCCTCCATCACTCGCCCACATTCGTGCTCCTCTGCCTCGCTTCGCTTCGCCCTCGCCGCACCCGAGCGAACCACAGTGCCGCGCCATCGCCGCCGCACCTTCGCCGAGCTCGCACGCCACCTCCACCGCGCCATTGTGCGATTACTCGTGTATACCGCTCGGCCATCACCTCCTCCACCTCGCCGACCACCCATTGCCTTAATGCGAGCCAAGGTAAAGGCCTACGGGCCGTCGCCGTCGTCGCGCCATCGCTGAGAACGCCGCCGCCATGCACGCCACCGTGGATGTGCATGCCCGGTTCTCTTCCTTGCACGCTTATAGACATTAGGGTTTGGTTAGAGCTCGGTCTAGCTCGAGGCATGAGCCCAAGGCTAATGCCGGCCTCATCGTAGCGAAATGCCGCTGTGCTGCCATGCACGTGGCCAAGCTTTGTCGCCGCTCCACCCTGACCTAATCCACACCATAAAGCTTCACTAGGGTTTGTAGATGCCGTAGCAGTGCTCGCCTAGGCTCACCATCGCCGAAGACAACAGGCTCACCGCAGCGCGCCGTCGTCGAGCCGACGAGCTAGCTCCGGTGATCCTCCGAGCAAACCAAGGGTACCTGTAGGTGTGGAATAGGATGGGGAACACGACTCCGGTGACCTCGCCGTCAGTGACCTCATCATCGACGAGTTTGTCGCCGATCAAGCCATGCCCCTACTCTGTGTGTCGCTGACATGTGGGTCCTGTTGACCCACGAGTCCCAGCTGTCAGTCAGTATTTGAAATGTTTTTCTTGATTTATTTTCACAGATTTAAATGCAAAATTCAAAAATTTATAACTAGAGCTAGGAATATCCAAATGGGGTGAACCAAATTTTGTTAGATTCATCTTTAAGTGTACTATTTGATAAAAATATGAAATCTACTATTTAGGGTATTTTTTTGGGAGAATAAAATTCAACAAGATAAGTGCTTTTAAAATAGTTTCTATCTTGTAAATTGCATAACTTGAGCTAGGAAGGTGATAAAATTGTGATTCTAGTTTTTATGACCTTGTGTTTACATGCTCTAATTAGGAAAAATATTTAACCTACTGTAAACATACTTGTAATATGGTCTTCCTATTTAATCTTAATTAATTTCTAGATTCTAGTGAAATTAATTAGGGTAAAAATACATAACATATGATCATACAAATTTTTACACAGTATTCTCATGTTAGGAAGAAAGTAAAAAATATTAAATCTATTGCTTGACACTTTTCACTATGCTAAACTATTTTTGCTAAAATAAGCATATGTAACTTATCATTTTTGTAGTGGTAGCTATACTTTTCGAAATGGCATGAAATTTATACAGTAGACTATTAGGGTCATTTGTACACTAATGTAATTTTCTTAGAATTTATTGAGCACTAAAAACATTTATCCTTTAAATCACCTTATTATCTAAGAAAATTAATGAATGAAAATAAATAAATTAGTTAGGCTTAACCATGATGTTTTCTGTGGTTTGTGTGATGCATATAATCTGTTGATACTAGTAGTGAGGCTTAGAAGTATTTGTTTATAAGTAGTTAGTTAATTATTGCCTTATAATTCAACTAGATGGCTGCATGCATAGTTTCTGTAAAGATGGTTAATAACAAAGTTCTAGATAACTCACTTATCTACCTGCTATTAAATTTTCATAGTCATAGGTCTTATAGTTTAAGAATTATGGCTATCAGAAATGCTTACTCTCTAGACAGATCTAAAAAATTGAATTGTTTGACCTAGATAACTGCTGAATCACATTAAGATAATTAAAAGAAAGTTGTAGGCAATTTCATAAGCTTTCTAGAATGTCTACAACCATATTATTTGGATGTGTATAACTCCAGTTATGATCAAAATAAGTGGCTGTTATCTTGTAGTCCAGAAAATGATTTACATAAGTGTTTGTTTAAGTTACTAGAGAAGAGATATGCACCTACTCAGTAAAAAAAAATGTAACTTGTTATCACCGTAATGCAATGCTGCTGAGAACACTTATGAAGATGCATTCATCACATCATATTATATTATACATGTCATTATTTATGCATTCGTGATATCTTATTTCATGCTCATGCATATAGGATCGTATGAGGGGATAACTCTTTTGGAGTTCAACGAAGAAGAAGAGGAGGAACAGCAGGAGACACCTCAGGCGTAGCTCCAGAAGGAGAAGAGCAAACTCTTGAGGACCTCCCTGAGTGCCTGGATCACAGGCCAACCTCTTTCCTCAAAGGCAAGCCCAGAGCATTTTAAGCCTCCCATGCTTTAGGTTATAAGAGTTGATTGGAAACACTTGATGCATAGAACTACCTTGTCCAGATATATATACCTTTAACCTTGTGTAGGTCCAGGATCAAATATATGCTTAGCCATGCTTAGACCGGTAGAAGTCGGGTGATTTCCTATCATGCGAGATATAGGTGGATACCGAAGCACGGTTTGCTATATTTGCTATCATGAAAAAGAACCATGGAATAATGTAACTAGAGGCTGGGTAGAGTCTATGTGTAGGTCGACTCATGTGATTCCGTCTGTGCCGATTAAGGACCGTACCATTGTTGGCGCTTCTGTCGAGATTGAACGTATGCCTCTCACTTAGCTGACCGGATAACTCGTTTCGACCGCGAAGCCAAGTAGCTCAACTCAGGCTAGGCCCCATTCTATTAGAGTGCGCACTCTGGATGGTAGTAAGGATGTACGGGGAGCCAGACATGAGCCCAAGGGTAGGCCAAGCCTGAATGTCCTGGTAGCTAGTTGTCCCTGATTGTGTGGCGTTGGACGAACCCACGAAATATAGACCTGAGTTGTACCAAAGGTGACCTAAGGTGACCGTTGATCTGGTCTGCCTGGGTATGTGTTAGGAATAAATTTCCAGCTGGTTGAAATCGATTCGAATCGCCGTCTCTCTCGGACAGTAAGAAACTTGGCTAGTCCCAACATTATAGTAACTGTGTTATGGAATATTATGGTTTAGATGAACATGGAATTATTATACCAGCTATGGTTACTACTGTATGCTACTAAATGATATACCGCATGTTTAGCACAGGTTAGTTGCTAATCTAGAGATGAATAGCTATAATTAACTTGATGACCGAATTATAACTGTATACTTGAATTGGTAATCTTTTTATGCAAAATATTGTCAAGCTAGCTCCACTTATAAAGCCTTGCATAATCCTTGGAGTCACTTTATTTTTGGTTTATGACGGGTAAGTCTAACTGAGTACCTTCTTTTACTCAGGGTTTTATTTCCCATTGTTGCAGATGATACAATTTATCATGGCTATTGCAAGAACTGCATCTGTCCCGCCATGGACGAGGAGTAAGCCCTGGGCAGGCATCTCTTATTAATCCCTCTATTATGCTTTTGTGGAAGTGTGATCGTGAGCAGGCACTATATTTAAACAATGTTGCAGATGTTGGTTTCAAACTTTTAATTTGCTTCCGCTACTATCTTACCTGAACGTGGTTTGTAATAACTTTAATTCGTACTCTGATGGATGAACTATATTTGTGAACTTTATGTAACGTGTGACATGTATGTTGAATCATGTATGATCTTGGTTGTATGTTGGTTGAATCGAGACCCTTCGCGGTACTCGATGGACTACCGGATTTATATGGGCTCAAGTATGACAGTGCGACCGCTTGCGGGCTGCCATTGTACTTGTACTCTTATAAATTGGTCGGTTCTGCTACAACGCCCGAGACGTTTACGTGGGTGGGCGGTGGGGCTTTGCCCCGTCACGTCAATGCGACGGGCCGAAAGCGACGTCCCCTGCCGTAACAGGCTACTGACGCCACCCACACGCACGCGCCTGCGTGGGAATGCTGGAGCACACCGTCCGGATAGTCAAGATTTTAGACGGTCGGACCTTGTGTGATCCTGTGAAGTATAAAAATTCTAAATAAAAATCATCTTTGATGCATGGTTCTTGCAAGTTGAACAAATCTTATCAAATACACGGAATAAAGATGAGTTGGGTTCAACATAGATCAAAGCCACTCATGACTACTACTACAACTGATACAAATTGATCGAGTGCACTCTGTAGGCAATAGTTTTACTCATAGATATGTACTATATTGTGTTGGACTAGATGAAATGTGCCGCATCGGACTTTCTTACGAGCGCAGTAAAATATTAGAGTGAAGTGAATGCGGCAGGAAAGTTGGACATAAGAAGTGAATCGAGAAAAAGAGCTTCTGACACGCTTGAGACTTGAATGCCTGGTGCAGTTGTGATAGGTCTTTTCTGTACTTATTTGATTCCAATTGAAGCAGTCACAGCAGTCAAGGGGCAGACTGAAGAGTGAAGAGTGAGATGTGTCCGGCTCGGTCAGATTTGGTCTATCGGCGGTAAAGTCACCGTGAGTTAATTCCCAACTACTTGCATCACCATTACTTGCACTTCTCCATCTTCGGCTGACCTATTTAACCCGGGTCTGGATGCACCTGTTGGGCTCAATCCACACACTCTTGAATCCACACACTCATGAGGCAATCATCTTTCTTCATCGCCTAGAGGTGCTTTGTCTTCCTCCTTGCACCTCTCACGGCCTGGAGCCCGTGAGAGGTTCAAGATGGAGATAAAGCATGTCATAGGGATGCCAGTGTTTGGGGAAGGCCTTCAAGATTGGGTGCTTTAGATTCCATAATCTTGTTGCATTTGAGCATCAAGATGCATATCTACATCCCTCGATCCTCAAAGGTAGCAAGATTATGGAATATAAAGCACCTTACTGAGATGCTGGTGCAAGTTTTGTGAGGTGCTCCTTCTCCATCCTTTGCGAGGTGCTACCATTGAACAGGAGCTTGACCTTGATGATTGCAGATCTTCTTGCAGATCTTGTGTTAATAGAAGATCTATACTCATCTGGTTCTCTCCTGTTCTGGGGCTCCATACTCAATTGGGGGTGCTTCAAGTTTGCTAGTCCATACCTGTTTGTATGGTAGACGTAGCGTCTTGCCAGAGTTCATCAGCAGACCTTACTACCTTCCCAATGTTCCCTTGTTCTTGGAAAATTAGCAGAGGAGTAAACAAAGTCCATTTGATGTATAGAACGTTGCATGGTGCACTAAAATCTGGCCCGTGTTGTTTCTCAACGGCCGGACAATCCTGCGCGACCTAGATTTAAAAATAGGGCCCAAACTTAAAATTGTAAACGACACAGTAACAAGCATCACAGGAAAATGAGGAAAAATGAGACTTGCTCGTATGAACTCTGTACAAAGAAATTTGCAGCGAAAAGCAACCAACAGGGGCTAGACCATGCTCAACAGAATTTAACCCACCTAATACTTAAGTGCAGCAAAAGTTCACACAGACATGCAAATAAGAGTTCACATATTTGCAAGGGTGTCCCATAGATCAAACCTAGTCGTGACTACTAGTACTACTAATACGTCCCACAGATCAAGGGTCGAGGTGGGCATGCAGGAGCTGCTCCACGTTTGGCTTTGATAAGATGCCGTTGGCCGCTAGCCGGAGGCTCTCGATGAGATCATCGATCTCATTTTCGTTCGATCCCAACAGAAAACCCTGCTTCACCACCCGAATGTTCATCGCCTTGCCAAACTGAAGCTAGGCAGCGGCCAGCGCCGTGGCAACCGCTTGATGAACGACTTCGGACACCACAACCGCCTTGTCTTCTCACGCCTAGGTGGCTTCCTGCAGGGCCACGACAAGTGCGGTGCGCGTGACCACCAAGTCACCACATAGCATGTCAGTGTGTAGCCTAGACGCACACAACGCTGCTCGGACCTCGTGGTAATGCTTTAATAACTTACGATATTTTCCATCACCTGAAGATTCACCCACTTTTGAACCAGAGGGCTGTGCGGGGATAGACAGGCTTAGCGGCGGCGAATGACGACGGGACAACTCGCTGGCACCATCGCTGGGAAGCCCCATGACAGGGGGCAGCGCCTCCATGGAGGAATCGCTGCACAATGCAAGACAAGTTTAAGCCCAGATGATAAGGTAGAGAGTAATCAGATTTGGAAGGCAAACGATTAACCAATCCAACCAGCGCTGCATGGCACGGAATCACCGGTGGCTGCCCCCATCGGTGATCCAGCCCTGGTTCATCGCCAGTGCGCAATGCCGGGCAATCTTCTTGTTGACGACGTACATCCTGTGTGGGCGGCGGTTGGCCCAATCGAGGACTTGCTCCCTGACGACGGACTGTGTCAAACCACGGGGTGCACTCTCTAGGCAAAGGGGTTAGACCAACAATCCTTAGCGGCTGGCGTGTGTCATCAACTTCTTGCTCTTGGGAATAGGAGTTGCGTACCTGTGCTAACGATCATCCTCCGAGTCTGTTGTAATGCAGGTAAGAGAGTGCTAAGACATGTCCTCGGTGGGCGCGGGCCAGCAAGAACAAAGGAGTCCACACAGCCTATGACGATGGTGAAGTGGAGCGCACTGGGAGTGGAGGTGGCGAGGGAACCACTAGTGCTGCTGGCGCCAACATCGTCATCGAGGGCGATGGGGAGAGCAATGGTAGTCTAGGAGACGGCATGCGGGAGCACGACGGGAACACCGGTCTCCCGTGACTGGACATTGACGCCACCTCTGCCGACACCGAAGCAGGGTGCACCATCGACCCTACCTCCTCCGAAGTGGGGAGAGCCAGTACACTGGAGGAAGCGGGGACTGGAGCCGAGCGACCCTTCCTCGAGTAGCGCTTCATGGGCACGGCCTTAGTTGAAAGCGACAAGGAGGCGGAGTTCAGGACTTTTTGAGGCGAGGCGAGGGTTTTTTGCGTAATGTAAGGTGGAATCAAACAATGGAAGCGAGGCCATGATTTATGTATACACAGGGTGGACCTTTTGTATGCTGTGAAGTATACAAGCTTTATGTATACACAAGGCGGCACTTCATAGATCAAGATTCTTGATTAAGCTCATTGTCAGGGTTGGTATAAAATGTTGTTCTTTTTGCATGATTTGGTGAGATCTTTTGTGATGTTTTGGATTGTACTCATGTGATTGCATTCACATGAATTAGATGAGATCATGTTCAAATTGGTGTGATCTTTTATGTCATTATGTTGTTACTATTTCCTATAAAGTTAATCAAACATAAAATTGTAAACGACACCGTAACAAGCATCACAGGAAAAAGGAGGATACTGTCTGACGCGTTCAAATGTACTGAGGCCCGACTTTCTTATGCGTGTAGGGGTGCATGCTCATATGGAAAAAATATGATCAGCACCAGCAGACTTTGAACAAAGAGATACACATATAGTTGATGTTGTTGCAAAATTAAAATAAAGTCACCAACCACAGATATACATGCATAGATGTTTAACATAACTTAACATGCACTAATTCAAAATTAATCTACCACATTGATGTGAATAGCTTATCGCACTCCTGTGAAATCCTACAATCCTCGCTCTAGAACCTAGACCACAACTCCCATACTTCAAATCCAACGGGCTTGCCGTAGTCACCCCCTGTGCACTGATGATGCCCATCCTAGCGACGAATGGGGCAAAGACCGGGCACTACATCATGTGGCACCATGTCCTGCAACCGCCAGTACATGTCTCGGTGGAACTACGGAAAGGTTTGGTTCTTCCACGGCAGTGCAGCTGGCCCCGCTTCATCAGCACCTTCGAGCTCCCTCAACAGGCGTCAGGCAATGTCATCATTTCCACCGCCGGTATTGGACCTATACAGCACGAGGGCATAGACATACATACCAAGTTTATAGCCTGCCTAGGCGTAGTGCTGAAGCCATTCCATTTGTGGCGTCATCGACCCGTGGGCTTCCACGAAGATGGGATGCAAGCCAGTGAGGAAGCAGACCTCTAGGTTGCCCACGCTGGCCAGCCTGGTGGTGAACAGGGTGCGATAGTCATTGTCGTAGTAGTGGCGCTCCCAAAAACCTTGATGCTGCAGCACCCGGCATAGTAGTATGCGCCGACCGACTTTGGCGGTGCTACACACCCTATGCATGAACGAGTAGGTTGCTCGTAGGCTGGCAAGGTCATCTATGGGGGCATATGACTATTCAGCGACGCTGCCAGCGATGTCCATGGCCAACTCCATCAGGAGCTGATCCATCACGACAAAGCCGAGGAAGAAGCAGAGTCGGAGCACACGCGTGATGAATGACGACAGATGCTGCGTCAGAGTAGAGTACAAATGCGCAACTATGATGAGGCAGAGAGTGCTGGGGAAATAGGACCGGCGGTTTATGTAGGTGGAGACTCCGTGTTCTTGAAGCATCGCGTATACCGTGTAAACGTGTCTCGGGGAAGTGAATCATCCAATGCGACGGTTCTTTCTCGAGGAACCAAACGACGCCTCGCTCGAGTTCCAGGCGTCCGTGTAAACGTGTTTTGGGAAAGTGAATTGTAGCAAATCTTGTTCCCTTGTTATCTCCTGCTTAGGTGGTCCATACTCGATTGGGGGTGCTTCAAGTTTGCGAGGTGCTCGTTCAGGGGCTCCATGTTCCCTTATTCTGGAAAATTAGCAGAGGAGTAAATAAAGTTCCATTCGATGTATGTCACATTGCATGGTGCACTAAAGTCCGTCCCGTGTTGTTTCTCAGCGGTCGGACAATCCTATGCGCCGACCCAGATTTAAAAATAGGACCCAAACTTAAAATTGTAAACGACATAGTAACAAGCATCATAGGAAAACGAGGAAAAATGAAACTTGCTCGTATGAACTCGTCGCTGCATGGTTCTTGCAAGTTCAACAAAATTTATCTAATACATGCAAATAAGAGGAGGGCAGTGTAATCCCACTACTCAATGTCATCCAACTACTGCCAATACATACTAGTTTTAACTATAGATGATTAACATGACTTCATACTTGAGAAAAGGAGCTTTTGACCACCATGACACGCTTGAGACTAGAATCCCTAGTGCGGTTCTCTTTCTAATATGTAGAATGGTAAACATGCATAACGGAATTCATTCGATCATGTCTCGCGTCGATGTAATGTCTAATGGAGGATCCACATAGCTATTCAAATCATACAGCACATGCAAGAAAGTCTGAGCATTATAAATCTGACCGGGCCAGACACATCTCATGTTCTACTAGAATATTCCCAACACGTCCAATATTGGAAACTGTTCGACCAACCCCTAAAATCTGGGATGGCATTTACTGGAAGCCGTCTAAGGTCCTCTACATTTAAAGCGATTCACTTCAAATTCCATCTCATAACTGTCCCCCTGTTCATCCCATAGCTATTTAACATCGGGTTCCCTTTAAATCGTCCATGCTCCAACCCCAAACCAATTCAAATCATAGCTACAAACTAAGCCACTAGACCCATAGAGTAGCCATCACCATGAGCTCCACCGGAGATCCTGCTGCCCAGTTTTCCACTTTCCCACACCGCGTCCAGCGTAGAATGACATCAAAGAACATCTTCACCATCAAGGCTCCATCTAGAGGGAGCGTACTTGAAGCATCATTCTCTATGACCCTAGAATGCACGGTGACCAAGACCCTCAAAGTCAGTGGTCTCTAGCAGCCGGTGTACCTCCTATATGAAGGAGGCAGCGCCACCATGATCTTGATGGGGAATCAAGCCGTGGGCATCCCTGGTGACCAGGAAGGTGTCCGTGATGTCCTCCGTGGCTTGATGAGGACATTCACGCGGCTGTAGCAATTCAATCTCACCGACGAGTAGTGGGAGGACATCCTTCCCAAGCCCAAGGTTCCTGAACTCATGTCCCTAGCATGCGAGGTCTGCCAGGATGGCTGCATCACCTATGCCACGCTTGAACTTTGGGTCTATGAACAGTTGAAGTTCATCATGTCCGAGGCGCTCTTGACGCTCTGCACAGAGGTGGAGGCGGCGCCAGCGGGGTGTTAGGACTGCAGCATCTGCCTGGAGGATGAAACATCTAATCCTGCATCTGGCCGTGCTATGGAAATGCCTGGCTACGGCCATGCATTCCACCGCAAGTGCATCACCATGTGACAACGAGATTTGTCTATGTATCTTGAGCCGACAGTGCAGAGATTCCTCTCGCACTTCATCAAAGAGGATTATTGATTAAGCTCGTTGTTTATGTTGTATAAAATACTTATTACACATCATACTCCTCTATATATATTTGGCGAAAATTCAGAATCTATGAGTAAATCTTCACTCCATCGCTTTCTCCGCTCCGTCTCTCTAACCACCGCTATCTCGTCCGCAACTCCGCTTGTTTTATTTCCTACCTTCTTGGAGCTCTCCCATTCCCTCTGCAGATCTAAACCGTGAGGAACGTGTGGTTGCCTTCTCGTACATGTGCTCAACACATAAAATACATGACTTCGTGCCATTAGGCCAGACACCCAAGGCAACAAAAAAACAAATAGAAACTAACTGAGGAAACTTCATCCACTACAACATCTTCACTGTTCGAGGCATTCAAAAAATGGCAGTTGGACTTTCTTGCTTGTACAGTAACATTTCAACACCAATGGCTCTTGTTTTCTGCATTGATTAAGGCCAGACTTGCTCCTCGGTTCAAGGTTCTGGCAAGTTTAACAAAGTTTTGACACAGACATGCAAAAACACAACATATATTAGCAGGGGTTCCTACTACATGAGCTCAACACATACACTACATGACTTCATGCTATCCCATAGATCAAAGCTAGTCATGGCTACTACTACTACTACTAGTACTACCGATTCACAGGACAACAAATAGTACCCAAAGCACACAAAATCTCAATGTCGTTGAATCGGTTTGGTCTAGTTGAGATAGTTGAGGTCATAAGGACTTCCAATCAAGTTGAGACGGTGAACCATCTTGAAAATGATGCAGTCTCCACTGACGTTGACACTATAGTCAGAGAGCCGACGGGCATCCGCAATAGTGCTACAAAGCACAAAGATTTCTCCAGAATTATGGTCTTCAACAACTCTGGTAATGCGTTGTTGCCCAACAACCTCACGTACAATAGCTTCAACAATTAGGCATCACGCAGCTCGGTCATGTACACGACAGCCCAAGTCACAAGCACCCTGTTCTGTTCTCCTGGCTGCACACCTAGCTGCCAAAACACATCGTTTGTTGTAGAGTACACATTCATGGTATGGTAAGTAGTTGCCATCTATAAACATGATTTCGGTTAGAACAAATGACAATCAAGGAAAGGGGGAAGCAATGAGGTTAGCAGACAATAATAAGTTCATGCAAATAGTACGGTTTGATATGAATCACCAGGGAACATGATTGGGAAAATGCAAATGGGTGAGGGAAGGGGGAGCAAGTAGATTGATGCAATGCTATTAGACAAGGGAAGGGGGGACGCTCCTTGCATATAGACCTTGCACGGTTGATGAGAGCGAAGTGAATGCGATAGAAAAGCTGGACACAAGAAGGAATCAAGAAAAGGAACTTTTGACCACCATGGCACACTTGAGACTTGAATGCCTGGTGCGGTGTACTTTTTTACTCCAATCCAAGCAGTCACAATAGTCGAGGGGCAGACTGGTTACTACGACATTCAAAACTGATGACCCTTTATACTACCTCCTACGAGATCAAATATACAGTGGCTGGACTTTCCTGCGTTCGCAGTAAAATTCAACAGCTATGTCTCATCCGTTATACATTAGATCTAAGGCGATACTTGTTGAGATGAACTCCTCACTGCATGGTTCTTGCAAGTTCAACAAATTTTATCGAAGACTACTAATACATGTTTGGTTCTTGCAAGATCAAAGCCACTCATGACTACTAATACTACCGATACGTGTTTGGTTCAACAAACCGAGGCACAAAGCAACCCTTGCGTGGTTGCGATGAGTGAATTGAATGCATGAGGAAAGCCAATGTAGTTATTTCACTCCAAGCATTCACAACAGTCGAGGGGCAGATTGAAGAGTGAAGACAAGTTGCTCTTGCTTCCGTAAGCAATTTCTCTTGCTTGGTTTTGCAGAGTAGCAGCTAGCTAGAGATGGCTACATGGTTTCCTAGGTCCTGATCATCTGCACTCTCTCGGCTGTGGCTGAAGATGCCGCTTCAAATTCAACTACCTTACTAGTACTTCATGCATGCAGCCATAGCCGGTGTAGCTATTCCTTGTAGCACAGCAGATCTGGCAAAAATTCTAGTCACAGTTCAGTAGCAGAGTAAAATTTTCAGGCTAGTCAAATTTACATGACTCAGACTATGAGGCATGCATACGATTTACAAGAAATAGGTAAACATCATTTCGTCAATACTGTACTTGTCTATATATATTTGGTCAACAAAGTTTAACCCACCTAATACAAAGTTCATCAAAAGTCCATTTACATGGACATTATTACAACAAGATACACTAAAGAACATCATAATTGTCTCCAGTGAACATTGAAAACACAAATCAGAACATCAGTGTTATGAGATACTAAACGTTAACATCATCTGACCATGTTGCTACTGCTCAGTTGAGAGGAACTGTACGAACTCCACCAATCTCTAGATCATTCGGACGAATTTTAAGATAACAGATATGATGAGAAAATACTTCTGCACCACGAAACTCATAGTGCTATGAAAGCAAAGTCTGGAGATCTGCATTTGAACGAACAACAACAAACACATAGGGTCCTAGATGATCCTCAGCAAGATGGTAGTTTTGATGGCCAAGAACTTGATGAACAACTACAGAAGCAATGCACCACCTACTATAAAAGTTAGAATGCACTACAAGCACTACAACCCTTGTTTGTAGGCCATGGCGAACACGAAGCTCATGGAAGACATAGCGATACACAGACATGTCCTAAGAATGATCATAGATATCGATGATCTGTGTAAAATAGAAAACAATATGTAGAAAAAAACAAAGAACAAAGATGCCCAGTAGTAGGGAGGAGGGCAAAAGCTTTGGGATGGAACTGAAGCAGGAGCTATGGAGAGCCTTTCTCTTGCCCCTTGTCTCTGTTGTTATATAGTTTATGGGTCGTGGACCACCCCACGACCCACGTGCGCGTGGCTACCCACCCATGACCCCACATATATGGCACAAGAGTTGACACGATCTGTATTTTGTTGTTTCATCAAAACTATGATCCGGCCTGTCAAGATTTCTTTAGTATCGGACTGTCTTAGGCCCTGTTTGGATGGACTATGACTAGTTAGCCATGGCTAAAAAATAGCCAACTAAGAATCAACCAATTAGTTGTGTTATTAGTCCATACCTGTTTGTATCCTCAACTAATTGTTGGGTTCTATATATTAGAACTAGTTGTTAGCCCCTGGTAGTCAGGTTCTATGGACTGCTTGGATGGCTCGTGTATTTCATAGTGATCTGGATCATCTATATTTTGTAGGGTCGGACTGTCTTAGGGTCCAAAAATTTTCAACATCTATACACCCACGCCCACCGATCAGAAAGGGCAAACACCGTTAGTATAACCAGTTACCAAATGACCAAAGGACCTAAGCTACACAATGTTCAACAGAGTTTAACCGACCTAATACAAAGTTTAACAAAAGTTAACATAGACATGCATGCAAATAAGACTTCACATACGGTCATCCCACAGACTAAGCCTAGTCATGACTTGTACTACTGATATGTCCCACAGATCAAGGGTCGAGGCAGGCGTGCAGGATGTTGTCGTCCACGTTCACCTTTGCTAAGACGGCGTTGGCGACCGGCTCAAGGCTCACGAACAATGGGGACATACTCGAGCAATGGAAAGTACAGCACCAACTGTGACTCCAGTGAGGAGGAGGATGATCCAGAGTACTGGCGAGTCAGCGAATCACAAGAGAGCTAACCAGGAGGAGGATGCTTTGATTTTTTCTCTTCTCTGGAAACTCAAAGCACCTTAGAATCCATGACTACTTTTCCCAAGGTGGGAAATCCATGGGAATATCATTTGAATAACCCATTTAGTTTTTTTGGAGGGTTTTCCATCCCTGGGCGTGCCTTTCCCTTGCTTCCTAATTATAGGCCTTAGTTCAAACAGCCGTAAATGCAGTCACACACACAAAAAATTGCCAGTTGCAGCGAGCAGGTTTATTTTTTCTTTTTTTGGTAATCTTTAGGTGTCCAATTCATGGATCTTTTAATTGTTTATTATTATCATGCTCTTTTAGTTTTATGTTTATTTATATTATGAAAAAACAAAAAAGGCAACAACTAAGGCCGCCCGAAATTCCGGTCTCTGCTGAGTAGATGGGGCGGTCTTCCCGCCCAAAAATTTGATTTCACACCGCGCCGAGCAGTCCCGCCAACACACACCAAAAATTAGATATCTCTCTTTTGCCCTCCGCACGGAAAATAGGTTTACCACACCATCGACTTTAGACAAGGGCATTTGTGGTAATGTGATGGCCACATAAAATCACAAAAGAGTCACCGTCTCCGCCTCCATCTCCATTCTCCAGCACTGTCTCTCCTCTAGCTCCAAATCCTAGTCCCATGGCCTCCCTTTCCACTCTCTAGCCGCCCCCTCTACCACCCCGCTCTGAACCCTAAGCGCCATCGAAACAGCAGCTTGACTCCCTCTCCACTCTCCAGCCACAGCCTCTCTCATATATTTCTGAACCCTAGCTGGAGCCAGATCCCCTCGATTCGTCGACAGTAGGTCGATCAGCTGATGGTGGAAGGACCACCTCGATGATGGTGCAAGTCGGATCTAGATCCCCTACCTAGCTCAGCACCTATCACGACCGATCAGATCGGATCCCTAGTCGGAGCTAGATCTGGTACCACTTCGTTAATGTCGGCCGCACCAGCTCTACGACCGCGATGACAGGACGGTGGTGCCGACGACAAAGCAAAGCCAGGGAACACGAAGGAAGAGGTACCCAAATTCCTTTTATGATGTGTGCTCTACTGTAGTGGCTAAACCAAGGATATGTAGATAGCGATGGGGTTACATATTTCCTATAGTTGAGTGTAGCTGGCATGTGCTTTATTGGATTAATGACTTCTGTATAAGCTATAGTTACTAGTTAGGCACTTATTTGCATACTCTTGCTCTGCTGTGTTGACATTCCATAGAAGCTTTAGTTAATAAATGACTTTGTAATCTAAATGAACAGCCACTAACTGCTTATGAATGAGCACGGGATGCACAAATCTCAAGGAATCATAGAAAGATGGAAGAACTTGGAATACGATGTGTGGGCCCAAAACCTGTGTCTCCAAAGGCAAAAAAGTCAAGCACAAAGGGTAGACACTATGAAGATTTGGAATATATCCCTGAACCACGGGAGGTAGCTAAGGGATTTGATGATACAGATGAAACAGATTCAGATTTAGAAGATGAGCCAGTGCCCCTATCAATTGATGAGGTGCTTGCTCTATCTTGTATTTAGTTCGGAGGGGGAGGGGGAGGGGGGGTAGGTAGCCATGCAATGCTTTACTATTTGGATATCAATGAAATTTATACATGCTTGCTGCTTAAGTTTGTATCTCCAATTTTAGTGTCTGGGTCGAAGAAGCCATAGAGGAGGCTCTGCCAGCAGGACAAAAGGCAGCGCTGTCATGACTCCTGGGCGAATGCTCTCCAAGTGAGTGAGGTCAACATCACCAGAAGAGGCTGCTCATGGATTTTTTACTCAGAGGTCTTCCGCTGGCAAAAGGGTGGAGGTAGCAGCAGTAGGTGAACATAATTCTCCATCACGACCGACACCCGGACCCAGGGATCAATTCAACTGGCCAGGATGGCACCCTACCTAGCCCCGAGAGAGATTCCTCATGGCCAGATGATGATAGCCCTACTGAAGAGAAGCCCTCTCAACAAACTCTTGTCTCCCCCACCCACAGAACGATGAAAGTTGCCTAGGTTGGTATTACCTTACAGATGTCTATCAATCAATTTGCACTGGCTATTTGATATCCATGTAACTTTTCTAACAATATGAATGTATGAAAACTGTGTAGTACCATTGCTGGAAAGAGCGAGGAAGCCAAGGCCTCGAACTCATGGAATTATGCTTGACAAAATGAGCAAATCACTAGGAGGAGCGAGGATGCGCATCTCTGTTGCCGAGGGGAAGAGAAGGCCACATGATCCAGTGCAAGCTGCCAAGTTTGCCTCAAAGGCAGGTGTAGTAGTCAGGAAGGATGTAACAATTTCGACGCATTGGAAAGAATACAAGGGGGAGAAGCCCGGCGCCGTCTATTGCACAAGATTTGTGGAAAGGCTAAATGTATGTATGGTAATGCAGTCTGTGGTACGGCAGGAACGCTATAGGTTGAACAAAACATACTTCAATGGCGTCCCTGCTAATCAGATCTGTATGACCTCTCCTGTCTCATCCATGAACGATGCACAGTGGTGTGAACTTGTCAAGATTTGGTCGAGTGCTAAGAACAAGGTGTGTGAACCCATCGATTTCTTGTCTAGTCTTGCTATGGTCTACTTGTGCTGCAGTCTAACACAAATGAAGCTATAGGAAACATCTGAGAAGAACAAGCAAAACTGTGCAAAAGTGAAGTACCACCAGGCTACAAGATCTCGCTCCTATGTTGTCCAGATGCAAAAATTTGTAAGTGATGGTTGTGTTTTATTGTTACTCTTGCATTTGTATAAATATAAACCGAAACTCATGTGCAATGTGAACAGAAGGAGAACAAGAGGACTACAACAAAACAACATCAAGGACTTGAAGAAGAAAATGGTCCACCTAATGAAGATGTTAATATTGTGGAAGTCTTCAGGGACTTCCATACCAGTAGGAAAAATGGCTTGAGTGATGCTATAAGAGCAGCAATTGTAAGTACCTTCTTTTGCTTTCCTTGAAATCTACTGAAGCCATTGTCATAAAAGAAGGAAACATAGCAAGAGCCTAGTGTTATGGAAATCTACTAAAATCTAATGAAGCTTATGTAATCTCTATCAGCAGTAGGCTGAGGAAGACCTATGCATTACTTGTTATGAATCAATCTCTTGGGTTTTCAATTGAAGTCCTCTTACACTATCTGTAACCTAATGTTTTACTGATTAAAATTCGTAGGAAGCTATGGAAACTATGCAAGCAGAACCTGTTGCTGATGGGCAGCAACCAATTACTAGTGCTGATGTTGTTTGCAAGGTCCTCTGTGTCCACCAGGGCAAGGCCCCCTCCTAGGGAAGCTGCAACAACCTTTTTTTTTGAAGAATGCTGGTATCCAAACAAGCTCCATCAGAACAAAGACATCGGCGGAGAGAATGCTTCGGGAACAGCTTGCTGTTGAATAGGAAAATTCTGCTGCCCTCCTCGATCAAGTGGATGAACTAAAGAGGAAGACAGAAAAGACTGAAAGGGAGCTTGCGGAATACAAGAAACGGTAATAGGAGGAGTACAACAATCTCAGTGAGCTATGCACACACTTCAGCTCTTCTGGTAACTCTCAGTCTTCAACTCCTGTGGCTTGATGTAGTGAACATTTGTGGTTTGATGTGTGGACTCATGTACTAGTTTGATGTGTGGACTCGTATGCCGGTTTAATATGGTGATACTCTGTCAGTGGTTCACTATTGACATGTGAAATGTAAATTGCTATTGTTTAATTGCCAGGCTAAATAGTAATTTAGTCAGTCTGTGCAGTAGTGACGATCTCGAATTACTTCTATGATGAATTGATTGTACTCCATACGGTAGAACCAGGATAGGCCACGTGATCAAATAAAAATGCGACACGTGGATGAACTAGTGCACGACACGTGAATTGGCCAGGGCACGACACGTGGGCTATTAAAAATCTGACATGTGGAAGGAAATTGTCAAGCCACGCGGACGTATAAAAATACGACACGTGGATGGACAACATAGTGACACATGGTCAAATAAGAAACAGACACTGGACCAATAAAAATATGACACGTGGTCTAATGAAGAAGTGACACATGATCCAATGGCAACATGACACGTGTGCTAGTAGAAACCTGACATGTGGAACAACAAGGAAACGACACGTGGTCCAATAAAAACCTGAAACATGCAAGAACCAGAAATGGCCATGTTGTGTAATAAGAAGGTGACACGTACCTGAACCATCTCTAATGCAACCGGCTATAGCATGTACACGTGGGCTATAGCATGTACACGTGGAAAGCATCTCCAACGGAAGCGCCCACCATGCATGCCAAATTAGTTCTATGACGATCTGTTTTTTGTCATAGATGAAGGTACTTCTATGACAATTTTGTCAGATTCATCATAGATATGCAAGAGTGATGCGACTTCTATGACAAACCAGTTTTCTTCATAAATTCATCATAAAACTAAAATTATGACGAATTTAGCTCCTTTAGTGATGAAATCTATTCGTCATAGAAGTTGATATTTCTAGTAGTACACATATAGATAGTTTACTTAGGAGAAAAAGAAGTAGTTTTTAGTTGTCTCATTCACCCTGCCTCTTAGGCGTCATTGTCCCTACAAGTGGTATCAAAGCCGATTGCCTCAATTTGGACCTTTAGCTTCACAGACATTGAGCCGATGCTATTTAGAGTGGAAAAGATGGATACCTCTAGGCCTCTGCACTTTGACAACATAAATTTCCCCTATTAGATTGCTAGAATGGCTTGCTACCTAGAAGCAGTTGATCTAGGTGTTTGGAGAGTCACCCGTGATGGGATGAAACCCCTTAAGAATCTCGAAAAACCCATGACAAGCGATGAAAAGAGATTCACCTTAATGCAAGAGCTAAAAATTACTTGTTTGAATCGTTCAGCATGGAAATTTTTAACCAAGTGTTCACCCTATTTAAAGCAAATGAAATTTGGTTAAAATTGCATGAGCTCCATTACGGTACAAGTTATGTCCATGAGCAATAACATTGCCTAGCTAAACTAAATTATGATTGTTTCAAAATGAATGAAATTAGCTTGTTAGAGATATTCATGTTTGAATCTAATTATCAATGAGCTCAATTTTATAGGATTGACAAAGCTAGTTGATGGAAGATCATCTCGGTACTACCGCATAGCAAATATGCAATCATCATTAACATTCTCCACAACATGGAGGACTTGAGCGACATGACCTCGACACTTGTCATCAACAAGTTAGTGACATTTGAGATGTCACGGAAGATGGGATAAGAAGCTATTTCATCAAGCAAAAGCATAGCTCTCACATCTGATGTGCGCAAAAAGATGAAGAGCAAGAAGCAAGTTGAACCAAGCTCAATCTCTTCAAGTGAAGATGAAGATGTGGATGATGATGATGATGATGATGATGATGATGATGATGATGAAGAAAGTGATGATCAAGCCTCCACCTTCTCCTCCGATGTTGATGAAGAAACAACCAAACTAATAAAGAAGGTGGTGAAGAACATTAGCAAGGGTGTGTCCATTCAAATTGAAGATTGCCTATTTTACCAACCAAAGAAGAGAGCAAATAGAGAAGGGATGCTATGGTTGTGGTAAGAAAGGGCACTTTGTGGAAGATTGACCAACCAAGCCCACACCCAAGGACAAGAAGAAGAGGTGCAAGGCCAAAGCCCTTATGATAATCAAGACTTGGAATGATTCATCAAGTGAAGATAAAGGCCAACACAAGAGGCACGGTTGCAAGCAATCATCATCAAGCTGCTCTCACGTGTGCCTTATGGCAGAAGATAGCATTGAAAACTCAAGCTCTAGTGAGAGTGATAGTGATGATGATGAAAAACCTTCTTATGAAGAATTTGCTCACTCCATCCAATTCTTTAATGAAGTTTGCACTAAGAAAAAAATCTCAACTAAGTGAAGTTAAAACTAAGTATGCAAACTTAAAATCAAAGTCTAAGAATTGTGACAACACTACCGGTATGTAACTAATCAAAATAATTAATGATTTAAAAGCAAAGTTAGCTAGCTCACAAGAAGCATATGAAAGTTTGCTTGGTCAAATGGAAACTCTTTGCAGACATAATGATGAGCTAACTAAAAATGTGGCTAGACTTGAATCTATCGGTAGTACCCCCAAGGCATCTAAAAATGAAAAGTCAACTTGTGAAACAACTAAAAGGGATGCCTCTACTTCTTGCAATGATTTATTTAAATTGGACTCACCTCTTTGCGACCAAGTTTGTTTTAAGAATGTGATTGTAGAAACATGTTCACAAGAGATCACAATGGAGAATGAGCAACTCAAGCAAGAACTGGCTTGCCTTACAAGGACTTGACTCAAATCAAAGGCAAGATGGAGCAAGCCCAACCTCATCAAGATAATAGCATCAAGGAGTGAAGAAGCTTGATGAGGGAGCAACCATGGTTTTCTACGTGTGCCACAAGCGAAAGCCCTAGTTTGATTTTGGCTAATTGATGAAACCTGTTTGACTAACCCAATGCTCCAAGTGTGTAGATGAGATAGGTTGATCCAAGTCCATGGTGGAGCTAGATGGCACTCATGGTGATGGAGATGGCCAAAATATCATGATCAAGTGCTCCAACTTGGAAAAGAAGAAAAGGGAAAAACAAAATGCAAAGGCTCAAGGCAAAGGTATATGCTAGGGCACTTTATTTTGCCAGTCAAGACGCAATAGAGTGCATGATCGAGTTTATGATAGATAGCCATACTATGAAGAGGTGAATATTCATGGTTAATGCTGTTATCAAGTGCCACTAGGAGATCTAACTCCATGCATGTGTATTAGGATCCTAGTGAGCTAACATACCCTTGAAAATGCTTTAAAAAATGCTAACACATGTGCACAAGTGTTTGGGACACTTTGGTGTTGGTACATGAGAGCAAGGGCAAAAGGTTGTGCTTGAAAAAGGACCAGTTGACACTTGGGTCAGACCAGTCCGACGCCTTACCCTAACTACAGGGTAGAGACAGAGACCGAGGGTTTCAGGTCGGACCAAGCGTTGGACCATGGGTCGGCCCAGTCCAACGGTTGCGCGAGCGAGACAAAGAGCTGCCTAAACGAGTCAGACCAGTGGCAGAGCTAGTGTCAGACCGGTTGGGAACACTGTTCATTAGTCTGACCCAACTTGTCAACTGAGAGCATAGGGCAGCGACATGTGGCGTAGTTGGTGTGAGAGTCGGACCGTAACTAGTTCGAACGGGTCGGTCGGACTGAAGTCTGATGTTTTTGCCCCTCTATAGACCTCTCTAGAGTGAGTCAGACTATGTAGGTAAACTGGTCGAACGATTTTCCTGTTGCAGTCCGACAGTGCATGGAAGTGCATGGACAGAGAGTTATTGGGACTCCAACGGCTATCTCCATTCAAACAGGGTACGTGGCAGCACAACATTGGCCAATCTAGGGCATCGGACTGGACCTTGGTGGTCCAACGGTCTAGTGTCTTAGGTCCAATGGTTGACCAGTAGCTCAATGGCTATTGAGTCTTGGGCTCTCTATTTAAGGTGTGGATGGCCAGCTCTTGCTCACTCTCGTGGACATTTTTACATGTGATACACCCTTGTGAGCAGAGCAACTCCTCTCCCTCTCATCTACTTCATAGATTGATCATCTAAGTGAGTTGGGAGTGGTCCAAAGTGCATTTGCATCACGTTGGCGCATCCAGTGGCACTTGTGATCATGTTGGCTATGGATTTTCTTGTTACTCTTGGTGGTTGCCACCACCTAGATGGCTTGGAGTAGCGGTGATCATTGAGCGGAGGGTGGTGATTGTCTTCGGCTCTGATCGGTGATTTGTGATGGGTTCTCGTGCCTTTTCCCTATAGGAGATCGTGAAAGGAAACTCTAGTGGATTGCTCGTGGCTTGTGGTTCCTCTCTTGTGTTAGTTCTTACGACACGCAAGTGGTGGGCTAGGTGTGTGATGCCTATTAGTGCGTTAGCCATCAAGTGAGTGTATCGCCACAACGTGGAGTAGGTTGCCGGCAAGCAACCAAACCACGGGGATAAATCTTGTGTACCTTTGTCTCATTGGATTTCTTATTGGACACTTGCCCGGTTCGACATTGATCACTACTTCACTTGTATTACATTTATTGAAATACTTGCCTTGTGGTAGTTGCTAGTTTTCTTGCCTAGCTTGTTGAGTAAGTTAGTTATATTTAGTTGTAACTAGATATCTTGCTAGCTCTCTAGTTGTAGTATCAATAGTGACATTGCTTGATTATTGTTTGTGTGACAAACAACCTTAGAGATCATAGTGACTAGCATTGATAGGTGGCTTGCGTGGTGTGTTGTAGAGCTACAGCAATTTGCTTATACCATCTTATTGTCTAACAAATTGGCTCTAGTGTCTTTGTAGAAATTTTAATTAGACTATTCATCCCTCCACTAGCCATTTAGGACCTTCCAACAACGAAGGCCATAAGTCCTATAAGTGCAATGTGAAGAATGGGGGAGAAAATAAGAAAGATAAAAACAAAAATGAAATAAGCAAGGTCTCCAACATCTACACCAACAAGGTGAACAACAAGGCCATTGTCGACGAAATCTAGTCGGCAGTCTACCGAGGGGTATGTCCATGGTAGTAGATGAATCGGTGGAGGTGCGCGTAATAGGAGCCGGATGGCGACACAAGCGCAGAGACAAGCGATTTAGATAGGTTCAGGCCGTCTGATCAACGTAATACCCTACGTCATGTGTCTTCGGTGGATTGTATTGAATATGAGATGCATTCGAGGGGGTCCCTACCCGTCTTATATAGTCTAGATGGTAGGGTTATAGGTCGGTTTAAGTCTAGATCTATTCGGCTATATGGTAAGTATGTACAAGGAATACGATATTTATCATATCCGAATAGATCTTCCTTCATCACCAAGATGTCTTCTGATTGTCTTGCGGTGCACGCCGACCAGAGCCGAGCACCGTAGGCCTTGATCTTATGGGCTGGACCTCCCCTGGCGGTGCGGCCCATGTTCATTGCCGTGTGTACCTGGGGTTATACCCCCCACAGCCACTACACAATACTTGTTGACCAAACATTTCATCAGAGATCCACCAACCACCATTGCAGGTATGTAGTTAGAATTGGAAATAATCTAAAAAAAGGCCTTTACATCTGTGCATTGCAGAGAGATTAATTGCTTAGTATGGAGGGTATACAAAACTACTAGCTGTGTTATAGCATCGGCAATGCAAGGATTTTATTTGGTTGCACATTCAGACTAACTGCACTATACTCTGCAGTAATGAAAATTTCAGAGCAGATTAATTGCCTGAGACTGCAAGTTGCTACTCCGTGTGACAATGAGGCTGGCAGCTGGCTTCCATGAACTGGAATACTCCATGGCCTGGCATCCAACGCTGGCACACCATATGTTTTTGTCCAGCATTTAGCTACTTCTGCGACATGTTGTAACTATTATATATAACTATCTGTATTTGGCATTCCAAATTTTAGTAGATCCTAATGTCCAACGGCCTTGATTGATAGCTGAAATAGACGTGTTGTAATGAACCCCCTTGCAAGTTTCGCAGTTGTGGATTGATGAGATCACACCCTGTTCGGCTGATCCAGTTTCAGCTGATTTCGGCTGATTCAATAGTGTTCTGTGAGAGAGAATAGTGTTCGGCTGATTCATCTTATATGTATGGTTTGATTAATATATTTACACTTGTATCAGTGATGCAAATTAATAGATCATGTGTCGTTTTAACCTGTTTTGAAAACCTTTCTTATGACAACAACTAATTGGATTAACATAGTTTTGTCACCCGTAGCAAGGCACGGGCATTAGCTAGTGTACAATAGAAAAAAAAATTACATCGTTGTCTGGGAGATTAAGGTGAGATAATACAAAGATTGGAGAATTAAACTAGCTACTAATACAAATGATTAGGAAATGATATAACTAATACAGATGTCGTAATGACAGAAGAAACTCGGTGACCTGGGCGCGTAGGTCATATCCATAATCCAACGTAACTGTACTGTACCTGCTTTGTGCGCAATTACGCAGCATATATAATTCTCAATCTCTCATCATCCTACAAAGAGCTCGTTCAACATGTCCTGCAAGTCGAAGGCGTTGCTGCTGCTGCTCCGAAGGTAAGCGGTGTAGGCTCCAACAACCTTTTCGGTGATTGCTTCTCGCAGTGTCCGCCTGAGCGTAGGGTTTGGCACCTTCCACAGCTTCTGAGCTCTGCAAGTTGCCTCAAGCATCGACTGGAACTCCTCCAGCGGGAAGCACCGCTTCTGAATTTGAAACCAAGTTGTGGTAGCACCCTCCCTTTGTAAACACGATAGGACAGGTTCCCAGGAGATATCCAGGTAGCTCTTCAGATAGCTCTCAAGTTTGCGGTGTTTGCCGACGACATGTTCGGAAGCGAAATGGAACTGATTGAACCTTTGTTCGATAAAATCGCAGTTGTTGAGTAGGAATATGTACCTCAGGCTGGGGTTCGGCAACGATTTCGATTCCTCCTCAAGTTGACGCTCCAATTCGTGTATCATGCCAGCTATCATGTCGGCCATCGATGTTTGGTGCCAAGACTCGGAGAAACACAAGACGACGGAGTTGAGGACACTGTTGTTCGCCCAGAGCATTGTTAATTACTCTAGACTAAGCTCGGTTGTCTCGTGAACCTCTCCATCATCCGGAATAGTTCCCAAGAAGCTTTACTCGAGATAATTCCTTTAAACTTGTGCATCGTGTCCCATATGGCTGCGCACAGCTTATCTTTTCTCCATGAGAAATCGTTGCCCATCTTGTTGACCAGGCTTTTCATTTCGAGAGAACCTACGGATCGGCACTCCTTCATTAGCGAGGGCATGATGATCTCCTCGGCTTTTGAGACGTGAACGAGCAAGTTTAGCAGCACCCCGAGGTTCTCCGTTGGGCCGCCATGCGCCAGCTCCACGTCGGCAAGGAAAGCGGCAAAGCCAAGCATTTTGGAGATGCTCGCTTCCGCGAAGCGCACCAGCTGCAGGCCGTCCGGATCACCCTTGGAAGCACTGTACCTGTTCCGTCGTCGGAGACCAGGATCCGTCGACAACGGAGGTGATGCTGCGTGTCGGTGGCGCTGAGCGCCTCGCTCATCAGGATGGCCCACGCGTCCAGCACGGTAACGAACCCCGCACCAGGAGATCGTCGTCGTCGTCGTCTGGCAACTGCAGCGCACCATCGTTGTCCTGAACGTTGGTCCTAAGAGCTTCGTTGACATCCAGCTCGTAGAACCAACGTTTCAGGACACCGTCGGGCTCGGCCAAACGCTCTGATCAGTGATCAGAGCTCGCGCGAACCCGTCGCTGACCATCCGGCATGCCAGCTCCCTCAGGACGGGAGCTTCGCATTGCAGGACCGTCGTCGAACAGGAGTCCGTGACATGAGGCGAACAAAGCCAGACGATGCCATGCTTGAGATGCTAGAGGAGCTTCCACTGCTACTACACCCCGTGGACTGCTGTACATGGATGTCCCGGACTTCGTCGAGGTAACGGTAGCGCTCCTCGGACTGAAGGGACTCATCGGCATCAGCATATTCTCCACAGCACCGGTGCAGGGAGGCCGCTTCACCATCAGCGGCGCATGCTTTAGAACACGACGGGAAAAACGGGGGGTCCTCACCGCCAGCATCATGTGCACAAAATCTGAGCCCAACGGACTCCAACAACGCCATAAACCACTGCACAATGACCATGCCAGCTGCCTAGCTCTGGCTCGTCACAAATTTGTGTCGAGAACCCAGTGTGGTTTAGTTTGACAAGATTAGTGCCATATATATATACCTACTATATATAAGCTAGTTAGACAAGAAGCATACAAGCTGAACCGCCAGTATGTATAGTAGGGAAAAAATTGCGTGTGGACCGCGTGCGCACCTATATAACTAGCTACCATCAGACGTTCTGCCTATCCGCTGCCCACCCGGATCCGGATGATTGTCTCCGCGTAGTGTACGTACGCAGGTACGCTGCTGCTTCGACTATGTCAACACGTACGGGTAGTTATCTCAACTCCGAACGCCATTCAATTGGGATTGTAATCCAGTTCACTAATTATAATAACATCAACAAACTTGAGATTGTTGAGTCGCAGAAGACAACATCCGCCATCCGCGTTAAAAATTCAGATCAACCGATATATTCCTGGTAGCGACGCACAAACAAATACTGCAACCTTGCTATTACATGAGGGAGAAGTGGCGGAGGACGAAATCAAACTAAGGTACGGCGAAGTACCTAGCATAGAGAATACTTAACAAAGTGAGATTTAAATTGTAGTCTATTTACACATCATGAAAAAGTTTGCTAATTGTAATTTGTACAATTTTGCAAAACAAATATGTGTTTTTCATTTTATGTTATCCTAGCCATTTCCTTTCCAACCCATTAATCTTCCTCACTATTTGCTAAATTAACTGACTAATTGAACAAATAGAACAAACGATAATACTAGCGCACGGACGTCCAGATGGAGGACAGCATCGGCAAGCCCTACCGTTCTTCCTCTTCCTCCACCAAATAGTCAACTGCCTGCCCGCCGCCACCTCGTAGGCCGCCCTGGCCGTCAGCTACCTCGCCAGCAACCTCACCGCTGGCAACCCACCCCTGTCACTCCTTCCTGCCCTTCCCTAGTCCCAATCGGCTTTAACTCTGACTCTGCAATCGACCTCGCTGGCGACCTCATCTACCACCACCCACCGCCACCACCACCTAGCCACCCTGCTCTTCCCTAACCTTGCACTTGTCGCCCCCGCCGTCGACACCGCCCCCCGGTTGTCTTCCCCCCGCTCGCTCGGAGTGCCCCTGCCGCCGGTCAAACTACCACCACCACCCGGCCGGCCGCCGCCCCCGGACCCCTCCCTTTCTAAGGCCACTGGGTATTGGTCGCCGGGCAGCACGACGGTGGCACACGGAGCTCCCGCGGACGTGGCGTGCGGAGGCCCTCCGTCCACCCACATTTGCTTTGAGAGCGCGCCCGAACAGACGGACGCCCACGTCCTATCATTATTTGGAACAAATGAAAGATTAACACGTACTAGTATCCCAGCTGCAGTGATTTGGATTGGACCAATGGATAACATCTGCGGGCAGAGGGAGCGGGAGAAAGCAACATTTCTTTTTTCTTTTTAGAATTATACAGCACAACGCAGATGTTCACAACGCAGCACACTCATCCTGATGAACGCAATGCAAACCCTACCCCTATAAGCATCTTCGAAAACTAGGCACGCAAATCCTTGACATTAAAGAAGTCACCTTAGGCGTCTCGCTGTCGATGCAAACTTCGTCTACCATTGAAAGCATAAAACGATTAATAAATCCTAAAATATTCCCTCTCACAAAGAGTCGAACCTAGGACCTGAGATGCTACGTATTGAAATATTCACTCAAGTCAAACCCGTGCTAAATCCTGAAATATTTGCTCAAGTCATAGCCCAGAACCTAACGTGCTACAAAGAATCTTTTAACCACTGTGCTATCCTTTCACGGAAAGTGACGTTTTTGAGTTGGGAGTTGTTTGCTGCGTTGCGCTGGGCTTTGCTCGTGGACCAATTAGAGAGCCCACGAGTTTTCACACTCAGATTCTTTGCTCTAAGGATGGTCATGCTCAATTCTTTGCATAGGTTGGTGGGAATGAATATTATGGACTATATAAACAGGCTACTTTTGCTTTGTATAATTTTATTTTATCCAAAAATAGCCTTGGACCCTTGGTGTGCGACAAGCCAAATAACTAGATGCATTGACCTTCACCCGCAGTCCCACACATACGTATGACGTATCCGTGCACCACACGTAAACAGGTAAACTAGTGCTTAGCGCTGTTATGAAAAATATGGGATTTGCTAACTTCCTTTCAGGCGAGGTTTATTACATATGTTTTGCATTAAAATTGTAGTTTTGGTTCATTACAATTTCTGTAGCCACAATCTGCAATTTTCGGTTCTGAGAATAAAAAACCCATTAGACAAAACAACGGACCCGACAAAACCTTATTTGTGTTGGCACAAAAACAATTAATAAGTTACAATTATTTTTATAGTCAGACAAGGACAAAAAAATTGATATGTTATAACACAAAGACAAATAACAAATCGCAAAGTAATAATTTAAAATTGTCTTAAAATTCAGGTACTTGAAATATAGGAGAAATGTAAAAATATTGATATATACAGTGAGTAACGATATGCTCCGTATATAATTTCACTGACTTTCTGAGTGAAACCACTCCAAAATTTTGACTGTACCCAACGACCAGCTCTGCTCGCGCATACAACGTTGTTCAGTACTTTGGATGACGATGAACGTAACAAGTTTATGTTCTTCATCGATAATGATCGGACAAGAATCAAGATTTTTAAATTTTAACAAACACAAATCCTGATACTTGATTTAGCACGCAAAAAATTTAAATCCGGCGTACCATGACAGTTGGTGCTTGCTGCACTCGATGTTAAAATCAGGATCCTAACTAGGATGGGAACTCAAATTGTAGTATTGCAAAGCCATAAACCGCATGATTCTATCGCGATTCCGACGACTATGGCTGCCAAAGTGAATCATAATTTTAAATGGAGGGAGCATTGACTTGTATACATCTCTCTACTTTGCAAACATGAGATGGGTCCAGGATGAGGAATCTACAAACTCTAGGCTCTGCAATAGCAAGCACAAAGAAATAAAAGCAGCTCAACAAAGTGAAATTCCACTTTGAGAAGGGGTTGACAACGATTTCTTGATCACTACGTATTTAGTAAGTGACAAAATACATTTTTTTGCAAGTTTAATCTATTAAGTCTTAACCTAAAACAAGGGATAAACATCTACAAAATGTTTTACAGCATTCATATGGAGTTTCCGCAAATGGAAAATCTGACAGCAGTGTCAGCTAGGGCCTGGGGGTTTCACTCAGTTAGTAGTAGCTTCAAGTTAGGATCCATTGCTCTCCAATCTAGTTATATGTTATTTCCAATTGCAAAAGCCATGCCAGCAACTGCAGCGATCAAAACTGCTGTTGTACAGTTCAGGACTTGTTGCAGGGAAAAGCAGCCAAAAGAAGGCTATTGAACCAGCCAGAAACGCTACCGATGCCGCTCCTATGACAGAAAAACAGAAGGCCACATTAGAAGTTCGGCATAATAACTTTACAAACCTTAATGTTTATTTTGTTTTATCAAAAGAAAACAGGACATATATACATATACAAATACACACCTTTTGTTCATGGTGACGAGAAAACAGGCAAACCCATCATATTACAGAGACGTGAGCAATAATTGGACATAACAGATTCCCCGTAAAAAAAAAATTTCAAAAAATGGAAGTCAATCAACAATGAAACCTTGTTATCACATCCATATTAAACTTGCTTACAGTAAAATATCTATAGTTACCATCCATCATGCCATAAAACCAAATGGAAATTGGAGTGCAAGCACAATCATGCAGCCAGGTTACAATCCATAAACTTAGTGGAATGTACCAAAATATGGTTCAAAAAACAAAGATGAAATATGGAACATGGAATCATCATTTTGCTGTCATATGGTTTTGCTTTTCATGCTTCTGCAATATGGAATATCATACTAAAACATAACTGGTAATCATAACACGTACAGTGCAAATTTGATTCCAAAAAATTGATTGAGCATGAACTAGCATGAACCAAGCATGAATGATAAACATGGAAACTTCAATTCTAAAAGCAGAAAAGGAGTTCAAGCAAGAATAGCAAGAAAATAATAGCACAGGTGACAACATAAAGGAATGAGGGAGACCTGTTCGAATGAACAAAAATGTTGCATACCACCCAAAGATTACAGTGTAGCCTAACTGGACACCTGAGGAGGGAAGGTAAGAAGTTAAATCAAGCTCAGAAAGTGCAGCAAATAGGTGTCCACAATCAATGAAACAGAAGTAATCCATTTTTTTATGCCAATGTATGCGAAAATATGTGGAGAACTAAAGAAGACTAATGAGTTTGAAGATGCCAATTTTCTTACCAAGCATAGTAAAAAAGTAAAAGTGTAGGATTCTAGCTTCAGATACAATCTGTAAGAGCAATAAGTCCCAGTGCCTGAACTGGAACCATCTCAATCAAGAAGTTAATATTTGCAAAACAAGCCTAAGGTTATAGCATAGAAGAATGAAGATAGGAATACTAAGACCATAGCTTAATGTATCCTATGTTGACCCTTCTGGAGTGCAGATGCAGTGAAGTGGTAGTGAATATTTGAGACCATAGTGCAACTGATTTAAAGGCAAACTTGTCACCGGAGAACAAACATAATAACCTAATATGTTATAGTTCTCATTGATTTCAATGGAAATAAAGTTAGTTAAATATAGGTCCGAAAGTCTGTTCTGAGTTTCTGACACCAATACTAAGTTAACCTAGCTCAAAAATTTTCTTCCCAAACCATTGCAGGAAGATACTAATGGAGAAAACAAGATGGGTAAAGAAAAATACCTACAATCAGTAGCGATCTCATAAAATTGCATCCCTGCTGGTGTAGTTCAAATAAATGATTTAAGTGTGCTGTCAACAGAAAGGTTCGGTTCTAATTAGAAGAGTACATCAGTATCGACAACAGAGAATGTATAGGCAATACAATGCAGATGTGGTGTGCAGCAATTTGATTAATAAAATAATCATAAATTTGGGCAAGAAAGATCGGAAAACTTTAGGTCCTCGTCGCCTGATCAGACTGGCCTATCATCGTAAAGCAGGTTCCTTGTCGCCATGCAGTGTGCGATCCAGAGTCCAGACACGATATTGCGAGGTTCAGCGTGAAAACCTGTTTGGCGCTCTCATCATGCGACGCTTGGAGGTTGGTGACCTTCACTGGCAAGTGACTCCAGGATCTTTGCTATTGACGCCAACAGAATCAGGGACTGGACCATCTGCTTCAGATCCATGAGGATGGATGTCAACGGATATGATGATGTCGATCTTCTTGGAGAGCTCGTCTTGCAAAATGGGATTGGAACCAGACAAAGCAGATACCAGAAGTGAAGGTCGTGGATCATTGGAGGTGGGAGCATTGCGTAGGCTTATTGTGTGATGTACTTGGGCGTGGCCATGGCTTAGAAGCCAACAATGGCGTACATGTGACCAAGAGGCAGCATCTATTGTTTGAGTTCACCGATTACAACCAGCCAAGTCCATCTAACTTCTAAATCAATATGCTAATGATAAGATCATACGGAAGGCTGCGGAGGGCACAATGGTGACGGACCAGCAGCCAGGGTTTGAACCCCAGGCAGTGAGGTGAGAGCGTAAATGGGTTCTGGGCAAGAAGCAACAACTTCTGTACTGATCTTGCTTAACAAACAAATGATAATGATAGTGTTTGGGCTATTTAAATAGCTGAGTCCTAACAAACCAACAAAGTTACTAAACCAAACAAACTCCTATCTTTGAGCTAACAAACTGAGAAACAAATCCCCTGAACCGACTGAAGCAATGTCGATGCTATCGTTGGTTCACCATGGTGACACTTGGCACGACATTAATATAGAATGCCGGTCATAACAGCCAACAATCCAAACCCCGTAACAAATGAGATATCCTAACAAACCGAACTGACAACCATTACTAGCCCAATGCCCCTGACTAACTGAAACTTCTGGCGGGACCCAAACTTTCTTCAGAACCTAGCTACTATCTTGCGCTGCAGCCTACTCCAGAGCACGATCTGATGATCCTTTCACTCATTGCGCCACCGTTCACAGATGTGTGCCCGTAGATGAGATGGTAAAAAAAGATACAGCCAAAGTTGGTTCCTTTGGAATAAAAAAAAATTAGAACGATGCAATAGAAATTTACCTAGACTGAAGAAGACTGTACTCAGAAATATAATTGTAGACATTTTGAATCCCCCGCAGAGAAGAAGAGGTATCATGCATGCCCTGAAAACCAGCTCCTCAGTAAACGGCGCCTGGTCAAAAGGTCATCACCAAACAATATCACTACAATAGAAGAGGGAATCAAAGTGTTCTCAGTGGTAGGACTAATTATATCAGTAGCATCCTAAACAGTACTACAGATTGCAAAGGCACTACAGTAATTGTTAGCCGGTAATTATGGTCCTTAGATGTCCAGTCAACGAGTCAACAATTTTTCATGTACTACAATAACCTTCGATCACTTGTTTACAACATGTAGTATCTTATAATTACAAAAAAAAAGTAAAAAGGGGAAGAAGAACAGACCACTACATAGTTCCGCCAAACCATAACATCCGCAACAGCAGCTGGCTAGGAGCCACAATCTAGTGACGAATGACCCAGAATACACTAGGGATGTAAGGAGAAGTGGAATCGCCACGGCCTGAATCTGTAGAAGAACCAGCGTTTCAATACAAGCATGAAAAGCTCAACACTAATGAGCAAGCTACGAGGCTGTAGCTTATATTTGGAAAAGATCGCTTACCAAGTGATCCTTCCTAACGCCGAACACAGCAAGCATATCAGCGAAGTCGCTGAGGCCCCAGACCTGAGGACGAAGATGAGAAGATGGGGGGTTTGAGATTCGTTCAGTTCAGGTTCGGGTATTGGACAGGAGGCATGTACCGGAGGAGAGCAGGGGCGCTTACTCGGAGGAGGGACACGGTGGCAAGGGCGGAGGCGGCGGATGCGACGGCGGCGCAGGCGAAGCGGCGGTGCAGGAAGGTGCGGAGCGAGGTCGGGGCGGGAAGCGGATGATGGCCGTCGGGGCATAGAGGACAGCGACGTAGGATACCGCCATGACGGCGCATGCCGCCACCGCCACGGCGCCTGATATCGCCGGCGGCGAGGCGGGATGGAGGCCCGTCAGCGTCGCCATATAATCCGGCGAAGCGGCGTCAGTCGAGGTTGCTCATTGGATCCTAGATTTCGTAGCGGGAGGGGAGAGGAGGGGGGCGGGGGTAGGAGCGAGGAAAAAGATGCCGGCGCCGGAGTTGCAAGGAGGCGGAGGCGAGCGAAGCGACGGCGGCTGAAGTGACAAGCGACTCGCCGCCAGCATACCAGCGATGGGACAGGAGAATTGCCGGGATTATTCACGCTCAGGCCATGTTTAGATTGCTAATAATTTCGACCCGATGAATAGTAGCATTTTCGTCTTATTTAGTAAATATTGTCCAATCGTAGACCAACTAAGCTCAAAAGATTCATCTTGTGATTTCCAACTAAACTGTATAATTAGTTATTTTTTTACCTACATTTAATGCTTCATACAAACGGCTAAAAATTGATGTGATCAAAAGAGAGTGAAAAAACTTAGAATTTGGAGTAAACAAGGCCTCAATGTTCGGATGGGCTTTTGACAGTGCAAAGACCGCCCCGATTGTAAAGGACTCCCCGTTGAAACCAAAGTTGGCAAATCTTTAGATTATTAGAAGCACAGTAGATTCTATTGATTAGAATTGTAGAAATAACTCTCTAATTATAATGAGTTACTCAATTATAATCGTAGTCGGTAGGGACCTTAAGCGAACGACAGAATCAAAATTTTAACAATCATGTTTGAAACTAGTTTAAACCCTCTATTTTCGACAGATGCAAAATTATTTTTGGATTTTTTTAGTAATATCATGATATTGTAGAATATTTATAGGTATCTAAGGTGTTTGTGCGAGGTTCGCTCTTTATCTTAGTTTATTTAAGTTGACTTCATCTTCTTTCTACGATCCCTAAAAACTAAATAAAAAAATTCTCGTACCCTAAAACCACATTTGATCTTTGTACAATTCAGTCTAAGAGTCCACAGTTTTGAGTTTGTGATCTACTCTAGATCGAAGCCTTGTTGCTGATTTAGGGTTGTTTAGTTACTCCTCCTAAACTTTAGTCGTTGTCTCATCAGATATTTGGACACATACATGTAGTATTAAATATAGACTAATTATAAAACTAATTGCATAGTTTGTGACTAATTTGCGAGATGAATCTTTTAAACCTAATTAGTCCATGATTTGACAATGTGATGCTACAGTAAACATATGCTAATAACGGGTTAATTAGCCTTAATAAATTCGTCTCGAATAGGACTGACGGATTCTATAATTTATTTTTTATTAATATTCGAACACTCCATACAACACCCTCACGTAACACCTCAATTTTAGTCACGGATCCCAAACACCCCCTACTCTAAGGGCCAACGGCGTCTCTTTCCTGTCTCTGTGTTGCCGTTTTTGCAAAAAAAAAAACCTCCACTGGCTTGGAGACGGTCGCCTCGATGGCTACGGCCCGTGCTCCGAGGCCGAATCGCTGGCTGACAGCCTGTTCGGCTGGAGCGGCTGGCTGGCTGGTGCTGGCTCGCCCTCTCACAGGGGCACTGTTCACATGAACAGTGTCTTTCCACTAGAACAATATTTTTCTCTCACACCAAATCAGTAATAATCCACGATTCAGCCAGCAGTGCCGAACATGCTGTGAAGCAACGCTGTAGGAGTTGTCTTCTCGATTCGACGATGGATGCGGATCCCACGCGGGCGCACGCGGAATCTGGTATTCGCGCGCTTGGGAGTATGTTGCGCGCCCTGGCCGCCGCGAGCAGGGCGGTTGAGCTCCGCCGCGCCGTGGGCTGCGCGCGGCAACCTCCGCCGCGGCCCACGCTGTAGGCTGCGTGTGACGACCTCTGCCCTGCCGCCGCGAGACGCGCGGACCAGCTCCTTTGCACCACGGGCTGCGCGAGCTCCGCCCCAGCCGCCGTGAGCCTGTTGCTAGGTAGCCTGCTACCAGTAATTTCACAGGGACAAGGTGCTCGCTGGATCTGGAGCCCGTGTGGTGTCCTGAGATTTGCGTGGGTTCGCTTATTGAGTAAATCGCTTGCTCGCTAGCGAAATAGTGTGTTGTGTTCAGTGTAGCTTCAGCTGGCTTGGGCGAAAGCAGGAACTCAGTTCTTGATGATAGAATTGCCTTTGTAACTATGAGCTAGCTGCTGCTATTAATTCATTTCTACTGTCAGTTCTGAAGAATCATGATCCGGCCTTTTTTAGAAAACCGAACGCTGCTAGCTCATTCTATTGAGTATTGACAAAACTGATGAGTTCTTGAAGGAAGTTAACTGATGATTCCTACATTACTCCTAGAAGATAGTACTTCCTTTCTGAAAATTGGATGCTATCAAGTGCTTTCAGTTCTGAAAACTATATTCTGTTCTGAAAACTACATTCACTTCTAAAAATAGCATGAATTTGTTATGGCTGAACTAGCTTATTTTTTAGAAAGCTATGATAATCTCGGACTGAATAACAACTTTCTTGTGTAGAGCTATGATGATGGAGACGTTGATCTATCTGTCCCAACTACTGTCTGAAGTATTATCTGCTAGCTGCGGAGCAATCCAACATTAGTTTTTTTTATACATGAAAAACATTGTCACAGTGCTGTTTTCATAATGTGAAATAGTAGCTGTTTTTGGCTGACCCGGGGCCATGAGGATGTTGTGTGGATCTTTCAAGTGAAATTTTCATGGAAGCTAAGGGGGTGTTTGGGACTGCTCCGCTCCACGTTTTTCAGCTCCGCTCTACGTTTTTTATCTAAATGGTTTCAGCTCCATGCACTCGATTCGAGGAAAAATGGTGGAGTTGTGAGAGCACCTAAAGAGGTACTCCACAAACTCCAGTTTTTTTTGTGGAGCTGCTTCATGGTGGAGTTTGTGAAGCAGAGTTTGTGGAGCAGTTCCAAACACCCCCTAAATCTGTGGCAGTTGCCTGTGCGAAAAAAATAGATAAAGATGTTGCAACTATATACAATATATCATTTATAGTGATGATTTCAAAAAATATTACAATCATGTTCATCTTATTTAAGTGTGATCCTTTTTTATCAATTAGCAAGGCAATGGTAATACAAAATAGTGTTCACAATTGATCTAAGCTACATGCACAACATTAAACACTGTGTAGACAGTGAGAGAGAGAGAGAGAGAGAGAGAGAGAGAGAGAGAGAGAGAGATTTGGGATACGTGTGCTGCTACCGGCTTAGAGAAATGTTGGCTTTGTTGTGCTTTGGAGCTCGATGGAAACTTATGCTTGCTGACTCGGTGAAGAAATGAAATGCTTGGTCAGAGTAGGTGATTGAATCAATTATGTGATCTCATCAAGTTACTGAAACTCTGAATAGCAAGTTAGGACTGCCCTTTGTCCTTCATGAAGCTGCTACATGAAATTGTTATATATGCTTTCTGAATTTTGTTGTCGTTGTGAATGAACCTCATAGTTGACCAACGCTTCTACCTGAAAATCTGAGTATGCTGCTGCTGTTACTATTTTTTACCAAGCTCTATTAGTGTTGCGAGCTACTTTTGTGAAATTGGACAAGGACTTATATCAGTCTGTTGCATGCTATCATTTTTTTTCTTTTAAATTAGCTGAGTTGTCATATGATTTTGTTTCCTCTCATGATGTATGGAGCTAAGTTGATGTATGGAGCTATCACGTTGATTTCTGAAACTAGTGTGCAGGCTTACATAGTGTTCCATTTTTTTTAAATATATGACTTATATTAATTTATATCGATAGTTTTAAAATAAATATTGTAATCATGTTCATCTAATTTATTTTTGATCCGTTTCTATCAAATAGCAACACAATGGTATACAAAATAATGTTCACGGTTGATCTAGCTACATGCAAAGCATACTCTCTATTGTACGACCTGTCTTTTTAGCTGTCTGTTTACTAGATTCGAGGGTGTTGCGACGACCCCGTCACGTGTGGGTTGTATATGCCCTAATTCCTCGCCAACAGGCACCTCCAAACCCGCATCGATTTTGCAAGTTGTGTCAGCATCAGTCTCAACCAAACGCTGGTTTTACTTGAAACAGCCAAACCTTACACAAACATCGGAATCAGGGACATTGACAAAAAAATCCTCATCTGATTTCCTCACGCTTCGCCTAGTTCAGTGCAAAAAAAAAAAAATCTGAAGTACGGCTCTCCATCAATAAATAAAGAGGAGGGAGATCATGGTTTTACAGATTCCCACTTCACCGACAACTCCTCACCTCAGCAATTCAAGATTGACAACCAACTATCCAAGCCTTTGGTCAAGGACAATAGAACCTTATAAAGAGCTCGGTAAGACGTGTGAGCATGTGTGTCCAATGTCTTGCATAACAGTTGATAGGGATAATCCTTTGTGTTTACTTTTATCTTCTTGCCAACAATAACGAATGACGAATTTGTTCTTAAGAGCAATTTGCAAGGCTATAAGGAACAGATGTTTGCAGGGCCGGCTCTGATTTTTTTTGAGGCCCAAGTGAAACCACAATCCGGGACCCTTTATACATACATGACATTGATAGTACTAAATGTAAATACATATATATAAATACTTAACTGTGGATGCAATAGCAATATTCATATGAAACAATTCATAAATATTAAATTACCTTAAAAATTCCTATATTAAATTACCTTAAAAATTCCTTCTAACATTCCTCGATGCGAAGTCATTGATGATGGTATCAATATCGATCTCATCCAACAATCGCTTCTCAATGCATAATGTTGCCAAACCATTTAACCTCTCTTGAGACATTGTAGATCTCAAATAGTTCTTCAACAATTTTAGTTTTGAGAAGCTTCTTTCAGCTGATGCCACAGTCACAGGCATAGTAAACAAGATCTGATAAGCAATGGAAGCATTAGGATAACAATCAGCCTTTGTAACAAACTCAAAAATCTCCATAGCTGTTATGGGTGTATCTGGCAAAGTGAATTGTAGAACACTCAACTCGGAAATTAGATCATTTAAATCAATGTCAGATGAACCATTTAGAGAGAAAACTGCTGCTAGTGTTGTGCAACACAACTTTAGCTCAGGACCATCCAATGCCTTTAAGTTTGCTGAACTCATTAAAAATCCAAATAATTATCTGAATGATTCCAATTCTTGAAATCTAGTCTCCAATGAACGGACTGCCATATCAATTATAACCGTGAAGTAACTAACTTTAAATTCCTTCTCACCTTCCAAGAGTGCTTCCTCACTATTATTTTTATCAAAATGCTTCTTTCTAAGAGCACGTCGCTTTACTGGGAACGATGGCTCGACACCCATTTCAGATGCAATTTCCGTTGCATTGACCTTACTAGAAGCATACCTATCATTTCTATAGGTTTTAAAGTAATCCATTATGCCTTGTATCTGCTGCATGGTAGACTCAATGCACATAGATGGTGACTGCAACTTCTTGCTTACTTTATTGACAGCAAATAAAACATCATGCCAAATAACCATGCCAAATATAAATTCAAAGCTGCCAAGTACTTCAAATAAATTCTTTGCATCACTTATATCCTTTGGTTCTACATCTCTATCTTCACTCAATGCAAGTAAAGCTGCGCCTTAATGAGGAGCTTGATATCTAATTGCTGCAACACTTTTAATACGACTCTCCCAACGTGTGTTGCACAAAGATTTTCAGATTAAACCATCAATATGATCAAGCAAAATTTCCATCTTTTAGTAGAACCAAGAAATAAGACATATATCCGTTGCACAATTCCAAAAGGAGTCGACTTTGCTACAAGACTTAGCCATATCACAAAGAGTAAGATTAAGACTGTGGCAAGCACATGGCATATACAAGGCTCTTGGATTTATATCACATAATCGACTTTGAACTCCCTTGTGTTTTCCTTTCATATTAGAACCATTATCATAACCTTGTCCCCTAATGTCATCAATGTTAAGACCAAAGGACTTAATGGAATCAACCAAAACATTGAAGAGCCCAGAACCAGATGTGTCATCTACCTTCAGAAAACCAAGAAAGTACTCCTCTATTTTAATTTTACCTTCACTCATGTTAACACATCGAACCAACAAAGTCATTTGTTCTTGATGACTAACATCTGGGGTGCAATCAAGAATAACTGAAAAAATATTTAGCCTCTTTAACAATCTTGATGATAGAATTTGTAATGTCAGAAGTCATAAGAGAAATCAACTCATTCTGAATTTTGTGGCTAAGATAATAATAATGAAGATCATTATTTTGAATACGTCTAAGATGGTCTTGCATTACCAAATCAAACTCTGCGACCATCTCAACACAAGCTAAGAAATTGCCATTTTGGTCATTATAAAGCTGCTCGTTAGATCCTCTAAAAGCCAAATTACGTCTACCAAGGAATTTTACAATGGCAATTATTCTCATCAGTACTTGCCTCATGCGCTCTTTCTCCTTGGAGATTTGCTGCTGTAACTCTTTATCAATTGTCTCTTGTTTGCCTAATCTAGTTCTCAATTCATTCCATGAGTTCATATTGGTAATATGCTCAACAGTAATTTCATGTTCCTTCAGCCTCTCATTGATATGTTTCCAGTCTCTATACCCATCATTCCCCAATGAACTCTTGCACTATTTTCTGTAGTATTTGAATTAAATATGTGCTCATCATTACTCACATTGTTTTCTTCCATGTTAATGCCAACATTGTCACCAGGAGGACCTTCATCTTCTGGAATAATCTGTGTTGGTTCCTTCCAGACAACTATCGCCAACTCGTTTGGATCTCTTGAAGTGTTTGGATTATTCTTCAAAAACTTATGCATAGAACCCCTCTGTGATTGTATGAACTCATCTATTTGTGCTTTCTTTTTCCTTTTCTCACCGCCGGAAGCATACTTTCTTGATGACATGATGCTGTTAAGATTTAGAGAAACAATTAGCTAAAAAACAGTTTCGCTAGAAAACATGAATTGAGTAAAAAAGGAGTTAAATCAGCATATGTAACAGTATGGGCTTCTAACAGTTAATGACACCTGACAACTTGGTCACTTTCTTTAAAAAGATAAATTGATAATCATGTTTGTTCTATTGTCTCAGTAATCACGTTCGTTCTATTGCCTGATCTAGACATCTACTCGCGTTGCTGGTGGCTCACCGCGATTTGTCGTCGCTCGTCTGGGTCGGGCGGTGTCGCGGAGATCGCAGCGCGTCGGCAGCGTCGCGTGGCGTCGAGTCCAGCGTCTCGCGGAGTCACGGTCTCGCGCTCGCGGTCTCGCCTCGCGCCGTCGCGCAGGCGCAACAGCCGCCGCCGCCGCGCGTGTCGCCCTGCGTGTCGCGTCCGCCCGCCCTGGAGGAGTCTGCGTGTGGGCGTGTGGCTTCTCACGGAAGCTAGCTCTTTCTTTCTTGATCCTTCTCGCGGACGCCAGTCGCCAGGAGGCCCAGGACTGCAGGCCAGCAACGTTCTGGGCCAAATCCAAATACTAATATACCTGCAGGCCTGTATACCTGGTGTTTGCATACTTGGGGTGGGGCCCTACCTAGTTGGGGGCCCAGGGCGGCCGCCCCGCTTGCACGCATCCAGGGCGGGGCCTGGATGTTTGTAAGGATGGATAAAGTAATTGCAAAGGGAGTCAACGAAGCCTTCGCCAAACAAAAGTTTAGTTGCAAAACTTATGTGGATTATTTAGAGGAACATCCCTTTGCTCTCTTTTCTCATGTGACTAACCTTTTGTAGGACAATGTGAGTATTATCTCAGCAGTGCTAAGTTCTCAAATGCTGAAGGTAGAGGAAAAAAATCATTTTCACAATTTGTTTCAGACTAACTTTATTTATTGTGATGGAGCGACGTTGTCGTATCATCATTAATGGCAGAGTTGCAACAACCTTGCAAGTTCTAAGATGCTCGAGAAACGGACTTTGCTTGTTTACACACCCACACCCACATCCATATTACATCCAATAGATAAATTTTTGTGATAAGATAAAGATAAGTGCATATTTTGACATAGTTCCTTTTCAAGCAATATTTTTTTATTGCTAAATAAAACTTGAATTTATACAAATAATGTTTTGCACAATACAATTATCTAGAAACTAGGAAGAGCCAAAATTTATCCACCAATCATGCGACCATAAAGTAACATTTAGCAGAAACTTTTATTGATTTACCTTTGTTACAAGTTAATTTGCCTACTATTCCTTATGGCAAAGGCAAGTTGTGTGTTGATGTTTATGTTTTTCATGTGCCACAACTAATAAAGGAACATGACTCTTTTGCTCTAGAATCGGATACCTGTGCTAAAAATAACTTTTTCCCCATTGCCATTAGAATGGATGAACTGAAACTATTGTATTCTTTAAATATTTAGAGTTATATTAAATTTTATACTTTATAATGTGATCTATGTAGTTTACGAGGACACCAAAGCTAGTGCCAAATGAGGAGTTGATGTCCATGGGACCGGATATGTTTTGCTACTTTTTGTCTTCGCTGCTGGGACAGAGGTCATTGTAAATGAGATGCTTCCATCTAATCCCGTGTGATTGGATTGATTTTTCCAGTGTAGAAATATTAGGAGTTGAGATAGGCAATTGTTGGAGAGTAATTTTTTAATCTTACTAAAAAATCAAGATTGAGAGTGGGTTTTGAAAACTCTAAGAGATGCTCTAAGTAGTACTCAGAAAGCAGCAGTTTGCATATATTACTCAAAAAAACATCGGTAATGCTACTATTAAGACATCCGGAAGGCCAGACGTCTCGCTCCACTCACTGCCACATGCACCACTCGCCTAAAAAAACAAAATCAACTCCCGCACGCCTCGCTCCGCTCCGCTCTCGCCCTTACCCCTTCCGCGCTCCTCATCCCCTACCGCAGCGCACCAACGCCCGACGTCCTCCCCCACCGGCAGCCCCCAATGCTCGCAGATCCGGCCCTCTCCCCTACCCCGACGAGATCCATGGAGCAGGAGCGAGATCTACTCGTCTCCGACGAGATCCATGAAGGTGGCGCGGCGGTGTTGTAGGAGAGTGGGCATCTCTCCTCCACCCCGCGCCCGGTACCCTCCCCACCTCCGCGCGGCACCCTCTCTCACTCCGGCGACCGAGTTGCCCCCACAACGGCGGCCATGGTGCTCCTCACCCCCCATCCCCCACCGTTGCCGCCGAGCCAAGCCCGGTACTGGTGGCGCTGGTGCTCATGCGCTGCCACTCGTCATCGGCTCCTACCCTGATGGCTAGAATTGACCAGCCCAGGCTTTCCTTTCCCTATGTTGCAAATTTATGTTTCAGGTGTTTCAGTCATTTCAAAGGTACGTTGCTGTTGTTTCTTATGGATGTTGTAAAAGTAGATCGGGGGATGTTGCATATATTGCAAGTGTTTCAGAAGCATGTTGCAAGCGTTTGTTCAAAATGTTTCATCTGTTACCAAATATACGTTGCAATTGTTTTTTTATCTAGATGTTACATATGTTTTCACATATATGTTGCAACAGTATGTTCTAAATGTTTCAGCTGTTTCAGTCTATGTTATAATAAGTGTTTTTTCATGTTGCAATTGTTTTATCTGGATGTTTCATATGTTTCACACACATGGTGCAAGCATATGTCCTAAATGTTTCATCTATTTCAAATATATATTGTATTCGAGTGTTTCATGTTGCAAGTACAGACCGCCGGCATTGGTGTTCATGAGGGCGGACAGGGCCAAGCCGTGGCCTCCGACGCGTGGAGGAGGTGTAGGGCGCCGCCACCGGTGTGGGGAGGAGGCTCAAGCTACGCAGTGCTGCTGTGGAAGAGACAGGGACGAGTCATCTGAGCAGCGTGGGCAACATATATGAAGCAGGCGATTCGGATGCGAGCACGAAAAACGAAGGTGGTGTGGGCGGTGCGCAAATTCGAGCGGAGGGGGCGGAGCAGCAGCCGGGCGCTAGTGCTGCCGAAAAACATGCACTACTGCTTGCATACGCGTAGCGACACTATTTATACAAGGACAGAGAATATTCCAATATCCATTTTTCTAAGTTTTAGCATTTAATACTGTTTAAAAAAAAGTTTTAGCATCTAATAGCATATTTTGTAGAGAGTGACTATCCTGTGCTCTCGTCAGAACAGAGGATCAGAACGACCTTGCTCTCAACTTCTCCGAACAGGATACATTAAAGTTGCTAGACAAACAGTCAGTGTGTTTGCTTGTTGGTTTTAGGTAGGACTTATCAGCTAGCCAACAATATTTTTCTCTCACAATAAATCAGCACCAGCTGAGCTTATCAGCCCAGAAATCAACTAGCGAACAGACCGAGTATCTCCCAAACAATTGTTCATGAAACTTTTTTCGAAAGGACAGCAAGAGAATTGCCACGATTTTAATTAGATGAGAAAAAATACAAAAACAAAAAGATCACAAGAAACACCACCACGACAGAAATCCCATCAACACATGAAACTGAAATCCCATCTTTCAATGTCCCTTTCTGACGACGATCTCAGAGCAATTGTCATTATCTTCCACTGCTATTCACCGTCGCGGTTGTGGACAGAGGTTCTCAAATTCGTCGTTTGGATCGGCGCCGAAATTGCAAAGCCGGGCATGAAGATGAAACAACGACAGAACACGCAGGTCACGGACCGCGTCCGACACCCACAAAGAGCAGAACCCAGAAAAACTCTGAAGAAGCGAGAGACGCCAAGGGGTTTGCTTGCACCAAAAATTTGAAACCAAATGACGCAAAAGCATCCAATGTGAAAGATGATTCTGGTGCGTTTAAGCTCCCATCGATCTACCCCTCAACTGACCTATAAATACCAAAGCTCCACGCTAAAACCAAACAAGATCCATCAGTTAGCCGTGTACTTAATTAGGCCCTGTTTAGATCCCCTTGGCTAAAGTTTTTAGTCTAGACTAAAGATTAGTCCTTAAAATGAATGGAATAAAGTTTTGTCACTTGGGCTGTTTTGATACATGACTAAAATGTGACTAAAAAGTGAAAAAAGAGAAGAGAGAAAAAGAGTAAAGTAAAAAATTAGCACTTTTAGCCTCTTTAGCCTGGCTTGCAGGGGCTAATAAGCTAATGGAGGGCGAGCATCTCCGAGAGTTCCCTAAATCTCTTCATAATCCTTATTTTTAACAAGATGAGAAAAAACATCTCTCCAACAACTTCTAATCCATACTCTTAATCTTTTAAAACTTCAGAAAAGTAACCCTGTTCCGCGTAAAGTTACGCGCTTCCGAGTCGCGCGTATCTTCTCTCTCCCGCGCGTGTTTGTCGGCCAATCTAAAGGTGGAAGGGTGTGGAAAAAATAAAGAGTAGGAAATGGTTCCTGATGCAAATGTATAAGAGTGAAAGAATATATAAAAGTGCTTAGGATAATTTAGAAATAGTATATGATTTTTGATGTAAAATTGTCTTCTATATTTTAGGAGTGGAGTATTAGAAATTCTTGGAGATGGCCTTCTTTATTTCTTCCAATATTTTTTAGGAGTTATAAAATTTTATATTTTTATGAAGAAAATATTAGGTACTTTTAGAGGTGCTCTAAAGCCCTGGATCGATTTAGAGGTCTCTATTATTAATTGGACTAGTCGAGGAAAATCGGCCATCACAATAAGACACCGTGGCATACTAGTCCGTACATGTTAACACACGTGCATGCTTGCATGGGCCATGCACAAATCACTTCATGGAGACCCATAATTAAGATTAGTGACCGCTAATGGCTGGAGTCAAATCGCTTGAACTTATCTGCCTAGCTTATCAATTATGGTATAGTATTTTTATTTCACAATAAATCAGCGAACATTACTTTTCAGGTCCAGTGATCAGCCCAAATAATCTCGAAGTACCCGGCCTTGCATGTTGGCGCAAACCGAGCAAACTGATATACAAATCAGAATTTCTATTCATCTCTCGGTTGTTATTGTGTCTCTTAATCAATCAGTTTTCTATGGCTGGGATTTTGTTAAGATCTGTGCTATTGTATTTGTTTTTGGGTCGCTTCCTTGTGTAATGGGCTCGTTTTTTTGTTTTACGCAAGTCATCGTTCATTTTTTTATTCTCATGCTCGATTCAGACACTCGACGGAGGAGAGAGAGCGCGCGCTTGTTGCTCGCCGGAGGCGGAGGCGTAGGTGCCGATGCCAGCTCCAGCTCAGGTGTCGCCGGAGGCAGAGGCAGACACGGCTGCGGCTGCGGCTGCAGAGGCGGACGCGGACGCGGACGCGGATCGGAGGTGCTGACGCCAGCTCTGGCTCTTGCGTCACCGTCGTGCGAAGGACTGTGCTTCTCTCGTCGTCTCGTTGGAGGCGGAGTCCGAAGGTGCGTGATGTCATTTGTGTCTTCCGGTTGATTTTGGATTTCATTAATTTTGGTTCAGGAACATTTTGGTGTGCGTCGACGCACGGGGGGTCAAAGCGTGTACCAACGGAAGGTGGATGAGTTAGATTTGGTGGCCACGAATTTTTTGGCATAAGGAGAGGATGAGCGTTGTTGGTGTAGGATCTTCCTGAATTTGTTTGGTTCGGCGGTTGAGCTTGTACCCACAGAGCTGTTAAGTATTATGTATTCTGGATTTTCGTTGCTAATTGGTTTATTAGTGGACATTCCAAAGCTCTGCTACAGTTTTGCCATGTTCCCATGTGTGCTTCTGTCAGTTCAGTGTAACTAATTAGTTCTGCGTTGGTCAGCGCGGCAATTGGTTAACCCATGTGTGCTTCTGTCAGAGGGGGACTCAAAATCAAGGTCATGCACATATACGTAAGAGGGGGATTTGTACCTGAGTACCTCACTTTTTTTGAAATTAAAAAAATCAGGGACCATTATTTGCTTGATTAGTAAGCATATGTAGTCAACAGTCTGTGTATGAGTTTTGCTGATATGTGTGTCTCGGTGACCCAATTATTAGATAACCACATGTACATCCACTGCTGCTATGACACTGCCTTATTGTATTCTTTTTCTTTCTTGGTGATTTAGGCAATCAGGGTGTATATACCATGGTATAATTGTCTGAAGTAGTTGATCAAGATGCCTGATATCCTAGTTGAGTTGTGCTTTAGTTGGGTTCTGCGTTTGTGTTTCCACTGCTCTTTATTTCAAACACGCCCCTTTTTAATGTTTGCAAACTGCTCGAGTGTGGTTGTGTACTGCATCATCAAACTATGTGTGTTGTATTTCCATATTCCCCTTGTCATTTTTTTCATTCTGGGCTCCTGATGTTCCTATTAGTTTTAGTGCAATGACTTTTGATATTCATTTTGTTGTCAGTGGTTCAATGTTTTTTGAGTGTCAGTGATTCACTATTTTTTCAGTTTAAATGTTCATATGAGTTTCAGTTCAATGAGTGATGGTTAATCCATTGGAGTGATATGTTCTTGTGCATCACAATTTGGTTGTACTCGTATTTGTTGCTCCCACATGGTTCCTAAAGCTTATATTGTAATTTTGGTACTCTATTGGATCTTTGTTGTGGCTTAAGAAGGATGGTTATTAGGTGCTGGGGTATTCAGTTTTTTTGAGTTTTTAGATTCATTTTATTTTGTCAGTTTCAGTATCATTGCTATTAAATTGCATGTACTCAGTTTCAGTATGTGTCTTTCAGTTTTCAGTCTTGAATATTTAATTATTGCTTTCATTTTTTTGTTTCAGTCCTGAATATTTATTTTCTTGCATGCATGCTTTTGTTCAGTGATCGGTTCAGTATTTTTTTGTTAGTGGTCTACGTGTTGATTTGGATCCTTCTGTGAATTTCAGAGAAGCTCCCTGTGAGCAGGCTCCCGTGTAGGTTATGAAAACAGCTTATATGCTTTTTCTGAACTCTTAATTTTCAGATCAATAACAGCATGTGAGATTCCTTTTCTGCTTTCTGCTGCGTGAACGTGCATGCATCTTATCTGGTGGAGGTAGGTATTGGTGTGGTCCACTGATTTGTTTGAGATCTGGTTGTTGGCAGCTTAGTTTTGCAATCATTTTTTGTTATTCTTTACTTAATAAAATCTGGTTGTTTTGTTACTTCGTATCTTCCAGATTTTAAATCCGATTGAGTTGTGACGTGTCAGTTTTTGATTGGTTCAAAAATCTGGTTGATAGAATGAAACAGAATCAACCGAATCTTTTGTAGTCACGCCACAAATCTATACAAATTCTTATGCCACAGCAATTGTGCATTTGTACACGTCTTTGTACACGTAGATGTCGGGCAATAAGCTTAATTAGCAATACACTAATTGTTTTATTTAAATTTAAAAGTTTATCATGGGCCTGGTGCTCTCGGCAAGCCGCACGTGAGAGAATATTTGATGGGCCATTCATGAGTCATATACGATGAGCCCATTTTGATTAATCAAAGCTTTGCACTAATTAATCAGCCTCTTGCAGCCCAAAATATTTTTAACATAGTTCATATTTAGCAAGTATACTATGCACGTATATACATAGTATTATCTTATGAAATTTCCTTTTTTTTCTCTTAAGAACACATATAATATTATGATGCGAACTCGATGACGGCTAAGGCGCGGATGCGGAGAACTTAGGCGATTGACGGCGGAGGTTGCAGATGCGAAGGCAAGGAGGCAAAGTATGAAACCCTGGGGGCGAACCTTTTGGTTTTATAAGAGCGACGGATGCGAGGAAACCAACCGTCCGCCTAGATCTCCGCGCCTCTCACGATCTGCCACAACGTCACGCCGTGGGATATGCGCACGCAATCCCTATCCTTTCCTTCAGGAAACGCGCCGGACGTTTCGCCTCCCCGGGCGGACCGGGACTCATTACGAGTAAGAGGAATATGGATCAAAAGCGCATCTACAGCCCGTCTGGGCTTAGGAGTCCGACGGTTGGCCCATCAACAGGTCCAACAGCCGCTCCAAACACCCCTACGACAAAGGGTGAAAATAGCTGGGCCCCGCAAGCAGCCAGTGCCTAGGCACACGAGCGCCACGGGCATCTCGGCCCACGATTAAGTCTCAGTCAAGCTTACCCTGACCGGATCCCCACGAACGGAATACCGGGACCCCAATCGAATCGGCCCGCCTAACAAACCATCAAAACTCACAACCACACCCACGAAGGGTCCGACACCAGCAACAAGGGAATCGCCATCCCTGTGGCACGCCATGGGCGACAAGAGAAAGCCAGGCCCACTGAGTCCTCCTTTGAAAAACCCTCCAAGGAGTATTCTACTCCTCCATGCAGCTCGGGGCTACACCCACTGTGGGAGGCCGCTTCCATGGCACTCTCGCCGGCAAGTCGAAAAAACCTCCGAAGAAGTATTCTACTCCTCCGCAAGCTCAGGGGCTACACCCATCGGGTGTGCTCGCGCACACCCGCTGGCAAGTCAAAAGATCCCCCAAACGATTCTACTCGAATCGCCCGGAGACTCGGGGGCTACGGTCGGGGACCAATAGTAGGGTACCCAAAGAGGAGGAGTTGAATACCCATCAACGCTAATTCATCGAGTGATCAAGAACGCGACTACATTTCTCGGTGGGCCCCGCCTTGTCCAAACCACCAAGGCCGCAGCTCTGCTTTCGTCCGATCGACCGACCCCCGAGGGTTGGGAACATCTCAGCCCGACGTCTGAGGGCTGGCTCCGCCTCGCCCGATGTCTGGGGGCTGGCTCCGCCTCGCCCGACGTCTAAGGCCGGCTCGCCTCGGACGCCTAGGGGCTAGCTCCGCCCGCCTAATGTCTCAAGGATGGCTTCACCTCGCTCGACGCTCGAGGACTAGCTCCGCCTCACCCGACCCCTAAGAGATGACTCTGCCTCGCCTGACCCCCAAGGGGTGGCTCCGCCTCACCCGACATCTAAGGGCTGGCTCCGCCTCGACCGACGTCTAGGGGTTGGCTCCGCCTCGCCCAACGTCTGAAGGATGGCTTCGCCTCGCCCGATGTCTAAGGACTAGCTCCTCCTCGCCTGACCCCCGAGGGATCGCTGCGCCTCGCCCGACCCTCGAGGGGTGGCTCCGCTTGCCCAACATCTCGCTGTGACTCCTTCCTAATGACTCACACAGATAAGGCAGGGCACTCATATCAACTGCAATACCGAGGACCATATGATGCACACCTTCAGGAAACTACCATCAGGATATGAAAAGAGGGCGCTTTGAGACCTTCCAGACATGTCAAAACCCAAACAATGTTGTAGCTGCCGACATTTGTCTTACAGTGTTGTGGGCGCCGCCATCTGCCCTAGGGCATGGATCCCGATGAAAGCTCACGACAACCACTACGGTCCCAGAGAAAACTCGCGTCATCTCTGAACAGACGACGGTCATCGCGCTGCTCGCTTCCTCAGATGGTCAGCGGATCAAGACATCTGGTCCGCCAGCTATGCCTTTACCGAAAGGGATGGGACGTGACAACTTGCTAACAATGCCAGGACATGGCATTGTCAGTAGACAGACGCCCAGCGTGGCCCTATTAGGATCAGTGAACATGCACCCGGCGTGGAGTTATCCTGGCACTGCCTACCATGTCAGCGGGGCCCGCATAGAGGAAAAGGAAGACCCGGCATCTTTGAAGGACCTCCTTGCCTCTAGTTTTCTCTTTCTCCCATTCGTAATCCCCGCTCTCCCTTGGCCTATAAAAGGGAAGGCAGGGAACCCCAGGGGATCGATTATACACACCACGCATCACATCACACATAGCTGAGCAGCAACCAAGCTCTCAGCACCCATTCGACCTTTCCATCAGAGACTTGGGACCTGTCCCTCTCTCGCCCATTTGTAACCCCTACTACAAACTTTTTAGCGCTAATAACACGAAAAGCGTGACCATGAGGCGAACGAGGGACATTCTGCCCGAACCAATATAAACCTTGTGTCTTTTTAGCACACCATCCGGGCTAGACGCGCAATAACACAAATTTACTCGTTGGTGTTTACTTGAAACACCGACAGTTGGCACGCCATGTAGTGGCCTTTGCGCGTCCCGACATTAACATCAGGCCACGGATGGCTAGTCACGGCATCATTTGGGTCCCGGTGCACACGCGCTTTGGGGACCTAGACTTCATCATCACGGTGGGAGGAGAATTGGCATTGGCTCACGCCACCATCCAACCTCTCCCTCCATCGGCCTTGACTACGGGAGGCTTGAGCACCAGCTCGGCGTCTCCCTAGGACCCCAACTGTCCCGGGAGGACCCGCGCCACCTCACCTTCTCTTACGCCGATGACATGGCGTAGCTCACCAAGGGGAAGCCCTCTCCGAAACACCTCATCCGGAGCACCCGATAGTAAGCTTCCGCTCGGGTCTCGCAACATCATGGAGAACGTTAGCCACCTTGTGGCACAACGCATGATTCCACCTCCCACGAAGACGAATCGTAGGGGTGATCGAACATGTCATGGAATCTTTCCACGACCTCCTCAGAGGAGCTAGAGTCGCCTCCTGCTCGACTCCAAAGCAGGGAAGCCATCACCCTCTCATGAATGCTTTATGATAGGTACCCTCGAGGGACACGTTGAAAGCATCCATGAGGAGGAAGCTACCCCGGTGAATGACCTCGACGACGAGGCCTAGGAGGAGACAGCTACCCCACCTCGCATGCGGGTGGAGCAGCTGCAAGCCCAACACTAAGAGATCGAGGAAGCATGACTCCAGCTCGAGCAGGAATGCGCGGAGCTCGATCAGGAGATCGAGCACCGTAGAGATGGTGGGCACGCATGCACCATGTCCGCGACGTGAACCGGAGGATCATCACGGACGATGAAGCCCTCCCTTGCTTCGCCTGGGCAAGCCAGAACATCACCGCTGTGGCGGCCCTGCTCCATGGTCTTCCAGAGGCCGTGGCACCCGAGGATCGTTGGGCTCACCATGAGATTCGCACGCTGCTCGATCATACGGCTGCGCAGCAGGCAGAGAGCTCGTTGTCTCGGCGACGCGAGCTCAACACCAGCCAACGCACACCCTCAGAGCGCCCCGGCAGGGACACGTCGGTCCACCAGGAGCCATAAGGAGGTAGGCAGCGCACCGTGGTCCCGGTGCGTCAGCGTCTCGGCCGTAACTGTGATGCATGCAACACCCTCGATGCCCGTAGGCGTACTTACGATGACTCAAGAGAGGGAGCTAGCCGCGGCTATCACCCTTGTCATGGTGGACGCTACGATAGCGGTGAGGACCAAAGCCTGAGCCCGGGCCTGTCGGGGCCTCAGGCCTTCGGCCGACACATCATCGACACTGACTTCCCACCAAGGTACCGGCCACCAACCAACATCCCGAAGTACTCTGGGGAAATGAACCCCGTACTATGGCTCAAGAATTATCAGCTTGTCTACCAAGCCGGTGGTGCGGATAATGACGATTGCATTATCCGTAACCTTCCATCGTTCTTGGCCGATTAAGCATGAACATGGTTTGAAACACCGCCATCCAATGTAATCCAGAGTTGGGCGGACTGAACGAGATCTTCATGGGGAACTTCTAGGGCACATGCAAGCACCCTCGGGAACTCGTGGGACCTCAAGAATCGCCCGATGAAGGCCGGTGAGACCCTTTGTGGGTACATCCGGTGTTTCTCCGGCAAAGGTAACGAAGCTACCTAACATCGCCGATGCCGACGTTATAGGGAGTTTTTCTTGTGCGGGAGCACTGCGAGTCTCTCGGTTCATAGGCTGGGACGCAAGGGCCCGTGAACCACTAAGGAACTCCTAGACATCACCACTAGCCACGCCTCGGCGAAGAAGCATCAGAGCGATCTTCAACGCCTCTCAAAGGCAAGGCGAGAAGAAGAAGCGGCCATGCACGAGGGCTCTCTCGTGGCCATTGCAAACCGCAGGGTGGTCGGAAGCCCATGGTGGGCACTCTGAACCACTTTGAGAAATTGCTCGAGGGACCATGCCTGAACCATGCCTTTTCCCGTTAAGCATCTGTACAAGGACTGCGGCCTCATGAGGTAATTCTTGTCCGGAGGCTCGAACAAAGGGGAGCACGGGAAGGACCCTGACCCAACCACGGACGACGCCGAGGGGAAAGACGATGGCTTTTCGACACTAGATGGCTGCCTCATGATCTTTGAAGGGTCAATGGCCTATGACTCCAAGCGCCACCGAGAACGTCAAGACGCCACGAGGTCTATACGACCAAACCAGCCACACCGCCTTCCTCCGATGGTCGAAGTCCACCATAACCTTCGACCGGATCGACCACCCGAGAGCGCCCGCAACTAGGGTGATATCCGCCGTGGTCGACCCGATCGTCGGTGACGGAAGCAGCTCACCAAGGTATCGATGGATGGGGGCCACCGCTCAACATCATGTATGCCGAGACGCCGATGCCATGGGCTTCGATCGAAGCGCGTGTCTGGCCGATCAAGCACCTTTCCACGGCGCCGTGCCTAGAAGCAAGCCATGCCACTTGGGCAAGTCAATCGCCCATCACCTTTGGGGACCATCCAACTATAGGAGGGAGACCTCACCTTCAAGTGGTTGGGTTCCACGGGACGTACCACGCCATCCTAGGATGACCATGCTACGTGAAGTTCATGGTCGCCCCAACTACACCTACCTCAAGCTGAAGATGCCAGCCCAAAGCGGGTCATCACCGTCGACACCTCCTTTCCGGCCGCGCCACGAAAAGGAATCGAGGTCGTGATCATGCCACAGCGATTGTCGCCTCCGAAGAGCTCACGGCCCTTAGGCAGGCGGTCACCAAAGAGGCACCCGACCCTAAGCGGTCAACCGGGTCCTTTGAGCCAGTGGAAGGCTCTAAGGAGGTCCTCATAGACTCCGGGAGCACTGAGGGCAAAACGGTACGCATTGGTACCATGCTTTCCTCTAAATAGGAAAGCACACTCGTCGGCTTCCTCCATGCCAACAGAGACATCTTTGCGTGGAAACCCTCGGACATGCTAGGCATTCTGAGGGAAGTCGCCAAGCATGCCTTGAAGATCCTCCTAGGCTCCAAGCTAGTGAAACAACACCCGTCACTTCAACGAGGGAAAATGCAGGACCATTGGCGAGGAGATCGCAAAGCTTTTTAGCGCCGATTCATCAAGGAAGTATACCACCCAGAGTGGTTAGCCAATCCCATTCTTGTATGAAAGAAGAGTGGGAAATGGAGGATGTGTGTTGACTACACGGGTCTCAACAAAGCGTGCCCAAATGACCCGTTTCCTTTGCCACACATAGACCAAATAGTTGACTCTACCTCGGGGTGCGAAACCCTCTGCTTCCTTGATACGTACTCTGGGTACCATCAAATCGTGATGAAAGAGTCTGACCGGCTCGCGACATCTTTCATCACCCCCTTTGGATAATTCTGCTATGTCACGATGCCGTTCGGTCTGAAGAATGCTGGGGCTACATACCAGCATTGTATGCTCAAGTGTTTCGTGGACCTCATCGCCAGGCGCACTGCCAGGCCTATGTTGATGACATCATGGTCAAGTCCAAATGTGTCGACCACCTCATAGCCGATCTTGAGCAGACCTTTGCAAAACTCCAAGCAAACAAAGATCAAACTCAATCCCGAGAAGTGCATTTTCGGGTCCCGAGGGGCATGTCGCTTGGTTTCATTGTTCCGAGCATGGCATCGAAGCCAACCGAGAGAAGATCTCAGCCATCACAAGGATGGGCCGATTCGAACATGAAGGGAGTACAACGAAGTTATAGGGTGCCTCGCCGTGCTCACCACTTCATCTCACGCCTTGGTAATGATTTCTTCCCTTTATCTACTTCTAAAGAAGGCTTACCACTTTGAATGGACATCCGAGGCTCTGGAGGCACTTGACATGGTCAAGCCGCGCTCACGGACGAAGGCCCCGATCCTGATTCCTCCTACCGATGGAGAACCCCTTCTCCTACTGGTGGTGGAGCGGGAAGAAGAGGGGCACGCCCTCAAAGTATAGTACCCTGTGTACTTCATCAGTGAGGTCCTATCCAACTCAAAGACCCACTACCCCCAAATCTAGAAGCTTTTGTATGCCGTCTTCATCACCAGGAGGAAGCTACGCCACTACTTCGAGTCACATCCGGTGATAGTCGCGATGTCCTTCCCCCTCGGTAAGGTTGTCCAGAACCAGGATGCCATGGGAAGAACCACGAAATGGGCACTCGAGTTGATGGGTCAGGGCATTGCGTATGCCTCCCGCATACCATCAAGTCCTGTGTGTTGGCTGATTTCATCACAGAATGGACCGAGGTCCAAATGCCACCAGTGGTCGTCGATCAAGAGTACTAGATGATATACTTCGACGAATCACTGATGAAGAAGGGTGCTGACGCAGGGCTGGTCTTCATATCACCCCTCAGGGTATGCATAAGGTACATGGTCCGTCTCCATTTCCCCTCCTCCAACAATGTGGCTGAATATGAGGCGCTCATCAATGACCTACACGTTGCCATCGAATTAGGCATCCGACACCTCGACGTTCGAGGAGATTCCTAGCTGGTCATCGACCAAGTCATGAAGGAGTCAAGCTGCCATGACGCCAAGATGGCCACATACTACCAAGAAGTCCACCGGTTGGAGGACAAGTACGATAGCCTCGAGCTCAATCACATCCCGAGGCGCCTCAATGAGGCGGCCGACGCGCTTGCGAAAGAAGCATCCGACCGAGAGCCGGTGCCAATGGGTGTATTCGCTAGCGACTAGCACAAGCCCTCAGTTCGCTATGATGGGTCAGAACTAGGTGGTAGCAGTCCGTCCAATACAGGCCCAGGGGCTGATCAACCATCGGCTCCATCCGGTGCTGAAGTCAAGGAGCTCGAAGAGGACCCAGCGACAGAGCTCGACCCTTTGGTCGATTAGAGGATGCTCTACCTCGACTACCTCTTCCATGACACGCTACCGATAGATAAGACGGAGGCTCGATGGCTCACACGTCATGCTAAGTCCTTTGTTCTTGTGGAGGGCGAAGCCACACCAGGATCCTGTAGCGCTGCATCCCCATCGAACACGGGAAGCATTTGTTGAGCGATATCCACGGTGGGGTCTGCGGTCACCATGCCACGCCTAGGACCCTGGTTAGAGATGCGTTCTGATAGGGCTTCTACTGGCCCACCACTATAGCCGATGCCGAGCGGATCGTGTGCACTGCGAAGGGTGTCAAGATTACGCCAGAGATTCACCTACCGGCCCAAGCACTCCAGACGATCACTATCACGTGTCCTTTCGTGGTCTGGGGGCTCGATCTGGTTAGACCTCTAAAGAGGGCGCTCGGAGGCTACACCCACTTGCTTGTCACCATAGACAAGTTTACAAAGTGGATAGAAGCTTCACGATCTCCTCAATCAAATCCAAAGAAGCCGCGTTGTTCTTCCTCGACATCGCCCATCGCTTTGGAGTCCCAAACTCCATCATCATGGACAACGACATGTAGTTCACCGGAAAGAAGTTCCTTCGATTTTGGCGATGAATACCACATCCGGTCGATTGGGCCACTGCCGCTACACCTCAACAAACGGGCGGTGTCGAGCACGCAAAACGGCATGGTCCTACAAGGCCTCAAGCCTAGGATCTTCTTTCGATTGAACAAGTTTGGCACACACCTGGTCATCGATCCTCCTTCAAGACTCTAGAGCCTCGAGGACAACACCCAGTTGAGCCACCGGCCACGCACCCTTCTTCATGGTCTACGGTTCTGAGGCCGTCCTCCCAACCAACCTCGACTATGGAGCACCAAGGATCAGGGTGTACGATGAACAGGGAGCCACGGCATCCCACGAGGATGCCATGGACCAGCTGGACGAAGCACACGACATTGCCCTCTCCGCTTCGGCCAAGTACCAACAAAGCGCTATGATGGTACCACAACCCGACGAAAAGTGGGTCGAGCCTTTTGACATTAGAGACCTGGTCCTCCACTTTGTACAGAGCAACAAGGACCACCACAAGCTCTCCCCACCATGGAGGTACCATACGTAGTTGCGGATGTACTCCATCTAGGCGCCTACAAGCTCAAGACCATCGACGGCGAAATCTTCACCAATGCCTGGAACATCGAGCAGCTACGTCGCTTTTACCCCTAATAAATGCACACTTTCTCGTGACGGTTTCATTATCAAAACCCCAAACTTTATGACATTCGACCCTAGCAAACAAAGAAGGGATCGGGCCTCCCTGGGGCTGATATGAGTATATTTATCCCGCAAACATTGTTTGTGCCTACCCCTTTTCTCACGTTAATGCCTAGGAGCTAGGTTTCAGAACAAACTCGAGTATAACTGGCCGGACTACGAGAAACCTATGCCCCAAATGATCACGACGCCTTTCGCTTCACTAGCGTGATTAGGCTGGCTCACCCCAAGACTGAGCTTTTATGACCTTAACTATGGAAAGGGTCAGAATGCAATCGCACTTTTTTTACAAAAAGGGGGAGAAGAGCTAAAAGTTGTTTGCTATAACGAAGATTAAGAGCTTGTCCATTTTGCACAATTTTGTCGCTTCGGCTTACCCTACCGACTAAAATTCTTGCGCTGGGATGTTTTCATTCTCTATTTCCGCAGAAAAACTTGTCTCAACAGTAACACGAGTCAATCGGATGGCTTGGCCACTAACGAGAAGTGGGTGAGGAGCGAGATAGGATCACGCCCAGATCTGGTAGAGGTTTTCGAACCCATCACTCTTACCATCAAGGTAAAACCGGTGCCCGGGTCGATCGAACGGCTCTAAACCGTCGCCGAGAGACAAGCACCCTTACTTACTTTATGTATTAATTTCGATACCGAGCCTCCGACCCCAAAGAATGGCGGGAAGTCGGAAATCGCTCGGGGTCAAGTGGACTGTCTATTCGCTAGACATTCTCTTTGTCCGACCCTCCTTACGTTTAAAAACTAGAGGCACGGTGTCCGGGCGCAAACTTTGAGTAAGCCCGGTCGGACGCTTAGGACCCTATGCCCCCAGCTGCTGGCTTTTTGTCCACCAAAGACAATCGAGTCTTTGTCTCTGCACTTCAAAGCTTAAACTCCGCCTTTCGGGAAGGGTTTGAGGGGCCTACCTACGGAATTCCATCGAGGAGAGGCCGCCCAGTCGCCCAAGTTGATCGAACGGCTCAAAGCACGCCGAGAGATGATATGGAAGATCGGGAGGCTCGCAGTTGTTACGCCCCCATCACGTAACATAGGACCCAAACCCCGCATTTTATATATCCAAAGAATAACCCTAGAACCCATCACCCATGCCATCAAGGTAACATCACCGACCCTCGCTATTTCTTTATATGATCATTCATTCATCCATTTTCATTCATACATTCATCTCATGCATCCAAGCATTGAATATGCAATGTTGCAGATCACACACTTCAGCACACGCCATGAAGCGGTAGTCATCTCATTCGATATGAGCGGTGACCGACCGAGGTTCAAAGGTTGGCCCACGAAGGGCTCGAGGAGGCAGCCGTGTCAAACAGAGCTGTGGGAGAAAACTGAGATGAGCCCCAGCAGCCTTGCCCGACCCCACTCAGAAGCAGACAGGGACATCTCGACCTTTCTCATTCGATTCTAACCTCGAGCCAAGACCACAGAATCTCCATCGAGAAGAGGCCAATGGGCCACTCGAGCTTGTCGAACGGGCTTGGGCATCTGCTGAGAGGCGAGTTAAGAAGTGGTGAAATGCTACCTGAGGGCTCTGCCAACCCCATCAGCGAATGACAGACCCGGATTCCACTCGAACTTGCCCATTAGCGAGCTGACCAAGGCGACACTCGAGCCGTCAAGACAAGTGTCGTTAGCTTAGCCCCTCTAGTTGCGGAAACCAAGGACGGGGTGATGCATGAAACATGGCCAATCCCCTACCAAACCCCACGGGCTCGTAATGGAGCCACCTAATCCTAGATCAAGAGACCGAGGTTCGAAGGTCGGCTTGCGAAGGGCCCAAGGCCATCTCGCATTGAACAAAAGCTAGGGGGGAAAACGCAGATGAGCCCTAGTGGCCCTTGCCCATCCCACCTAGAAGCGGACAAGGTCATCTCAACCTTCTTGTTTGATCCTAACTTCTAGCCAAGCCCATAGAATCCCCATTGAGGGAGAATATGTTGGAAGGCATGTTAAGGAGCAACGGAATGCCACACGAGGGCTTTGCCGACCCCCGCCACAAGTGACATAACCGGATTCTGCTCGAACATGCCCGTTAGTGAGCTCACCGAGCGCCACCTCACCCATCGAGGCAAGTGACGTTAACTCAACCCCCTCAGTTGCGTAAACTGCGGATAGGGCGATAGTCACAAAACGAGCTGACTCGACCAAATCCTGCTATGCACAGGGCTCAAGGAAGGTTGGACTTGCGAGGAGACCGAACGCACGGTCACGTAATCGATAGCTAGGATCCTAGGTTGGGGGTATGTGCGAATACAAGAGATGCTTTCTCCTACTAAGTTTCGCTATCCTCTCTCGATTTTTAGTGACATCGACCCCAACAACGGCAAAGGGTCGATCTCACTTTGGGGCCGATGAAGGTATAAGTACACCTTTTTCCAAATAGTCACCGTGTCGACCTCTTCCTCACGCTTAAGCCTAGCGGCAAGGTTTATGGAAACGAACAACCGAGCATCTCTAGTTTGGTGCAAAAAGCCCACGCCTCGGTGGTTACTGTCTTTGCTCACTAGCATGATCAAAGTTCTCTCTTACACCTCGGGCCCTCACGGTCTTAACGAACGGAAGGGTCGAATGCATGAGCCCTTTTTTCGCAGATACAAAATGGAAGAAAACAAGTCCAATCATACAAAAACAAAGTTACAAAATTGTTTTTATGATACATAAAGGTCGACACTTGTCCACAGATTACAATAATGTTCATCCGACCTATTTGACTAACTAGCCCCTCGGGGGAGAACTATGTCTTCAACTCTATCCACTGTGTCCCTCCCAAGAGGAGCCACCGCTGTCTCTATCTCTGTCTAGCCGGAGGCTTCATAGCTGTGTGTGAAACCGAGGCTCATCATCTCCAAGTCAATGCTGTCACAGAATGCTAATGAGCAATCACAAAATCTTGGGTGACCTCGGTATGAAGAGCGCCCTCTTGAGCTGGAGCACTGCGCCATGATATCGACGGCACAGCCACAAGCTTGTAGCTAGTCCCTCCGGACCGCACCACCTCTAGGTCGCACACAGACCACTCCGGCTGGGCCAGGAGACCGAGCTCATCACTCTCCGTCTGGAAGGTTCCTCCTTGCCTCAGCCGAGTCCGTAGCCAACCCAGTGGAGACGCCTCGGCCTCCAACCTTCGGGTTGTCATGGTTTCGAGCTTAGCCTAGAGGGAGCCAATCCCTCATCTGCGCCTCATCTCGGTCCTTGCGTAGTTGGGCGGCCGCCGCAAGATCCTCGACTCGCCCTTCGCGCCAAGGTGCGAACTCTCTTTGGCAACTAGCTTCAAGACTGCTCCTTCTCGGCCTAGGCCAAGAGGTCGAGGATCCATCATGGGGGTCTCGGCGGCCCCTCCGGAGCAGTTGGTCCCGCTCTCTCCCGACTCGGTGGCCTCCTCCTCATCTTGCCGCAGACTGCCCGATAGGGCCTCGAACGCCTTCTCGGTCTCCTCATGCCGATGGGTCTCGGCCTCCCACGATCTGGAGACCTGCTCGCCTCCTTGGCTGTGGGAGTTAGCTCGGCCACCCTTTGTTCGGCAAGAGTGTCGAGTGGCCACATCCCTACACAACCAGTGCCTCTTCAATGTGGCGGTCCAGCTTCTTCTTCTCGCTCACGAAGGAACTAGGATTTCTCCCAACACGCGAGCAATAAGGGACTGAAAAAAGACGATGGTCGTAACACAAAAATAGATGAAGAAAAAGGAGGGCAAGAGGCAAGGTTGAGTGAATACCCGCCAAAGTGGGAACGATGACTTCACGCAGGCGCCCCTAGGCATGGTCCAAGGCTTTTAGCGCAGCCACAATCCCATCGTCAAGACTCTCTCGCCCATGCTCTCGTGAGCATCGTTGAGGGCTAAGAGTGTCGATGTAGGGTCTTGCGGGTTCATCCATCGGAGTAGGGGCGCACTCGCATGGGCGTAATGGCTGCCCCCCGATGTCATGACTAGGGACAACCCTCGCTGGTCCACTCGCCACCGCCGCAACATCGGGGACGCCTGGCCGTGTGTCCCTCCGTTCGCCCACGCCGCCACCGTCACTTGGGTCACCGATGGCATGGATCGCGCCGCTTCGCACCGCCGCCACGGCCGCATCCGGTCGCGCCTCGCTTGTCGCAGCCGCTGCCACCTCCGCCTTACGGTGGGGCCTCAACAGCGGCATTGCGCCCACCGCAGCCGGTGCCACAAGCACGAGCGGCAACTCCATCCGCCGGACATCGGTCAGAATCACCTCCATCGCCGTTGCTCGGCGACTCGAGGGCGCTCCCTCAGCCCCGGCGCTTGCTTGTCCCGCCGAGGGCATGGGTGCCACCACGCAGCGGGCGCCTCATCGGCCATCGACGAAGTTGCACCGGCGCCGCTCCCGCCCGAGACGGGTGCGATGTTGGCCGACGGCCACCACCTCGCCTGAAGGGCGACACTCTTCTTGGGTGCTAGCGCCAAAAAGTTGCCCCATCTCAAGATGCTGCATGAAACAAAAGGCATAAGTCATGCTGAAAGCGGAGAAAAACAGAGAAAAATAGAGAAAATAGAGGAGTTGATGACTTACATTGGCGCTGTTGGCATGGTGGATACGCTTGGGGACGAACCCCCAGGTCCCCGCTTCCACCTCATCGGGACAAGGCTATTTTGAGCCCCCCGCTCTTGGGCAAGAGGGACTCGCTTCCCTTGCGTCTTGTGGCGTGGTGGCGGAGCCACCTCCTCCATCGGCACCTCGTGCACGGTTAGGATCCACCCGCCATCTGTAGCATCAAAGCGGGTTACTGTAGCGCGGTATTGTTCATCCGAATTGGGCCCGCCAAATTCGAACACTGTTTCACGGTGGTTACAGAAGCGTCGTGAAACACCTGTGGCAACCGAGTTTAGTACCATACCGAAATCCTCAATCACCGGATCGACTTAAATACCAGGCTGTGGACGCGTAGTAACCTTCGGTTAACCGTTTTGAACGAAGCGAGGACGAAAGTTCAAAGCGGGTTGCTACGCGGGTCGGACCACTCCTAGGAAGAGTGGGCTGGGGCCATGTATGTCGGGACTGGACGTTACATTTGGTATCGGAGCCGACTCTCGAGGTTTCACGGGCACGGGGACAATCGCATGGTATGTTGTGTGCATGTGCGTGATCCGCCGTGGTCACGGCATGGCATACACATGCGCTTAAGCGGGCCACACAAACGTGTTGAAAGAGAGGCGGATCCTGGGGTAAATGTCCCAAAGGGTAAGCCGATCTCGCATTCGGACGGGGACGCCGAATCTTTAGGGGGATGATTGTAACATCCTAATGGGCCAAAGTGGGCCTAATTAAAATCCAAAGATGGGCCGGTGTTATCAGAGTATCAAGGCGGCCATCAGTAGCATCCAAAGCGGGTTATCAGAAGCGCCGGTATCGTTTCATCCGAATTGGGCCAAAAGCCAAATTCGAACACCGTATTCACGGTGGTTATCAGAAGCGTCATAAACACCGTGGGCAACCAGAGTTTAGTACCATACCGAAACTCGAATTATTGGATCGACTTAAATACCAGGCTGTGGACGCCGTAGTAACCTTCGATTAACCGCTTTGAACGAAGCGAGGACGAAAGTTCAAGCGGTTGCTACGCAGTCGAGACCACTCCTAGGAAGAGTGGGTCAGCCATGTATGTCGGGGACTCGACGTTACACCCGCCGGGCCTCACAAACACGCTTTCCCTCCATGACACGGAAAGGTCCCAAACCCTGTGAGGGATGAGTGTACTTGTCAAGATGTCCTCGCTCTCCGTGCCATCATGCTTAGTGTCATCAACTACCTCATCATCTTCTTCCTCATCGCCATCGTCGTCACTATCAGTTTCCTCCCTCGGCCCCACACACGCACTTGGGCTGCTTTCTTCTTCCTCTTGTCCTCTTCGCTTCCTCGCCGCTTGCCCTGCCATGGTAGCGATTCACCCGCCCTCATGGATGGATCCCCTCAAAGAACAGAGCCGGAGATCCGTGAGGATGAGGTCCTCGGCTGGTCCCCCCAATCTCAATGTTAGTATCAAGGGGTCCAAGTTCAATTGAAGAAGAAGGCACGAGGAAGAGAAAACTTCATAAGGACAATGTACCTGGTTCCGGCCAGATCGGGGATGCCCCACACCGGGTGTACACAAAATCAAGAGGGTGCTTGTGCTATCCCGAGAAGGCTCCATCGCCGCCTTTGATGCATGCGTGACTTTAGAGGGAGAGAGTGCCTCCTCGGCAAGCGTCTTCCCATTCAGTGATGCCCCGGGCGCCATCGCGTACAGGGGAAGCGTGCGCCTCATCAGTGGCGCCACCCTCCTCGTATGGTAGAAGCCGATGATTCCTCACCCTTTAGCCCCTTTTTCCTTTAGGAGTGGATGGCGGCAGATGGGCCTAGATCCTCTTCTTGTCCTTCTCCGGACGCCCCACTTCCTCTATGAATCTAGGGCCTCTTCGATTGCTACCGGTAAACTTCGACAAGGGGCGGCAGCATTGTTCTTGAGATAAAACCAATGCGAGTGTCACCCCTTGTCGGAGGTTGACAGCCGCATCGCTGGGTAGTTGCTGACCTGGTTATTCCAAAACTGGATGCTGGCACATCCCATCGGCACATTTAGCTCCCGCCCTTCTCGGCCTTCTTCTTGAGGGTGATGGCCAAGAAGTGCCGCCACAGATCAAAGTGGGGGCTGATCCTCAGAATCCTCATTGTATGCATTTAACGCCGCCATGTGTTGATCCCATTGTTGAGGTGCCGCAAGCTCTATCTTGTAATAGCAGCAGCCCTCAAAGGAATCTATGGTCGGGGTGGTGAACCCGCGCCATGGAAGCTTACATTTAACGAGACGATGTAGCCATCGGGCGGTGATGGCATGTCCTCCTCGCCGGCAGCCGCCACCCTCATGTGGGTGGTCCGTGCACGAGAAATCGCGATGGACAAGGCCCTCCAAGCGTTGAGGGTGACATCGTGAGCGCACCACGGCTCCATTGGAAGATGGGGTTGGTGGATGCGAACTCGATGGAGGCTAAGGCGTGGATGCGGAGAACTTAGGCGATTGGCGGCGGAGGTTGCAGATGCGAAGGCAAGGAGGCAAAGTATGAAACCCTCGGGGTGAACCTTTTGGTTTTATAGGAGCGACGGATGCAAGGAAACCAACCGCCACCTAGATCTCCGCCGCCCCATGATCTCGCCACAACGCCATGCCATGGGATACGTGCACGCAATCCCTATCCTTTCCTTCGGAAACTCACCGGATGTTTCACCTCCTCGGTGGACCGGGACTCAATGCGTAGTAAGAGGAATATGGATCAAAAGCACATCTATGGCCCATCTGGGCTTAGGAGTCCTGACGGTTGGCCCATCAACAGGTCGAACAACCGGCTCCAAACACCCCCTATGACAAAGGGTGAAAATAGCCGGGCCCCACAAGCTGCCGCTGCCAGCACACGAGCCACCACGGCATCTCGGCCCGAGAAAGCCAAGGCCCTGTGAGAGTTCTCCCTTCAAAAAACCTTCCAAAGGAGTATTCTACTCCACGGTGCTCAGGGCTACATTCCACCAGTGTGCGCCATGCGCACTACCGGGCAAGTCGAAAAACATCCAAGAAGTATTCTACTCCTCCGTAGGCTCGGGGCTACACGCACCTGGTGTGCTCTGGCGCACTACCGGGCAAGTCAAAAGATCCCTAGATGATTCTACTCAAATCACCGGGGCTCGAGGGCTACCGTCGGGGACCAATAGTAGGGTACCAAGAGGATTTGAATACCCATCAACGCTAATTCATCAGGCGATCAAGAACGCGACTACATTTCTTAGTGGGCCTCGCCTCGTCTAAAACCACCAAGGCCGCAGAGCTCCGTTTTGTCCGATCGACCGACCCCGAGGGTTGGGAATGTCTCACCGATGTCTCGAGGGGTTGGCTCCCGCCGCCCGGGACGATGGGGGCTGACTCGCCTCGCCCGACGTCTAAAGGATGGCTTTGCCTTTGCTCGACATCCGAGGACTAGCTCCGCCTCGACCGACCCCTAAGGGATGGCTCCGCCTCGCCCGACCCCCGAGGGGTGGCTCCGCCACCCGGACGCCTAGGGGCGGCTCACGCCTAATGTCACTGGGCCGGCTCACGCCCGACATCTCAAGGATGGCTTCGCTTCACGCCCGATGTCGAGGAATAGCTCCACCGCCTGACCCCGAGGGATGGCTCCACCTCGCTCAACCCCGAGGGGTGGCTCCGCCGTCCGATGTCTCAAGCGCGACTCCTTCCTAACGATGCGCATGACACAGATAAGGCAGGCACTCAAGTCCACCGCAATACCGAGGACCATACTCGCACACCTATAGGAAAGTACCGCCATGATATGACAAGAAGGGGCGCTGAGACCTTCTAGGCATGTTAGAACCCAAACAGTGTTGTAGGCGTTGACATTTGTCTTAGAGTGTTGTGGGCGCCGCCATCCGCCTCGGGCATGGATCTGACGGAAGCTCATGACAACCACTATGGTCTAGGAGGAAACTCACATCACCTACAAGAATGGACGACAACATCGCTGCGCCATCTAGTCCATGTATGGCCGCGGATCAGCACCTTGGTCCACCGCGCCTCCCGTCGGAGCACGATGGGACGTGACAACTTGCTAACAATGCCAGGACATGGCATTGTCAGCAGAGAGACATCCAGCGTGGCCCTATAAGGATCAATGAACATGCACCTAGCGTGGAGTTATCCCTGGCACCGCCTGCCATGTCAATGTGGCCCGCATAGAGGAAAAGAAAGACCCGCATCTTTGAAGGACCTCCTTGCCTCTAGTTTTCCTCTTTGCCCCATCTCGTAATCTCTGCTCTCCTTTGGCCTATAAAAGGGAAGGCAGGGAACCCCAGGGGATTGATTAAACACACCATGCATCACATCACACATAGCTGAGCAACAACCAAGCTCTCAACACACATCCGATCTTTCCATCAGAGACTTGGGACCTGTCCCTCTCTCACCCGTTTGTAATCCCTACTATGAACTTTTCAAAGACTAATAACACGAAAGCAAAGACCACTTAACCGGACATAGGGACAACCGCCTCGAACCAATACAAACCTTGTGTCTTTTAGCACACCATCCGGGCCAGACGGTAATAACACAAATTTTCTCATTGGCGTTTACTCAAAACACCAACACCCGGCCTCTGGGGAGGAACTCTACCTTGCCCGACCCCAAGGCCGAGGGCACCGTCTCGCCCGATGGAGACCCATACCGCCGCCAACTACTCTAGATCTAAGCGTATGGGCCTGGGTCAAAGCTTTGACACCAGGGAAGTGACCGACATGCCTCGATTTATCCCGTGGCCATGGTGGGCCATACCTGGGGGTTCACGTCAGGAACAGCGTCGGGTGTACCGGTGCTGTTCTGCCTAACCCCCGTACGAACACTGATGGGGGCGTCAGTTCACCACAACATCTACCAAGACAGAGTGAAGCACCATGACTAGCAGACGCCGCTCGAACATGCCACCAGTGATGGACAGCACCGCAATGAGAAGCTGTCCCTGTTGACATCTATAGGGTCGGTGGGACCCGCATAGAGGAAAAGAAGGACCCAGCGATCCTGAAGGACTTCTTCCTCTCATTATGTTCTCTTCCTCTACTGTAACCCATGCTTTCCCTTGGCCTATAAAAGGGAAAGCAAGGTGTCCCATTAGGGGGCATCGGAACTCATCGCAACACACCATAGGAGACTTGAATCCGATCAACTCATGGAACCCCAAACATGACTTGAATCCGATCAACTCATGGAACCCCAAACATACAACCGAGCAGCGATCGAGCTCTCGGCACCTGTTCACCCTTTCCATCAGAGACTTGGGACCTGTCCCTCTCTTGTCCGTTTGTAACCCCTAGTACGAACTTTCAGTGCTAGTAACACGAGCAGCAGCAATGAACTGGACGTAGGGACATTCTACCCAAACCAGTATAAACCTCATGTCCTCTTAGCACACCATCTGAGCCAGACACGCAATATTAGAAATTTACTTGTTGGTGGCAACTAGAAACACCGACACTAGGTCTCTCAACCTCTCTCACAAATTAGCACTAAGATTAGAGAGGGAGAAGAAGGGATGAGGTGGATCTTCAATCTTTCATCCCAGCCCAAAGAGGAAGGTCTTCATTACTCTAGAGCCAACACTTGATGGGTTGCCTACCAATGATGATGGGGCACCATGCCTAATGGTTTCTACAACTGCACAAGAATTCCTGAAGCATCCCTCCAAGGCGTGGTGGCATGATGTTGATCCTCGCCTTTTGTACGTGTCGGTGCAGAAAGTGACCAACAAATAAATATTTGTAGTTTTGCCGTACGTTGTGATCGGAGGTGGCCTAGCACTAAATGACACAGGGTTTATACTGGTTCAGGCAACATGCCCTACATCCGCTTTGAGTCGGTTGGTGACTATTCATGAGCCCTGTGCTCAAGTTTGCAAAGGTTACAAATGAGAAGGAGAAAGATGGGGTACAAGAGGTCTGGTTGGACTCGACCGGAAGGGCGAGAGTGACAAGAGCTCGCTATGAGCTAAGTGTTCGAGCATGTGTTTCATGGTTTGAACTCGGGTGGTTCTGGCATTGCTGTGCTAGTGAACTTGATCTATCTAATGAATCTGGAATGACTTGAATCATTGGAGAGAGCGCATCCCCTTTTATAGATGAAGGGATGGCCTTAGAAGTGAGAGGAGAGAGTAACGATGCATCGAGCCTTGTTGCCCACGCAAGTGGGTACAGGATGATGGTAGGCGCCACAATAATCTGTTGAATGTCGATGCACGTGGGAGGTGGTGTTGTCTTCTTCGAATATGGCGACGCTTATGCTCGCCACACCGTTGATACCGGAGGCATGCAAAGGGTTTTTTACCATGTTCGTTCAGACGCGGTAAAAGTCGGCGCCCACAACACTTCATTTATGCCTAGAGGCATGTGGGGGCCTCACCGTATGGGAGTTAATGGCGCCCACAATATCAGAGGGGAAAATATCGGCGCCATACAACACTGCTTGGGCTCACAGCTGTGAAGGTTGCAGAGTACTGTTTCTATAGGTGTCACGTGAGTATGGTCCCAGATTGAGGTTTGACTTGTGCGCCCGCCTTTACTTTCTCTCGTTTGCTTCTCGGTCCTTACCGAGCGGGCGCCCTCGGTCGGTTGGTCCCAGCCTGGCTCGATTTGCTTAATCGGAGAAGAGCAGTGAGCAGGTTTTATGCGTAACCCGATCAAGACGTGGGGTCTGAGTTTGAAGTAGTGCTTTGGCTGTGCCATTCGGCTTGGAGAGGTCGTCCGGAGGTGGGCTGAGACCAAGTGAGCGCCCGGTTGGAGAGGTGGGCCGAGTCGAAAACGGGCGCATCCTCCTCAGCCTGCAGACCTTCCTACAGGATTGGATCGCCCTTCCGGCTGTTGTTTAGATACTTGGGCCGACCCATGAGTTGCTGTTGTCTGCTTGGGCCGAGCCTTTGTTGGGAAGCTGGTCCATGAGGGACCCCGGGTTTATGAACCCGACAGTACGGGTGTTCCATTGAGCCCAAAATTTTTATTATGGGCTCGAGCCATGCTAGTATCAGAGTATGAGAGAAATCGCCTTGACTAGGCAGGCATTTTGAAAGGCGTAGTGGCTTGCATATACTGGGTTAACTTGTCCTCGCTATTGATCCAAGCCTTTATTTCCTTCCTCCGAATTTCACGGCCATACTCTTGTTACTACACAAGGTGAATTGGGTTACCCTTTAATGGTTATTCAGAGGCAATGTGCATCCCTATATCAGCCATGTGTATGATCAATATGTCCCGCAGAGGACAACCTAAACGACATGGTGGCTCGAGAACTTTTTGCATCTTCTTACGATTTGAGTTGTTGATGTAATAATGAAAATAATACAAATGGTGTTGGCCGCCCATTCAACTAATGGGATTGGGTGTATTATTTCCTAGAAGATTCAGAGCATCTAGAGGGCTAAAGACATTCCTCTTCCGCCTTCTTATTATGCATCACATGAAGATCCTTTACTAAAGGAATTGAATTTCCATGTAGGAGGTAATGGAGGACGGATGCCTTTTGGCTTTATTTTTGATAAACTAATGAAGTTTAGAAGAGGCTACACACGTGTTCAGTCAGCCGGGCCGCTTTTATTTCTGCATGGTCAGGCTCATATTGTATCCCAATAGGGCCATGTGCATACATACGGCCTAAAGTTTTTATGGCCACGCCTTCAATTGCCTGTGGATTCGTCAAGCATTGGGCTTGCTAGTGTAGCCCATTTCTACAAAGAAGGTTGATGACATTCTTCATTCCAACATTGAGAATGATAGCTCGGCTAGTGAATGTGAATTACCTTTGCCGATGCATTTTATAATGGGGTGGTATGCATGCTATTGCAATGCCTCGCCGTAGCAGCCCATTTCTTTGCCACATATCATAGATTCACCACCCTTCATTATCGATGTCTCAGACGATACAAGAGTGCGGATTAACCTATGAGATGCGCATGTCCTATTTTTGGATGCTATAGAAGATACAAGATGGTTGTTGTCTACAGGCCCCGAATTTCTTTGGGGGATTGAGAGCTCATTTCCTAGAGGGCCAATCAAATGTGATTGAAGATAGAAGAGGGGCCAAGAACGATAGGAGGCCACTCACGCTTTTAGAAGTTGATATGTTGATCAGCTGCAGCTTGGGTGGGATTTCCTATCACTGTTGCGAATCATATCACAATCTAGTGTGTCCTCCCCACAGGTTTGCACGCATGTTTAACTATGATCAAGCCATTCTGGACTTCACTATGGATAATGTACTTCTCTAACCTGGTGTTGATATGGACGAGACTCTTGGTGTGCTGAATCGCCATCTGTTGGCACATGACTTCGAGTCTTCCTCGGCCTCCAGGACCAGTCTGTCATAAAATGGATACCTAGGGTGCATCCGGACTCCATTTTTGACAATCCATATATGGATGGAAAGATAATTTCATAAGCTAACCAATGGTTTTGGTTTGAGGTCCAAATTCCACCAGAGTCAATGGGAATCATCGAAAAAAATTAGCATCAAGAATCTGTCAGGGTGCTATGTCATCATATTTGGTCCATTGGACCGTGTATCGTCTTTGAGCCTGTTAAGGGGGCACGTCCAGGGGAGATGACGACCCTACACGACAACTCTAAGACCTTTATAATCAGTTGCCACTGCCATCATTAGGTTTTGGGGTTTTTCTTAGATCATTCTGTCCCTGACAATCATGCCGTTTCATCGGTTTGTGAGACCCCTACTTTGAGAACTTAATCATAGATCTACAGCTTGTCCCATACTTTGAGCTACGTGCTTTCAAGTTCTTGCTTGTGTTCTTTTGTTTCATAGGTGGTTAGCCTTCGTGGGCGAGGTCAACCGGGTTGGTGACATGGTCGATAACCGGAGGAGTCGTGGTGCTAAGATTACTGTGTTTTGGGTCTTTGATCCAAGTCGGATCGGTGTGTCATGCTCTCGCCAAAAATGATAGTTATCTTCACTGACGGAAGATCGGAACCCCGTCCCCATCACAGCCTAAGTTATGGAAGTTGTTACGCTACGCAAAATGCTCGACATTGTGGATGCTTCAAAAAACAGAGCATGTTCAAACATGTTCAGTTGAACATACAGGCCTTCATGCTTTGCTTAACTCGTAAAGCATTGATGAAAGTGCCTTGCTAAGGAAATTGATGATGTATCGAGCCATTGGTAAAAGTTATTCTTTGATGGAAAATTAGTTAAACTAATAGCGGTGGCTGAGACAATTTGGAAAGGCCCTAGACCAGCTTTGGTGGAGGGCCCTCATCTTCTAAAAGGTGAAGTCCGTGCCGCAAGGCTAGTTTAATGTGCAAATGGTTATTCAAACAGAGGTGCCCATGGCTTTGAAGAGGTTGGACAAGATTAGCACCATCGAAAAGAACACCTTGTGGCTTTGCAGTGCTCTGTGGATCGCCATGATGAGAAGATTTAGTGTGGTTGCTCATGAAGGAAGAGAAGAAGCGTGAAGAAAAGTTGGAACAGATGGAGGGAGTCGAGACCTCGCTTAGTCGGGTTATCCGTGGTGCGAAGAGCGTGTCCAACTCATCATCTACAGAGGAGAAGGATTATGATGGAGGTGCCCGAATCACTAAGGTGTTCACATATCCTAGCATACTTGAGCCAGATCTTCTAAGCGTAAGAAGCTCCTCGTCATGCCTCCTTGGCCTCACTGCTCATGCTCAGCCGCCTTCAAGTATATTTTGCTCGAAAAAGTGGCCTTCTCTGTGAACTCACCAATTCGCTTTCGGCTATCATTGGCAACCTTGAGGTTGTCGACACCTTGGAGCAGCATAACCACCGTGCATTGTAGAATAGAGCGGGCCTCATCCTCGCTCCCTGCCTATCGCCGACTCCCAGAGGATGATCCACCCTTCAAGCTTGAGCAAACGCTTGTAGGTGTGATATTAGCTGGCCGAGATCAGTGGTCTGTGGCGACGATACAACTTCAGCCATTCCACTACAAGAAATTTGACTTATGGATGATCCTGGCGTTGTCTAGTGGAGTCTTCTTCAACAAGCGCTTGAAGGCGAGACAAATCAGCGTAGACTATGTCCAAAGAACGCCTCGCCCTGTGGTCTCTGTTAGAAGAGGGAGGCTTGGTGGTGGAGCCCATCCACGACGGGTCATGCTGAGTCAAACTTAAATTGTGATCTATCGGAGATGAATTGAGAGATGTAGGCACCGGGTCTTCTCCTTCAACTTTTGCACTCGGCCGATGAGTGCAAGAAACCCCTTCTCCACCACAGACTCCTCTTGGGGCGGTCTTGCTCTCCAGCTCCTTGGTGGCTCCAGGGTTGAAGCACGCTTTTCCCTTATGGTCCTTCAGGCGTTCTCGAAAGAGGAAGATGGTCATCGCCTTCGGTGCCTAGGTTAACCATCATGATGTTAATAAAATGATTGGACAATATCATTAAAAATAGTTATATTTTGAATTTCCGTGTGAACGAGACTGATGTACCTTTCCTTGGATCTCAACATTGAGATGGGGCTGCTCTACTTTTCTCTGAATCTTTGAGGCCGAGCCCGTTGTCAGGGATGGAGTCAAGGTTGTTGTCAGTGAATGACTCAATGTTCTCCGAAATGGGTGGGAAATAGCGAGAATTGAGGCCAAGAAAGAACTACGCAATGATGAGCAGATTAATTGCAAAAAGAAAAAACATGGACAAGAGAAAGTGTAGTATTTACTTTACATCGCCATCGCTGTTGGTACTTCCATCGAAGTCCACATCATCCAGCTCCTTTTGTTCTGGCCTGCTGCAACAGTGGGTAGCATATTCTTGCCCGAGCCTTCAGCCACTGCAAGCGAGTTGAAGGCAGCGGCGGTTGCCTGTGTCCCTGCTAGGCGGGCTGGGAGAGGACATGGTGTAAACCACTTCACGCTGCACACTGTACTGTGCACGTGAAGGTCCATCACCGACTTGACGAGATGAAATGGGCAGTGAATGACACGAGAGACACCCACGCCATTGCCGCCATGATGAAATGTGGGCAGCCTTGGAAGAAGAACTGCCATGTAGGGCGTTGGCCCTATAATGCTTCGCACACTTGGTCGACTGGGCCTCGCCAGCACGTGCAGCCTGATGGATTGAGATTGTCCCGCAAGAAGACGAAGGTCTCTGAAGAAAAACTTCTTCTAAGGAGAAGGTTGTTTGCGAGCAGGGTGTACATGCTGTCAACCCAACTAAGGAGTTCAAGGGGTGTGGTTGTGGCTGTTGATGAGGACTCTGGAGGCAGTGTTGAGGCTTCCTGCCCATTGTCGCGGGTTCCTGCGTGTTGGTGCTGTTGGCGCCCATGTTTCAGTTACTGATGCTGAGGATGCTGTGTTGAACCTTCCGCATCTTTATGAGGATGAGTTGAGTTTAGTTTTATTGATGAGATGACGGGGTCGAAGGTCGAGGAGAACGCTCAAGTGCTGATCTCTATAGAGGAGGAGGTTGATATTGACGGCAGCGACACGGGAGCGAAGACTTCTTCTCCTTTTGTGGATCTTCGTATTGGGGATAACGAGCGGAGCTCATCGGCGCCAGGTAGTGCAGTCGTCTTCATCTAGTGGGCTGTCTCTATTTCTTATGGGAAATTATGATTCGCTGAATGCTCAGGAGATGGAACGGAGACTGCTGGATCTCAAGATGAGGCTAGGGAGGCGAAGGCTACGCGGCTCTAGCGCTTTGCGAGACTGACATGGAACCCCATTCCGCTCGACCAACCTCACGGTCGTCCTGGCGCTGCAGGTCTTCGGAGGTGCGCTTGTTGTCACGGGAGTAGTGCACCGGCTCGTCCCTGACCTCACCACGTGAAGATTCGGTGGCTACATGCTTGTTGGTGGATGGGTGCCATGCCTGCCACACACAAAAAAAAGGGAATGCCAATGAGCGAGAAAAGATATATGTCACCTACGAAGAGTAGTACATGAAACAAGCTAGCCTGACTTGGGAGATTGAACTTGCCTTGGACTCAGGAAGCTCTCGCGACACTAGCTGTGGGTCAAAACTGAAAGGCAAAAGGTACTAGCACTGGAGGTGAACTCGTCGGCGCTGCCTGTATTTATAGGCGCAGGGCCATCTGGTCCGATACGCAGATGAGACCAACAAATTGTCGCAGAAAGCGTTTAGGATGGCCGCGCATCTCGCGCCAACTTGAGTTTATCCTCCACGGTTCCCGCGTATATTCTACAAGGAACAGTAAAAAGAAAAGTTGAGTGGCTGGACGCAATAAAGATTTGATGCGCCATAATCCGTCTGATAGCCTTTTCTTTTACACTAAGTTAAGATTGAATTTGCTTCGCACTTCAATCCCAACTTGGTGGAGGCCTGGGGAATTTGTTGACGTGATTTTGTACATGTTTTCCAAACTGTCGATATTTATCTATATATGTATACAGTACAAGGGCCAAGTCAAGAACCTGAAGGGTGGTGGAGGGACTACCGGCTAAGGTGGCGAAGGACCAGGCCGACTCTATAAATTTTATGGCCCTTGGGCTATAGGAAAGCAAGGGTGGTGGAGGAATCATATACTACTACTAGTATGAGGGAAATGAGAGCATGTATATAGTTCATAACATAAAATGTTTATACAATAAAAGAACCTAATAGAAAATAAAATGACTATATGATTACCTCAAATAAGAAAAATAATGAGAGCATCTTTTATTCATCAGCATTTGGGTTTTCAGTACTAGATGAAGGCTGCAAATTTTCCTCTCCAGCGCTGTTCTCATGGGCACCAACTTCAGCATTTAAATTTTGCTCCAGATCAGATTCATTGGCCTCAACATCTGCATTTAAATTACTATCTGTCTGTTCCCTAGATCAGATTCCTGCTCTTGATCTTCATTGATGTTAAGATAAAAAGAACTTATGTAAAGCACACCTTTGTGATTCAATGATCTCATCTTGCTGTTTTTTTTTCTTTTCTCGGCACCCGACAAATACTTCTAGGCAACATGCTTATAGACTTAAAATTGCGATGAAAAGTAAATAGTAGATTAGAATTTTAGAGATTATATCCCTATAACATGGTTACTACTGGCATAAGTAGATGAGAAATTAGAAATAGATATCACAACTTCAGAATTTGGATCGTAGACATATAGTTAGGTTACCTGTATGCGGCAATTTAGGAGAGTGTCCAGAAGTCGCCGCGCTGCTCGCTATGATGGATTGTTTGCTGATCTGCAGGATCACAACGAGCCACCGATGGCAGAGGGTTTGAGATCGAGAAGCAGAGAAGGCCGAAGGCGAGTGGGCGAGAACACGAGATCGCGAAGTCCCGGCCGCGAGTCCAGGATGCGTGACGTTTCTATCTATCTCCAAAGAGACGGATCGGATGCACGACGTTTGCTCAGACTCCAATCGGTGCTCCTTTTCCCATCCCGATATGGACTTGTACGTGTGGGCCTTCTAGAGTATTTCAGTATGTAAAATATTTTATATTACACATATACGGATGTACATCAAAATGTTTGGGCCCCCTGATGGCTTGGGCCTTGGCCGTCGCTCCGGCCGCCTAGGCTTATAGCCGGGCCAAGATTCAGGACGGCCGGCCGGACGTCGAGTGAATCCTTCAGCCTGTCGGCTCCGCCGTGACCGATGACTTCAACCCCAAGCGCGTCCGCGTCTTCTTCAACAAGGCCGGCAACGTGGCAGAGGTCCCCAAGATCGGCTAGGGCCAATAATAAGCGCTGTTACCTCAGTTGTATCTAATCGAAGCTGATTTCAGTTGTATGCGAAGATTATGGGCCTGTTTGCCTTCATGACCTAAGGCAGATAGTCCTAAAATAGGGCACCTGACTGCATGAGGACACCACCTTGGTCCAGTAGGTGTGTCCTCCGAACGGCTGAATAGCATGCCTATGGGTGTGTTTGGTTGGGTGCTCCCCCTGGCATGGTTCTCTTTGAGCCATGATGGGCTTCTCTTTAGTTGGTTGTAGCCTGGCTTCGCGCCCTGGCCCGCACGCTTAAAGAACGCGAAAGCGCTGGCCGCTTTTCTAGAGCTCGCTTGGCTTAGCTCAAGGCGTGGGAAGTTTCCTCACCTGTCTACCTCGCACCGGATGACTTCTTCAGCGCCCATCTCCATCGCCGTAGATTGGAGAACGACAGAGATTCGAGCGACGCCGTTGCTTTCGTCCGTCCGGAGCCACGATTAGGGACGGTGGCGCCCACGACGCCGGATCGCTCGCTGGAGCACCGTGGAAGACGACCACGCCACCCGCCTTCGTCTGGCAGCCTCGCCATCGCCGAGGCGCCTCTCGCCCCTACAACCTCCGCAAGCACGACACCACCGCCACGCAGCCTATCGTGACACAAAGAGAGTTCGCCAGGTCGGGTTGCGCCAGTTTAACGCCGGCGCTTCTGCGCCGACCACGCCGCCGCTTCACTGGACGCCGAGGCACTTGCTACCGCATCAAAGCCACCAGTTGATGACCGGCCGCAGACTCTGCTCCACCCCACCGAGCCGAGCCTAGGAGGTTGACTATGCCAACGAGCTCCTTCCAGATCTCCGGCGTGCTCACCTTGCTCGCCGTCAGGTCCTCCGTGCCGCCATGCTCATCGTGCTCACCCCGCTTGTTGCCATGTGCTGCCTGCTTGTTGTCGCCTTCTACTACCATGTGTGCCGCCGCCTAGGATGCCCACTAGATGTTCGGGACGGAATCCCTTAAAGAGGGTAAACTTACCGATTCGGAGAAGAGGTGACTGTAGATCAAAACAACTCGACAACCAAACACGCCATGGGGCTAGCCGAGCTTAGACAAGACATACAACCAAACAACAGGATTGACTTTGTGGAAGCAAGCTAAGGTCAGTCTAGACTTGGAATCTAGGCAGGGCTAGAAGTTGGGCACCTGAAACCAAACACACCCTATAATTTACATTGTCCAAGAATTTTGAAAGGACGGGTAGCACACAACAGCTGACATGGCCTACGTAAAGAGGTCAACCCACCAAAATCTAATTCAAAGACCATACGGGGTGTTTGGTTCGTGAGACCAAAATTTAGTCCGTCACAGCATCGGATGTTCGAATGCTAATTAGGAGGACTAAATATGAGTTAATTATAAAACTAATTACATATATGGAGATTTAATTTACGAGATGAATCTATTTGCCTAATTAATCCATCATCGCCTATATATTTAATGTAGCACCATATTGTCAAATCATGGACTAATTAGGCTTAATAAATTCGTCTCGCAAATTAAACTCAATCCGTGAAGTTAGTTTTATAATTAGTCTATATTTAATATTCTAAATTAGTGTTAAACATTTGATGTGACATGGAGTAAAGTTCGTGGAACAAACACCCTTACGCGTAGTAGGTTTAGAATTTAGGATCTAGGGTCAAAGCTACAGCTGCAGCGGCAATGTCTTTTCTCTGCAACCGAACATGACTCCAAGCGCGGAGACCAATTGGAGCGTTGCCACATGTCGAAGCTACGTTGGATGGACGACGAACGGAGATGACTCTCTGGACGCCAATGCTCCTAGAGTTATGGATTTTAATATTACTATAACAACGGAGTTAAGCTAAAGGTAAAGACTATGGATGAAACGTCCTAGAGTTATGGATTTTAATATTACTATAACAACGGAGTTAAGCTAAAGGTAAAGACTATGGATGAAAACGTGCACAGATATTTATTCGATCGTCCGCTCAACCGAACAAATATGAACATTTATCTGGATAGTTATTCGGATATCCGTAATTTTTTTCGGATACGGATAATAAAACAGATATCTTATGCGGATATCAAATATGATGTAATATCATCGATATCCGGCGGATATCGGATAACTTAAGTATATCGGATATATCCGGATATTTTCAAACGGATATTATCCGGATATTATTCAAACGACCTTGGATGGAGAAATGATCAAAAATAAAATTGTAGATCTCAAAAAGTTATGAAACTTTTATTGTTTACAACTTTTTGTTTGAAATCATTTAGTGCTTCAAAATTTAAACCGCCCAAACTTTCTCAAATGGAAAACTAGTTTATAGGCGTCAAAATTTAAAAAATCATAAATTTGAACCATCCAAACTATCTCAAATGGAAAGTTGACCAAAACAACAATTGTAGATCTTGATGAGTTGAACAAACTTGGTATTCAAAACTTTTCAATTTGAAGTCGTTTAGAGTTCATAATAGTAGAGTTAAAGTGTTGTTTTTCATTTGACCAAATTTGACTTGGTCAAACTTGCTCAAATGAGACACTAAATGACCTCCCAGATGAAAAAACTCTGAATACCAAGTTTGATCATCTCAGCAAGATCTACAAATTGTTATGGCATAGCTCATTTTCCCATTTGAGAAAGTTTTATCAAACACTAGTCACAACTTCTTGAATCTCATATAGACTTCTTTCCAAACTATGTCACACATTTGTGAAATTTGAACTATATTTTTGTTCAAACTTTCTCAAATGAAAAATGGCCTATATAAGGATTGTAGATCTTGATGAGCTGAACAAACTTGGTATTCATAAAACTTTTCAATTTTGGAGACAATCTAGGGTCCCAAAAACTAGTTTGTAAGCATTGAAATTTAAAAATCACAAATTTGAACCGTCCAAACTATCTCAAATGGAAAGTTGACCAAAACAACAATTGTAGATGTTGATGAGTTGAACAAACTTGGTATTCAAAACTTTTCAATTTGAAGTCATTTAGAGTTTATAATAGTAGAGTCAAAGTGTTGTTTTTTCATTTGACCAATTTGACTTGGTCAAACTTGCTCAAATGAGACACTAAATGACCTCAGATGAAAAAACTCTCATTGGCAAGTTTGATCATCTCAGCAAGATCTACAATTGTTACATAGCTCATTTTCCCATTTGAGAAAGTTTTATCAAACACTAGTCACAAATTCTTGAATCTCATATAGACTTTTTAAAACTATGTCACACACTTGTGAAATTTGAACTACATTTTGTTCAAACTTTCTCAAATTAAAAAAATGGCCTATATAAAGGATTGTAGATCTTGAATCCATGACCATGACTCCATAAGACCCATGAAGCCATGAGCTTGGCTATTTCTACTCATGCTTGGCCAAGATTGGTGCTTGTATGATGTTTGATGTATGATGTATCTGTATCTTTATCTTATTTGTTGCTTTACTCTTTTAGTCTTTCTACTTTAATCTAGATGGATTATGGACTCATAGAGTGGTGTAATGGTTTATGCGATGTATGATATATATATATGCTGCTTTTACTCAATATCGAATAGATATTTGTATTTTCAACCTTCTCCAATCCGATTCATACCCGTAGATTCGATACTCATTATTCGCGATCCGTGAATCGAAGTCAATCCGTGATTAAGTATATGTATCCGGAACGCTATCCGTGTCTTCGAATCCAATCCGTAACGTAAATATGAAAACAAATATAATATGAGTGATATCCGTTAAAGATCCGATCCGCTTTCATCCTAGTAAAGACTTTATGATAGCCCGATGCGTGCGTTAATTGGCACCGCATTTTAATAACACCGCACCACCACTCAACACCTTTGAACACTGTGGAGGACCCACCGGTAAGAGAAAGGGACGACTTTCTGTTCATTTCTCCTACCCCGCTCTCTCTCTTTAGGTCTTCTCTCTCGGTTCTGTGGGCCATTGAGCAGTGCTCCGAGTGGATCCACTCCAATCCAAAGGAAAGGCCGATGCCAAGACATGTATGAAGGTCAAAACAAGGAGGAGGTTGCTACCATATGTGAACCGCCTAAAATAAAATAGTAGCATGCACATGCACAAATGTATGGCGCCAAGTCATAAACAGTCGTAAGGTGGATCCTCGCTATTACTAGTCAAATAGACTTAGTGTGTTGGGTTTATAAACTGGGGTCTTTTATGGACTCGCTTTCAAAGAAAAAGCTCGTCCGTGAAGCAGACGTATCGCCAGAACGACGACAAACTCGGGCCGGCCTAAAAACCTAAACGACAGGTGAAAGGGCAATACCGACGCCGCTTCGATTTCTCTCGACCGGAAGGCCTTGTCAAGGAAGACCGATGGTTGCTCTCCGACTCGGGTCCGCCGGGCCGAAGGTTCGACAGCCCGACTCAGGCCTGGCCTGACCTCCCTACCGCTCCTCCCTGGAAGGCTCGCCAACAAGGAACGACGCTGCTTCCAACTCCGCCCGCCTCTCAAACCGAAGGCCGCCAAGAAGGAACAACGCTTGGCCCGACTTTGACTTCTGGCCCGGACGGAGTACACTAAACCTTTACTTACAACTCTTCTTCGATCGTAGAGGCTGAGCCGACTGGGAAATGAACCGACCGGGACGCCCACCTTGGTGAAGACCCAGAAATGACAAAGCAAGTAAGTGGCGCCCAAATAACCGCAGAACATTAGGGACTGCACCTGCACACCAGAGGACAAGATTATCAAAGTCATGTCAAGGGTACTTTATATCCTTCCGCATATGTTAGAACACCAATAGTGTTATGGGCGCCGATATTTATCCTACAAGATGGTAGAAGCGCCGGACATCGTGGCCATATCGTAAGATCATGATGGAGCCTATCACATGCATACATGACATCAACAAGGTTATGGCATCGACAAACCGCTTTTTGTACCCAACGGCGTAAAGCAACATGACTAGTAGCACACACACACACTTTTCTCTCACATTCTTTCTTGTAAAGCCGCCCCTTCATCTATAAAAGGGGATGCGATCTCCAAAAAGAGGGACTTAACGACGGATTCGATTCACAAACGATTCAATCCACCCAGCAGATCGAACAACCTACAATTCCAACGATTCCAACAGAGCACACGCCAAATACTTAGCGACGTAGGAGTTCCCTCTCTCTGGCCCTTTTGGTCCAGAGTTCACCGAACCTCTAGTAATTCCCCCATCTTACTCCCTCTCGCTTGTAACCCCTACAAAACTGTTTGAGCACATGGGCTCGGGGAATTAAAACCTTCAGCAGGCTCTGCTTTGGACATAGGGCACGTTGCTCCTACCCGATTAATAACCTGTGTCATTGAGTGCTAGGGCCACATCGTGATCCACAACGTGCGGACAAAACCACAAATATTTATGTGTTGGTCACTTTCTA